>CAHIKZ030001704.1:0-172500 GCA_903632075.3 Acanthosepion pharaonis
TGGGGGCATTTTGGGGAAAAAAAAACCCGAATTCTTTCCCCAAAAAAAATCCGGATTTTAAGGGGGTTTTTTAATTTCCTTTTTTTTGTCCCTTAGGGGAAAACAAAACCCCCTTTAAAAAGTTCAAATTTTTTTCATTAAATTCATTGAGGCAGCGTGGGCCTGCATTAACTCAGGTTTCGATTTCCACTAAAAAAACGGTGGAAAAGGGGGATCACTGTATATTTCCTTTTCGGGGCTTTATATTTCTTTTTTTTAATGTGCCATTAGGGAAAAGGGAAACCCCATCAAAAAATTGTTGAAATTATTTTTTATTAGAATTCATTGAGGCAGCGTAGGAAATGCATTCAACTCGGGAAATTAAAAACCCAAAAAGGGGGGGAAAAAGGGGGGGTCACTGTATATTTCCCTTCTGTGCTTTTAAATTTCCTTTCCTTTTTTTAAAGGGGGGAAAAAAAAAAAACTTCAAAATTTTTTTTTTCATTGAAATTTACACTAGGGGATTTTCCCCAATTTTTAAAAAAGGGTGGGCCAAATTTATCTTTTTTTTTTACTTTCTTTTATTTTTCCTTTTTAAAGGCAATTAAAAAAAAACCCTTAAAATTTTTTGAAATTTTTCAAGGGTTTGAAACCTTTTTCTTAAAATGCAATTTGGTTTCCCTAAAAATGGGGGCCAAAAATTTCCCTTTTTTTTTTTTGGCAATTTTTTCCCCCCTTTTTTTTTTTTTCATTAGGGGGAAAAAATCATTAAAAATAATTGAAAAATTTTTTTTATAATCTGGGCATGGAACAATTTTTCCCCCCCTTTTTGATTTACCTTTTGGGCAAAGGGGAAGAATTTTCCCTTTCTTTTGTTTTTTTTTCATTTAGGGGGCCTTTTATTAAAACAGTTCGAAAAAATTTTTTTTGGGAAATTGGATAGGGAACACCCTTCTTTAATTTTTTTTTATTTAAAAAAAAGGAACGTGTTAATTTTTCTTAAAAAACCCCCAATGTCCTTAGGGAAAGCAAAACCCACCCAAAATTGCGAAATTTTTTTTTAAATTCTTTTGGGCTAAACTTTTTTTCCTCCCAAAATTATTTTAAAAAATTACCAAAGGGTTTTTATTTTTTTTAGATTTTAACCTTTTTTTTAATTTCAATTTTAAAAAGGGGAAAAACCAAGCCGAAATTTTTTCTTAAAAAATTTACCTGGGCAATTTACAACCCCCCAATTGGGTTTTTTAAAAAGGGGGCAAAGGGGAACTGATATTTTTTCTTTCAAAAAATTTTCCCTTATTAATTGAAAGGGGAAAAAACCCCATCCAAAATAGCAAATTATTTTTTTTTTAAAATTTTTAAGGGGAAACCCCAAAAAGGAATTATTTATAAAAAATTTGGGGCAAAGGGGACACTAAATTTTTTTTTTTTAATTTTTTTTCTTTTTAAGTGATTAGGGGGGCCCTTTTTTAAAAATTTTGTTTTTTTTATTGAATTTTAAAAATAAAGATTTATAACAAAAGGGTTTTAAAAAAGGGGGGCGCAAATGGATACGTTTTTTCCCTTTTGGCTTTTATTTAAATTTTTCCCTTTTTTGTGCTTTAAAAAATTCCTTGTTGAAATTATTTTTTTCATTAGTTCATTACATTAGAAGGTGACAACTGGGATTAAAAATTTTTAAAAGGGGGGGGAAAAATTTTCCTTTTTCCCCTTTTTTATTTATTTCCTTTTTTTATTAGGGAAAAAGGGAAACCCCACTAAATTTTTTGAAATTTTTTTCATTAGAATTCATTGAGGAGCTAGAAGCACCAAACCAAAAGGATTTAATAAAAATGCGGGGCAAAAAAAAGGTAATTTATTTTCCCCCCTCTTTCTTTATATTTACCTTTCCTTCAATTGCCCTTAGGAAAAAACCTCTCAAAATTTTTAAAATTTTTTTTTAAAATTGGGCTTGGGGGCCTGATTCCCCCCGATAATTCTTTTTAAAATGCCTTGGGGAAAGGGGACCTATTTTCCCATTTCCGTTTTTTTTTTCTTTTTCTTAAGGCCCCTTTGGGGAAAGGCAAAACCCCCACAAAAATTTTAAAAATTTTTTTTAAACAGGGCACGGGGGGTTTTTCCCCTTTAACTAAATTTTTTTCCCTAAAAAAACTGGAGAAATTAAACTTTATTTTTCTTTTTGATAACCTTTTTTTCAATTGGGATTGGAAACAAAAATCTGAAAATGTTCAATTTTTTTTCTTTTGGGAAATTATTAGGGGGTTTAAAGGGTCTTCAACCCCGGGGCGATTTCTAAAAAACTTTGGGCAAAAGGGGGGACACTGATTTTTTTTCTAGCAATTTTGTTTCCCTTTAAAAGCCTTTAGAAAGGAATTTACTAAAATTTTCAAAATTTTTTTTCTTAAAAATTATTAGGAAGGAAAAATCATCAACTCGGCAAATTTCATAAAAAATTTGGGCAAAGTGGGTATCACGATATTTTCCCCCCTTTTTTGTGAATTTTTTTTCCCTTTTTTTTCTTTTTTTTAAAAAAACCTCTAAAAATTTTTGAAAATTTTTATTTAAAATTTTGAAAAAAGATTTAATAGAAGCGAAAAAAATCGGGTAAAAGGTTTCCCAAATTTTTTGGGAAATTTTTTTCCTTTTTTTTCCCCCGGGGAAAACCCCTTTTAAAGCATGTTAAATTATTTTATTAAATTTTTTTTAATGAACATGACAACTAAAAAATTTATTACCCAAAAAACGGGTTTACCCGGGAAATGGGGAAACCCCCTTTTTTTTTTTTAATTTTCCTTTTTTGGACATTAGGAAAGGAAAAATTTATCAAAACGCAAATTAAATTCATTTACCAAAATGCATTCAATCAGGGAAATTGGGTTTCACTAAAAAAACGGTGGAACAATTTTTCTTCTGTGCTTTTTATTTCTTTCCCCTTTTTTAATGCCCATTTAAAAGGAAACCCCATCTAAAAACATTTAAAATTATTTTTTAAAAAGGCAAAACCCGATTCAAAAACGGGAAAACGTTTCCCCAAAAACCCAAAAAAAATTTTTTACCCCCTTTTTTGTGTTTAAAAACCTTTTTTTTGTTATTAAAAAGCCCTTTATAAAATTGAAAAATTTTATTTTTTAAAACGTGGGAAAATTTTATTATTCCGGTTATTTCCTTTTTTTGGCCGGGAAAACCCTAACTATTTTTTTTAATTTTTTTCCCCTTTTTAATCATTGGGAAAAAACCCTTTTCAAAAGAAAAGGGAAAAATTTTTTTGAAAATTTGGGGGGCCTTTTGGGGAATTTTTAAAATTTTCCCTAAAAAGCTGGAGCAAAATTTTTCAGATTTTCCCTTTTTTTTTTAACCTTTTTAAAAGGCTAAAAGACCCCCCACAAAAATTTAAAAAATTTTTTTTAGAATTTGGGGGAGGGTTTCCTGATTCCTCAAAATTTATTTAAAAAAATTTACAAAAAAGGGGCATTTTTTTTTTCTTGGCTTTTAAAAACTTTCCCTTTTTTTGCCTAAAAAATCCCCCCCCAAAAGTTTGGGGTTCCCAAAAATTTTTTTTGTTTTGGGGGCTTACCCTTAACTAGGAAAGCAATTTCCATAAAAGCTGGCAAAATATATATTTTTCCCCCGGCCTTTTTTTTTTTCCTTTTTATTAATTGGGGGAAAAAAAATATCAAAAATTTTTTTTATTTTTTATTTTCTTAGGCATTAGGGGCATCAAATAAAATTCGTTTCAAAAAATGGGAAGGGTTTAAACCCCTTTTCCCTGAATTTTTTCCCCCATTTTTTTGGGGAAAGGGGAAAACCTATTAAAAGTTTTTTTATTTTTTTTAAAACATTGGGAAAGGAAAAACCCCAAAAAAAAATTTTGGAATTTCAATAAAAAGCGGGGGACAAATTTGGGTTCATTTCCCCTTTTGGGCATAACCCCCCTTTTTTTTTTCCTTTTTGGCCCCAAAAAAAACTTTTTAAAATTTTTTTTAAATTCATTTATAGGGAAAAACCCCATTCAATAAAATTGGATTTCCAAAATGCGGACAAAGGGGGATCATTAATTTCCCCTTTTTTTTTTTCCCTTTTTTTAAATTTATTAGGAAAGGAAACCCCCATCAAAACTGTTTTAAATTATTTTTTATTAGAATTTATTTAGGCGGAGGGAAAATGTCAATCACGAATTTGGGTTTACTAAAAAAGCGGGGGCCAAGGGGGAAACATGTTTTTTCCCGTTTTTTATTTTACCTTTCCTCTTTTAAATTTCCTTAGGGGAAAGGGGGAAAACCCCCCTTTAAAATGTTTGAAATTATTTTCATTAAATTATTGAGGCAGCGTGGGGAAACACTGTTAACTCAGGGTTTTGTTTCACTAAAAATGGGGACCAAGTGGGATCACTGATTTCCTTTTTCGGTTTTAATTTTTCCTTTGCTTTAAGGAAAGGAAAATCCTATCAAAAATTTTCATTTTTTTTTAGGAAAAGACACTAGGAAATGCATTCCCCAAAATTTCGTTTCCAAAGGGTACAAAATGGGGGAAAATTTTTTTTTCCCCCCGGGTTTTTTTCCCCCTTTTTTTTTTATTGAATTTGGGGAAAAAGGGGCCTCATTAAAAATAGATAAAAATTTTCAAAAATGGGACAAAAAGGGGAACCTTCCGGTTCTTTTTTTTGGGGGGCCCAATGGGACATAAACCCATTTTTATTTTTAATTTTTTTTTCTTTTAATTGGGAGGAAAACCCCTTTAATTTTAAAAAAAATTAGAAAATTGGCGAAAATGATTCAATTAATTGTTCCTAAAAATTCGTCAAATGGTGCTTAATTCCTTCTTGTTTTCCTTCTTCTTTAATTAAAAAAAACCCTTCCCAAATTTGGGTTTCCCAAAAAAAGCAATGTTAAATCATTTTTTAATTACTTAAACCTTACTATTGGAAAGGATGTCATAAATCTTTCAATTTTTTCCCTTTTCTTCCTGGAAAATTTCATTAAAATTTTTTTCCAAAAAATTTAAATATTGGGTAAATCATGATGGATTAATACTTTTCCCCTTGAAAAGGGATAAAAATTAAAAAGGATATTTTTTTTTTCTGTGATTAAATTTAACTTTTAATTTCAATTATATTCCAAAGGTGGAAATTTTTTAAATTATTATATTTACCTTCTTTAATTATTGGATAAAAAACTCCTTAAAAATTTATTTTTTTTTTGAAAAAGGGGAAACCTCATTCTAATGTTTAAATTTTTTAGCAAATGGTAATAAATATGCATGTTACTTGGGCCCTGGAAAATTAACTTAAATTTATTTGCAAAACCCTTTAAAATTTTTCATTTTTTAATTTTGTTTAAAAGCTTCCCTTTAATTAAATTTTAAATTTTAAAAATGTACATTTTTTTCCTTAATTTTAGGACCAAACCCCCCAATTAAACTTATTCCTTCTTAATTTTTAAAATTAATTGGGATGGAAAATCTTTTCCCATATTCGTTTCCACTTAATTCCTGGGGGAAAAAAACCCCTTCCCCAGAAAATTTTTCCCTAAATTTGGGGGAAAGGATCATTATTAATTTGGTTTTTCTAGAAATTGGTATATGAACCCTATCTATAATTTATTTTTTTTAATCATGGCGCAAAATCAAAAAAAAACCCATATTTGACTTTTAACTAAAATTCCCTTGGATAAACTTCATTTAAAAACGAAATTATCACTTATAAATTATTTTTGGGCCCTTTAATTACCTTTTCTTCCTAATGGCAAAATTTACCTTAAAATTTAGGTAAATTTTTTTATTTTTTTAATTAAAAGGGAAAACCTCACTAATAAAGTTTTCATAAAATGAAAAAGTGGGATACTGTTTTTTTCATTGAAAGGGAAAAAAGTCAATCTGATTGAAATTTTTAAAATTTCTTACTTTTAAAATTCATTCAAGGGAACTTTAATAAACCTTTCATAAAATTTTTCACCCCAAATTAATTTTTTTTAATACTTAGGGCAAATTTACTTCGTAATTGCTTAAAAAACTGCCCCCCCAATGTATATATAAACTTGATAAAACAGATAAAATGAAGAAAAAACACATTAAGAAACAAAATAGTAAATAACACTTGAAAAAAAAAAAGGAAAAATTAAACGAATACTGAATAAACAAAAAAAAAGCGAGAATACATGAAAAATTAGGAAAAAAAAATTAAATGAAAGAAGATTATATTCGATTGAAATACAAATACGGTAAAAGATAAACAATTAAATGCGAAGAATAACGAAACAAAGAACAAAAGGCATTTTATATTCTCCATCGTGTTGTCAGACATGGATCAGATTGTTGGCAAGAAAATGGCTGATGGCAATTTCTAACAATGTAATTAATTTGGGAGACGAAATAAACCCTGACTGCCAACAGACACTTCATTTGTTCTACTTACATGACCAGAATGACATTTTAACATTCGGTCTGTCGACAAATTTTGGTTCGCTTCCGAGGAAGAAAATAAAAGCAAAGTTATCGCGTGTTTTTAAAAGTGGAGTGAAAAGCAGTCTTGGATATATACTCGATGGCTTTTAAATTTATTTCACGGAGCAATTCACTCGTATCGGCAGTTCAATGCTCATTATTGTGGCCTTACGCCAGATCAAGTTAAATTCATCAAAGGCGCCTAATGTAATTTCTTTTATGGCTCTCCACAACTTCCTATCTTTCGTAGCTCTATGTGATGTTTGTCTCTGTACTATCTATCTCAGTTCTTCTCTCATCCATTTAGACACACTCGTTAGATACTTTACTCACTGTTTCTTTCCCTCCAACCTTTTGTATTCAATATGCTCTGTGAGTATTAAATTTTCGAAGCCCGTTTTTCTCCATTTTTTGCTCTAGAGATTTCAATTATCTCTCTGATTACAAGTGTCAGTTTCCTTGTTCTTATTTTTTCCATGAAATGTCTTAGTTGTTCATATACCCTGTTCTTAATATTCATGGCATTGCTTGCTTCAGTTCTTCAATTCAATATATGAAGAGAATGTGCAGCATATAATTCAGATTATACATTAGGTTTCAGGTTAGGTTTCTTCTTTGTTTGTAAAGACATTTTCAGTGTCTTAATTTTTTTTTTTTTCCTGGTTGGCATTTTCCGCTGCAAAAACGAATATAGCTTCGACAAAGGAAAATCCATTTATTGCTTTACAAGCGTGTAAGCGTATTCGTTTTTATTAATGATAGATGCCTTAGGTTAAAACTTATATAAAATAAATTCGTAAAATTCTTGAAATTCATGAAAAGGCAAACAGTTTTACAAATACTTTCATGGTAAATGCTTCGATGAGCTGCTTTCGCTGGTTCCCAGACTTCATGAATTTAAACGTTCAACTAGGCAGGCATCTCGCTCTCACCCTTTCACTGTCGAAATGTAGCCGTATTTTCTACTCCCCTAGCTTCATGTCTCGCACTTCTCACCTGTGGAACTCCTCTCCTTTTCTTGTTTCCTGATAGCTATAATCTCCAACTATTCAAATGTAATGCCAATCGACGTCTCCAGATGCCTTGATATATCCACTATCCTTCTCTTCATCCTTTCCTCTATCACTCCTCTTTGCTCTCGCTCCAACTCTCTATAACCTCTTGTGTGCTAGTGGCTTCCCGCCTTGCTTGGGGTGAAACGCTTAAAGAAAAAGGTAAAAGTGCTCGAAAGTAACCAAATTTAAATCTAATTCAGAACTTGTGGAATGTACTAAAACGAAAAGCAGGAGAGCAAAAACTAACCAAGAAAGAATGTATAGTGTCAAACTGGAAAGAAAAACAATATTCCATATATGTACAACATTATTGAAGTCAATGACATAAAGACTCATGTCTCGAGTTCCATAACACATTATGATCTTTGTATGCGCTATAGCCACGGAAGCAATGGTGCGTTTAGAGCAAAATTGCCCGACGAAGGCCATCCTTCTTCAGGTTGGTTTTTGAATATATGGACTTCTTTTCTCCTTGAACAGTTGCCACCTGAAGAGAGTCCAATCAACCTTACCATTTAAACTGGGAATTAGTTTATTGTGTCGGGGAGAAGCGTATTTGTCCTAAAGTGAACGTAACGAACTGTCAGACTTCGAACTCAGATCGCTGATTTTTTTTTCAGACTCACTAACCGTTACCTTAACCAAAAATCCGTAATCATGACTACAAGCAGTATTAGAAGATAAAGTCGGTCATTAAATATTGACTTTAAATAACTTCTTTTTCATAAAGCTTTTTGAATTTTTTGAACGGCAACATTCTTATTTTTGGCAACAGGGTTTCGGTGCTGTAGGGTTTGTTCATAAATAATACGCGATAATATTGGTTTTCATTGTATAATGTTCCACTGGAGATTAAAAACCTGATTTATTGGTTAAGACGTCTTAAAGAAGAGAATCTTTTCATCAAATCTTATAGAATGGTGCCACAGAATCACAGAGATTTACCAAGTACCAAAACCGCATCATCTGAAGACTTCCACAAGCAACAACTAAAATAGATAGCACACGCAACTAGAAGGAAAAATAATGACATAATCAAGATTTTGTCTTTCCACATTTCCTTAGACAAAAGGTTTGGAAGGAAACTTTTATCAGTACTAAAAAGGACAATAATAGTAAACTTGAGAAACTTTTCTGAAAACCAGTTTTAAGAGAAAGAATTTATAACTTTCAACCGGTAATAACACTGTTTGGTTAATGAATACCGAATGTTTCCTGTCTAACCTTGCCATTACCGTATAGGAATGCGAATGTCTATAATTAAAGCTTAGAGATGAATTGAAAGATCCAGGGTTTAGACAAAAGTTATTTGTTTATATTTCTGTTTATATGTACATAAATATTTTACTCTTGCTTGTTATAGTCACTATATTTTGACCGCTCTACCTGTTGTTGACCTTTTCAGGTGTCTATCGCATTCAGCAATCTTGAGAAAGCTCTTCCTAAACTCAATTCGTAAGAGCATATCCTTTTTACTCACTGGGATTGGGGAGGCCTATAATTTTTTATTATCCTTAATCCATCCTCATAACAACACTTTCTATGAGAACATTTGCCCAGATAGAGAAATGTATAATAATAATAATTCCTTTTCTCAAAAAAATCAGAAAAACTTATATTTTTATGATATTAACATTTATGTCGGGATATCAATAACTCCGCAGTCTGACGATAAAAAAACAAAAGTAAAACAAATACATTGGAAATAATTATTCTCAAAATAATCTTTGTTGTTAATGCACCTAATCCAACACTATTAATCACAAATCGTCCCTTCACTCTTCTTCTTGGTCTTTTGAACAAGATTAGAGGTTTATGTCTTGTTTCTTGTTTAGGATTGAATTAACGGTTCCTTCTAAAGTTTTCTTATTCTTTCACCCTAGTAGCACCCCCTGCGTCTTAATGACATTATCACCTTGCTTGGGATGAATTTATCAAAAAAAGCAGATATTTTAAGACAATATTCAGCTAACAACTGTCAGGCTACTGACTCATTCATCCTCTATCATATATTTTTCAGAGGGAAATAAATAATTACAGAAAGAAAAAAGAATAAATATTGCCCATCGGTTGCAAGATGAGGTGTGGAAAAATTCCTACTACACTGTTGATATAAAAAACTATATTTGGAAAGATATTGCGCAGTTTGTAATCCTCTCTCGGATGAGGTTCAGACAGGGAATACAGGTGAAAAGTTAAAAAATATTGGTCGTGTGCCTAAGTCGGGCTAGCATAAATTTCAGCACCGTGTGGGAAAATGGTTTTAGGGAACAACACCGGGTATAGATTGAAATGCCTAGTATATGGGCGTCGGTATGATCTCGTTTGGGTACATAAATTTATTAAAATGGATTAGTCTGGTTGGTGCATTAGTACAGTCATTTATTTAAAAAAAACAAACAAACAAACATTTTCCGAATTTTTTTTTTTCGGATGATACAACCAACGAGGGGCGGAAGAAAGAGAAAGTCGAAACTTTGTAGTGACAACACCAAGGACACGAAAGATGAGTTCAAGTGTTTAAAATGTTAATAACACTTAAAGTTATATAAACAGTGTGTTTTATTATATGTGTTTTACTATATTTGAAATGTTAATAACACTTAAAGTTATATAAAGTGTTTTTTTTTTAAATTCTGTTTCTAATTATTATGATGTGCCATTTTTCATAGTACTCTATAAATAGTTTATAAATACTTAATACTATATATTACGACCGCCGTATTTCTGATGCTAACAACAGGGAATAAATTACATCCTTGAGTATAATACGACTCCGTAATACAGTCATTCCTATGTAATTTTTTTCCAAAGGTTGTGCCATGTTATCCATTAAAATGCCAATGGCGTACATATATTTCACTATTTTTTTTCACGATATTAAATAATAAAAATGAGACGGATGTTTAGCCATTGTGTGTTTCCTAATTTCCGTTTCAAAACAATTTTCGACATATTTAACTAGACATATCCAGTAATACATTTTAAGGTGTTAATTAATCTATCATACATTTCTCTTTGATATGAATTTATTGTATTTCTCTATATTGATAAACTATGAAAAGAAAATAAATATTGTCTTTCATTAAGAATGAAGAGAGAAAATCTTTATAAAACAAAAACTACAAAAAAAAAAAAAAAATCACAAACGATTTTGTGAACAAAACTGAGACAAAAGACGATTACTAAATTACACTGATTCGGAAAGAACAAATATTGACGATATATCGAATACCTGTTGTAAAACAATGGTTATCAACACCTGCATACTTTGTTTTATTCTCTATTGTGCTACCTGAATGTATTTGTAATGTTGCTGTTTCAAATAAGAGGGGTTTTAAGCCGAGTAAAATATTTGAAAACGTGTACCTGTATACTATTATAACAAAATTCTTTAATCTCCGGTGGGATATTGTGCCAATCTATTACGTACATACATACATACATATATAGATACACAAATACAAATCACATACAACGCCAAGCATTCATTGGTTAATTAATCACCACTACGTTATTATAGACAATTTACAAATCGCAGCAATGCGACAATTTTGTAATCGCTCTATTTTCATGTAGTCAGTTTTGTGCACTTTTGGGAGAAACGGATCACAGAAGATTTCTTAAGTCTCCCCAAAGCTCGCTCGCTGATTGGTCTATGTCAACCAATCAGATCGTCTGCACGTGAAGAATAATTCTTCCCGCGCAGCGATCTGGAGCCTATTGTCACTTATTTAAGCAAGAATTTTTCTTAGCTAATTAGTGAGAATTCAGCTGTCAAACCAATCCACGACTGTTGAAACCATGCGCCAACTTCTCACTCACACACACCACTCGCATGCTGAACATACCTTGTATACACTCACATAATCTTTTATAACACGGCAAATATTTTAAGAACAGTCATTATAAAAGACTCCCATGAACATTATTCCAGTGAACTTTGAAATACTAAAATAACAGTTAAAGAGAGACAACTCTTGTTTATTTCAACCGTTTCTTACTTAAATGCATGCTTTCTTTCATCGTTGTTTGATATTGAACATCTTGTTAAATACATATTTTATGTGTAACTAAAAATAAAAATGTTTTTTCTTTATCCTTATTTTTTATTTTTTAGCCCTGTTTCCTAATCTAAAGTTAAATTTTTTTCTATAAAAAAAAAATTAAAAAATGAAAAAAAATTCTTTTCTTCCATGAGATTTTTTAATTTTCAAAAGATTTTTGTTTTTTGCACGCTTCTGTTTTTATTGTGAAATTTATTTATGTAAAATTAAAATAATTATTTTATGTTTTTTTGATTTTCTTATTCATAAGAATTATTCATTGTTAACATGATTTAATTTTTTTTGAGTATTTTGTGTTTTTATTTTAACATTTAAAAAAAAAAAACTATTTTAAATTTTTGGTAATTTGCAGTTTAAGGCCTGCGCTCAGTTTCTTTTAAGAATAAAATAGTAACATGTTTTCTAATTATGTTTCAAGTAATAATAACAACAACTCAAATTTGTAAAACCAACAAATATATATTGAATAAAATACAACAACAAGCATGAAATAAAATTGTGTTCACAATGTAGATTAAAGAGAAGGAAGTTGTTTCCCTTTGACTGTAGATTGATTGTAATCAATCGTTTGAAGAAAGTTCTCTTGTGAGATAAATGTTCCGAAATAATTGTTAGAGCAAAGTTTGCACATAAAGAATGAATAACACCATGAATACAATAGCTTGAAATGTGTTGTGAATAAACTGGTTTGAATCAACAAAGTTCTAGTTGATTGTGCTTTGCGAAAGTTACAGAGAGAAAATGTAAGTTTATAGTTACGAAATTCTTTGTCTGTGTGTGCGTTAGAGTGTGATGAACAAGATCGTGGATTTGTGTTGACGGCTTGGATCTTACTGGACCTTATTGGCGAAAAGTCGCCCTATTTAAGGAAAAGAGATAGGCTCCCACGGAACCGTGGGAAAACTTGATCTTACATTAAAAATATGTGATTGGTTAAAAATTAACCAATCACTACACATGTACTAAACAGAATAGGTAAGTATGCTCAGAACCAAAAGATTCAAAGGAACGACTGCGATGGCTAAATTGTCCTATACAAAGGTAGTAGTAATTTATTAGCCAATCGTAGGCGAATAAAATGACTTGAATATCAAAATGATGAAAAAAACATTATAATAAACTAAGGATATTTGATTTTTTTTTTTATCTATTTCTATCTTTTTAAATATCTGTAACCAAAGTAAAATGGCTATCTTATTCCACAAGGTATCTTTTATTTTTTTCTGGTTTGATTTCATTCTTAAATTTGCCAAGACTGAGTTGATATTGTTTTGAATTTACTGTAATATATTTATTTTTTACTTTGTAAAAAAAAGTAAAAAATGGACTGTTGCAAAAGAACTGTGTTCTATAAAAGAAAAAATGTAAAAGAATCCCCATTAGTGGAATTTAATAAACCATTTAAAATACTCAACAGTAATTGGACGGAAAATAAACAATACCTTTTGTACCGACAATTTACAGCATCGCGAAGAAAAAAATTCTCGTTTTTTGCTTCACCAAAATAGCTATAGAAAAAAAAAAATTCATTGGTTTTTTTTGGCCAATCATGATTAAATGACATTTTCTTCAATATCCTTCCCGCGCTCGTATTGGATTGTTTTTAATTTACATATGAAAAAGCAGAAATTAAAGATTTAAATAGCTTTAATTTTTAAAATTTACACAAAAAGAAAAATATAAATTTAAAATAAAACCTATCTTGTAAAAACAGTAAAATATTGTATTTGTGAAATTGTTTTAATATGTTTTCCATAAAATATTTGTTCTTTTAAATTTCACATAATAATTGATTTGCTTGTGCCTTTTCAGTGTTCTACAAAATTTAATAATATTTATGAATAAAATAACTAATTCCGTTGGTTAAAAAAGATTCCAAAATTTCCATAATAGTTTGTGATGGAAAAAAATCTGTAAAAAAATGGATTAAGACTTGAATAATTCTCTGACTCTTGATTGGCCAATTAATGCTAATATCATGCTTTCGTCTACGTTCGAGATTGTATTTTATTATTCTTTGACCTGGATTTCTTGCAAACATTTAAATTTAGGGAAAAATTTGGAGAAGGATGTTTTTTTTTAAGTGGAGAATTGAGCCTATTTTTATTTGAATATTTGATTGTTTTTTTATGGAAATTTCTCAATAGTTATTTTATATTTAACAACCAATGAAATTCAAGAAAATGTTTGAAATTGAAAGGGTTTACTAAAAAGGTAAATAACTCTTACTATTAATTACATCTCAAAATTAAAAGTCACACGTTTGATTGTTTTGTATGTCATAAAATGAAGATTGTTTGTTATTATAAAATCAATTTGATGTTGTGTTTTCTAGTTTGCTTTTAGATACCTTAAATATACAAATATATTAAAAAAAAATGTACGGATACCCAATCAAAAGAAGTTCAAACCAATAAACCTTTGTTTAACATTCCCCTTGAAAAGAATTGAAAATATTTTCTCTCTTTCATACTATCAAAAGGAATAATAAATTCTTATATTTAAGAACAAAAAAAATTTCAGTTTAAAAATTTCTTTTACTAAAACATGTTAATTGAGCAAAACAAAAAAACATTGAACAATGTGATTTTGGTCTTAAATAAATATGGAATACATAAAATTTAAATTTTTTTTTTTTTTTATAAGATAAACAATAACAGTTTTTTGAACTGAAAATAAAATTTTATTAATAAATAAATATATAAATTATAAATCATTATAAATGCGTTTTGAATACTATTCGATTTCAGCGGTACCTACAGTGAATAGAATTGTCGTTGTTACTAGATTTTGTGCTTGTCCCTGTTTTTAAATTTTATTAAATTTTTATATATAAAGTTTGGGGTCATTATTGAAAATTACCTTTTTAAATATCATGATTTAATGGATCTTTAATGTGAATAGTAATGAAAAATAAATTCATTTTATTTATCTCCTTGAATTTCAAATTCTTTATCGAAATGTTTAATTTTTAGTCATTTGCAAAAACAGTTGTTTTAAATGTAATTTATCTAAAAAACAGTATTCGAAATTTTGCAGATTTTCTCTAATTTTTCTTTTGAATTAAAGAAAAAAATTACGACATTAAAAAAAAAAGCAGGATAAATAAGTTTAA
The DNA here is from genome assembly GCA_903632075.3 of Acanthosepion pharaonis. NCBI lineage: Eukaryota > Metazoa > Mollusca > Cephalopoda > Sepiida > Sepiidae > Acanthosepion > Acanthosepion pharaonis. The sequence goes on from CAHIKZ030001704.1 coordinate 14,655, forward strand.
ACATTATATCTCACTAAATTTAATAAATTTAATAAAAAATCTTCTTGTCGAAAAAATATTAATTAAAAATTAAAGGTGAGTTCTTAATCTTTACTGCAAATGTTAAGATATTCTTAAAAATCTTGCAAAAAAGAAGCAATATTTTTAAAGGTTAAATTAAACTTTTACGAAATCAAAATCTTACTCTCTTGAATCAATTTCACAATGGCTATACCTGATTAACAGAAATTCATTTTATATAAAACCATTCGATACTGCCACACTAAATAATTTAAATGCCACCTTTGAACTAAAATTTCGGTTCTGTTTAAAAACTATTAGACCTAAATAAGAAAAGAAAAAATTATTTATGATTAGATGAAATGTAAACAACAAATTAAAATTCTCTTTAAAATCAATATTTGAATTAGACTTGTATTTTGAAATCTGTTAAAAATTTAATTATCTCCCTTTGGATTTTCTAAAATTAACTTAAAACAAAATGGAAAAATAACCCATTTTATAAACTGAGTTAGCCCGTGGAAGCCAAACTGCAAAAAAAAAAACTAATTTGAGATTTCAAAAAAACGCGGGAACAAGGTTTGTTTAAGCCCCTAAAAAGAAATATGGAAAACCAGGTGGATAATGAAGAAATTTCCTAGAACAAGTTAAATAAATTTTCTTTAATATTAATATAGATAATTGTTTTATTTTTCAATTTAGACTTTTATTAAACTTTCATAATGAATAAATTTGAACTTGCTTTAAAATGTTACCAAAACACAAAAATATCTTGTAAATGTTATTTTGCGACATTAATTTTTTGTGAAAAAAAAAAACATTGTAATCTTCTGACTAAATTTTGGAAAAATTATCAGTATAAAAATATTCTTTAATTTCAAATGAAATAGTTTTGTCATAATTTTGGATAAAAAGGATTTGGGGGAAAACAAATGAAATAAAAAAAATAAGGCAAAAATTAATTATTTAAAATAATAAAAAACTTAAAATCGTCAACTTTTTTTAGTCTTTAAATCCCAGTTGGGAAATTTTGCCTTTCAAAAAATTGGAAGCAGTTTAATTTCCAAAGCCCACTCACCTTCCAAAAAAAAATATATTAAACAACATTTTGGGTGCAACTAAATCACGTTTTGAAATGTGATTGTTTTCATTTTTTAAACACTTAATTGAAAATGGAACTGTATAAAATAAATAATATTATTATATTAATTTAAACTATTTATTTTTATGAAAATATATATATCTAGAAATGAAATGTAGAACACAATTCAAATGTTGCAGTATTTGATTTATATTTTGAATTTTATAAAGCCATTTTTGCCAACAATTTGGACTCACAACTGGCATTGAAGAATTATCTATCAAATTATCATTTCATCAAAATTGGATGAAAACTGTGGAAATTAAACAACATCCAATCAACAATTATTTTGTAATTATAAATATATTTTACTACAACTCACTTAAATTTGGCTATTTTTGTATACAAGAATCTGTAAAATACATACAGAAAAATCAAATCTGCAAAATAAACAAACATTTTAAAATGAATCAAAAACATTTTAAAATTTAAATATCCAAAAACTGATTGAAATGGAAATAATGTAAAAAAATTAATTTTTTTAAATATTGAATAATAAAGCAAATGAGATTTGTATTTATTTTTTTTGTACATCCATGGAAAATTATAATTTTAAGAATATTAAAAGAAAAAAATAAAAATAAATTTCTTTTTAAAGTTTTTAAAACTTGAAAATATTAAATAAATTTATTTTGGATAAATTAAGACATGATTTTTATTTAATAAAAAAAAAAGATTTTGATTTTAGCAAAATATATGGAAAATAAAAACAAAAAACTACAAATAATTTAAAAAGGTAAATTTAAGTGTACATTTTTTGCTGGATCAGTCTTTGAAAGAAAATAATATTTTTATTATATTATAATCACAAATTCATAAAAAATAGATTTTTTGTGTTTCATTGAATCATTGTGTGTGTGTGTGGACATGTTTTCCATATGTAACGTTTATATATTGGATCGGATTTTTTACATTTTTCAACTGATTTCAACAAAGTTTTCTTTTGCGTAAAATTACCTTTGCGGTGGTTGCTGACAGCGCCAAAAATTAAAAAAAACACAATTGTTTTTTTGCACGAAATCAATTTGAAAAACACGATAAAAACGATTTGTCGCCAGAATGAAAGGGGGACAACTCATATCGAGTTATACTTAAAAAAAACCCAGGTTATTGTGTGTGTGTGTGTGTTCGTTTATATATGGGATCGGATTTTACATTTTTCAACTGATTTCAAACAAAACTTTCTTTTTTTTTTTTGGCAGGTAGTTTTAAAATTGTCTTGCACATTTTTGCTTTTATTTTTTACATTCAGAATCCATTTTAAAAAATTCAATTTACAAGAAAATTGTTTATAATAAAATTCTATTCAATCGATAGACTCATAACGATTGAAAACAATCTTTTGTCAAAGTTTGGGTTTGACCAATTCAAAAAAAAAAAAAAACTCAAAAAAAAAATTCTAATTAAGACATGCGTGTCTGTCAACCTTAAACAATAATCTTTGTCAATTTTATTTTTCAGTCTTTATGATGGTCGATAAAAATCTATATCTTATCTTTACAACTAATTGGGCAACGCCGGGCTCTACTATAAATAATTAATATTTTTATGTTTATTTCTGAGTTACATTTTTTTCAACATGGAGAGAAATCAGTCTTATATTTTTTGAATATAGTTTTGAAAAACCTTTGCCAAATTATTACACCCAGATCAGACATTTTCCAGCTTTAAAGGTTTTGAAATTTTCCTAGAATGATTTTGTTTAATTGATATATATTTCTTATGATTAACATTTAATAAAATGTTCTCCAGCTCTCTTTGATACTGCTTGTTGAACCTGAAAATTTTAATAGAAATTTGAACCAGACTCTTTTTTTATGCATGGGGATAAATTGAATAAAGGTCCAGTGGCGTATATTATTAAATGTGAATCAGAAATTTTCTATTTCAACATTATGTGGATCTTTGAATTTGCGATAGAAAAATTTGATTATGTTATTGCATTTTGTTTTATCATCATTCCATAAATAAAAGTATATTTTTTTATTTATTCATCTTTCACAAAACCAATTATCCTCCGGTACAAATAGTAAAATTTAATTCCAGGTATTTCAAAAATTAAGTTTTAATTTCTTCCAAAATATCCTCCAGTTCCATTTGAGTTTGAAGAGAAGGCTTTTAATGAGGAATGTGGTTTAATTTTAAAAAAAAAAATGTAAACTGGGTGAGTTCATTTCTTGATTGAGAAGTTGAACAATAAAAAAAGATGAAGGAAAAATCAAAACCAATGAGATAATTTATATATATATATATAGCCAACAAAAGGAATCAGAAACAACAAATTTAAAGTCAATTGACAAGAAATTGAATCACAAATGGAAAACAAAATAATCAAAATGCATGTCATTTAAGATTTTTCATTTAATTTTGTGTTTAAATATATTTTATTGGCGTTTCTTTCCCAAAAACTTGAAGTCAATCTGTGAGATTTCAATTTATTTAGTATTTTACTGTTAAAGGTCCTTGTATTTGTAATGTAATTTTTATAAACATGTACTAGTTCATAAATACAATTAGTGAAAACATGAATTAGCTGTATTGTAACTCAATATATCTGAAATCTTATTTGTTATGTATAAAGCAATAGCTTTTATTTTTTTTAAATTTAGCATTTACTATTCAAACTTACTGAAATATCCTCTTCAAAAAACAAATCTATAAACCAAACAAACTATATAAAAATGGCAAAAAATTATTCAATATAAATTATGCTGGTATTGAAAGAATTGATGTAAACAACAAAAAAATAGTTTTTGAGGATATCCGTGTTTAAAAAAATGAAACCATAATTTTTTTTTTTTCAATAGCTTCACGGAATAAATGATGGCATTTTTTTTGAAGGCCTAAAACCTTAGTCTCAGATTTCAATTTTCAAACAAATCTTTTTTTCATTTAATAGATGATGGATGTAATATCGAAATGAGGACAGGAAATTACTTCAAAATTATGTTCCATAGTTTTCAGGATATGAAAGCCAGATCCTATTTTTAATCATGACAAGTTTCTTTGAATCTAATTATATCAAGATGGAACAGCAAATTCAAAAATCAAAACATTGAGAGATGGTATCATCTTATTCAGATAAGTTAAAAGTTAATTTTTTACCTGGGGCATGACCTGTCTGAACTGTTCAAAAAAAAGAAAATTTTCCATATCTTGTGACTCTGGCTGTATTCATTTCATTTTTTCTTTCACAGAATTCAATGAACTTTGGCATACTTCCCAATGGACTGAAATTAAATATTCAATTTCATTTTTTATGTTTTTGTTTTTATTGAGACATTCACTCAGTATATGGTTAATCAATCAAAAAATTAATTTTGAGATTCCTGAGCCAAAAAATGATTATAAGGTATTGTGACTGTAATAAGAATTAATACCATCCGTTCAAAGCCAAGGAAGGTCCAGAAAACTGTCTTTGTCATGACCAAAAAAACTGATTTTGAAGGTAAATTCATTTAGTTATGTCAAGAAGTTGCTTTAATACAATAATTGGCTCAAATTTTCTGGAGATAATCCAGAAAAACTCAATAATGTCAAAAAGCAATTTATTAAAGTTGAAATGTTAATTCTCCAGTATGGAAGAAGAATAAATGACACATATTGAACTCATTAACCTTCCCTTTTTTTCTTGGAATATACAGTTATTAACAAAGTTTGATTCTTTTTATATTTTCCTAAAACCCTTCTATCCATCTTCTTTATAATTTCTTATAATTCCAGTCTGTGCTGCAGATGAATGTGCAGAGAAAAAATCAAGTATTAATTCCTTTGTTGATAATTTATCATTTAGTTTTTTTTTAAGAATTTTCCTAATCCCTTTTCTGACTAACCATTTTATTTGTTTTTTAGAAAAATTTCATGTTGTTTCAGCTGGATGGTTTTAAAATGCCATAAATTCAAGATCCCCCCCATTCCCTTCAGCAGTTTTATTGTTCTTTTTGTTCTCCATCCTTCATAATAACCATTTACTTAAACTCAAATATTTTTCCTTGAATTTGATTCTTAGAGTGAACATTTACGTTTTGTTTTTCCATCCCAATATCATTGAAGATCACACAAACATCTTTAGCTTCAGAAACAGGAAATCTAGAACCTTTTTTTTCCTGGCATTTTTTTTTCTTTCAAAAAAAAAGTAAGTCGTGGATTTTTTTGCCCATTAAAATCAAATTCATAGAAACTTAGTGGAGAACACTATTAAGAATGTTTTAATAACGGTTGACACTAATTTGATTTTTAGGTCAACAGACTGAAATTAAAGGTCAGAGACTGAGAGGTGGACAGTAGAGATCTGAGAGAGAGAGAAAATAGAGAATTCTGAGAATTTTTCAGCAAGGAATATCCAGTAGAAACTGTTAATTAGAACTATAACATCAAATTGGATCACCTTCTGATTCTTATTACATGTTCTCTTGTTCTGAACGCATAAGAAAGTCTTCCCTGTCTCTTTTTTTAAAGTTGTTATATATGCGCAGGGAAAATTTATATGAGCATCCAAAACAAATCCCCAAAAACAGAAAATGGTTTAATAAGAAGCCAATCAAAACATTACCTCCAAAGAAAAACGATGAGTTTATTTACAACCACATTTGAAGTTTATGTTTTGTTCATTTTTAATGAAAATCTTGAGTCTGGATTTAATCATCTTGAGATGTCTGTTAGAAACTGATATAGATCCAAAGGTTCATCTTCTATTGCAAATGAAAAATGAAGAACTCATCCTTTCTATAAACTGTTCTGGTCTTCATAAAATCTAGATATCATAGATTTTCAAATGTTTGTTATTCATGGTCAGTTATTGGGACAGCAAGATTTTTATTCTTTGATAGAATGGGCATATTATTCCATATGGGCATTTTAATTAACGAAATTTAATTTACTTGGAGCATTTGTAATTTATTTTATAAAAATCTTCTTACTGTTAATGGTTTTACTATCAAAATATATTAATATATTTTTATTATGAAATTGTTAATTTTACCTTATTTTTTTTATAACCCCTTTCAGTTAACTCAAATTTTTAAAATTAAGACTTTAAATATTAGAGTTCAGGGTGGAAATGGGAAATATCACTTTTTAAGAGATCATTATACGATCCTCAAACCATATACTGATCAGATATTTTTGACTGTCGGATGTAGTTTTCGTCATAACATTGACAAGTTTATGAGCAACCGCTTTGATATAAACTTCAACTAAAAGAATATACTTTTCTTGCTTTTCAAAAATTTTAATAAAAATCAAGAAGATTAAAATTGTCTATTTTTTGAGGTCTTTTTGATATCAACTTACGGTTTACACTTGTTTCAACTTAAAATGATGAGATCCCCAAAACATTATATCCATATGCCGCGCCACTGAAATAAACGAAGAGAATCGATCCTCCAACTACAATTCAACAATTCGCCCTTGCATGGAGTATTGCTGCCATATATGGTCTTGAGCCCCTTCTGTTTGCCTCGGGGTTTTTGATAGGCTCCAGAGGCGGATATGCAATATAATTGGCTCTGCTCTGGCATATCGTCTACAGTCACTTTCTCACAGATGCGCCATCGCCTCTCTCTGTCTGTTTTACAAATATTTTCATGGCAATTGCTCCGAGGAGCTGCATTCGCTGGTTCCCAGACTTCATGAGTTCAAGCGCCCTACGAGGCTGGCATCCCACTCTTACCCCTTCACTGCCGAAACTCCTAAATGTAGCCGTCTCTTCTACTCCAATAGCTTCATGTCTCGCACCTCTCGCCTGTGGAACTCCCTTCCCTATTCCAGTTTCCCTGAGAGCTATAATCTCCAGCTATTCAAATGTAATGTCAATCAACATCTCCAGTTGCTTTGATCTATCCCCTACCCTTCTCCTCATCCTTTCTTCTATCACTCCTATCTGATCTTGCTCCAAGTTTTCTGTAACCCCTTGCGTCCTAGTGGCTTCCCGCCTTGCTTGGGGTGAAACGCTTAAAAAAAATCAGGAATATTACATAAAAAATGAGCTTACTAGACATTAGCAACTTAAAAAAAAAGAATGATGCAGTTATCCCTGTAGAAAAAGCTGAACTGAGGTGCCTTGTTGGACAACTGAATTGAATTGCTGGCATGATATTCTTTGACATAGGTTTTGCTGTTTGCCATTTGAGCTCAGCAATCACAAATGCTAAAGATAGTCAACTAAATAAGGCAAGTAAGATCTTAAGGCATACTAGTGCCATCTAATTTGTGAGATTGAAAAATCTCAAAGATTGTAACACCGATGCAAATTATGCTAATCTTCCAGATGGGATAAGTCAAGGAGGACAAACTGTTTTTCATATTGATGAAGAAATGAGAGCCTATCTACATGATCAAAAGAGTGGTCAAATTACATTAACAGCAGAGACCTTATCATTCTTTGAAAAATGTGATATGTCACTGTTTATGGCTAAAACAATTGCAGAAATTGTCTACAATGACAGGAATACCATCTTAACCTGTCCACTGTAAGGTCAACAATAGAATTTTGCACGAAGCACTGAAGACAATAAAACGAATTAATGATATCAGACAATCGGTATAAATGTCAATTGTTTGAGAAATGATTGAAAAAGTGAAAGTAACACTCTCATCAATACAGAGTAGTGAACAGTTGGCAGATGTGCTCACAAAGAACGGCTCATTGAATACAAATCTTTTGAAGGGGCTTCAAGAAGCAAACATATAAAAAATAGGCTACGAGAATTAAAGCCTCTGCTGAGTTCAATTGTTGATCTATATTTGTTTCTCAAAAAAGAAGGAGATTGTTAGAGTGAGTTAAGTTACTCCCAATGATATGAAGATGTTATAGATAAGATTACCAAGAAGGAACAAGACATTATTGAGCATAGAAACATAGTCTTGCAACACCTTTCTCTCTTTATCTAATTAACACAAGTCTCCTCTTCATCAATGAGGAAATCTTCCAACATTCACTGACATGTAGGAAGATATTAAATAGCAATGCAGTACTGCTTGTTTCCCTAAATTTAAAATTCATATAACTTATTAATTTTCTTGAAATATTTGAAGGCCACTAATGCAAAAGAAAATATAATTTTCCATAATCTGTTTGAATTTCAGCAATCTGAATAAACATTTTTTCAGAGTCTGTCTATATTTCTGAGATGAGGTATTATGTACATTATTTACATTATTCGGACTAATGTCTTCATCTTTGTCGCCATATTTATCACAACGTTTCAGCCGTTGTACGCTCTGGCCTTCTTCAGTGGATAAAGGCGTTGGTTAGATCCAGTGACAGGACCCAAACAGTGTGAGTTCAATACCCGGTTAAGACAGTGGAGAGCTTTCGGAGGGGGATTAGCAGGAGGTGGCTGATAACTGACATCCATCAAAAACATGGCGCGTGGAACTGGAGCGGTCTGCCCTGGTGAGCGGAATGAAGGGTTCAGTTCGAAATTCCAACCACCTGAAGAAGGCCGGAGCGTACAACGGACGAAACGTTGTGATAAATATGGCGACAAAGATGAGGACATTAGTCCGAATAATGTAAATAATGTAATAAACATTTTTTCAAGCCATAATTTCTATAATATTTATGGCACATTTATAAAACATTGGTTACAAAATTTAGAAGTGTTTGGGGAGTTTTTATTGACCCAATTATATTTCATTTATTATCTTCTGAAATGTTTGAACTTTGAACATCTTATAGATATAGATTTTGAATTTGTATTTGTAAAATACAGATTTTAACCTCCAAGATAAAATAAACATATGGAAATGTATGAGAGAGTTGGTGTTATTGTTATGTGGAATCATTAATGCTAGCAATTGTAGTTTGATGGAAGATCAATCCAAGTTCAGTATTAACTTTCCTGCTGGTCATATTGAAGTCAGCAGATCATGTACATGGGTCATCAGTAAGGAGTTAAAAAAAAACAAGTAAAAAAAAAAAAAAATAAAACTTTGATGTTAAATGAGCCCCCTCTAACTGACTACAGGAATTTTTGTCTTATATCAGAACAAATTATGAGGTGGTCAAAACAGAGCCTCATTCTAAGTTGAGGAATAAACTTATCAGCTAAATTGATGAACTAGTTGCTGTACACATCAACGTGAAGCATGTCGAGTAATAATATGAATATGAAACCAGAAATAGAAAGTAAAGACTTTTAATGCAACTACTTCAGTTCATTCTGATGAATAGTTTTTTTAAATTTATTCTCCCTTTCTTATTGAAATGTATGTTTGGCATCTTTGAGGAGAGTTTTGATCCATCATAATGTATCCTCAAATTAACTATTTATCAAAGTAGCTAGTTTATGTATTATAGTTCTCTTCCAAGTTTGTTCCTTCAATCAATACCTCTTGTCTATTTAACTATAGTATCCCTACTTTAACCAGCTTATACTAATCCTAACATAATCTCTTCCGTTAGATTTTATCCCCACTTTAGTTAGCGGTAGGACGTACTGATCCCAAAAATATCAGTTCATGAAATTTCTTAGGCCTGTGTTTTTCTTTTGATTTATTTATTAAAAAAAAAAGTATTCAGTGTTCTTAAGAAGAATCAAAAAGGAATTTTAAAAAATCCTTTTCGTTTTTTGCAATCCTAAGATAATTTTTCTAAAAACAGAGTTACTTTTGTATATTAAGTCATTCTGACATTAATCTTTTCATTGGTTGAAGTTGTCATCCTCAATTGGGAAGAACACAAAAAGAAATTATTCATATTTAAAGTCCTCATCTTTGTCGCCATACTTATCACAACGTTTCGAAATTTGTACGCTCCGGCCTTCTTCAGGTGATTGAAATAAAAACAACCTGAAGAAGGTGGACTAGAACGTCCGAAAACCTGTGATAATAATGAAAAGATGAGATGAATAATAAATCCGAATAATGTAAATAATGTACATAATACCTCATCTCACAAATATTTCTATTGTGAAGAAATTTATCAGTGGTTGTCCAATTTTGTGGAATTGAAAGCCAAGCACAAGACGGTGGAGTGAGAGATTCTATAAATTTTTAGAGATAGTCCCTAAATGAGTACAATCTTTCTAAGAAATTCTACCAAATTCAAACCAGTTTACTAATAATTAAGTGCATTCATCCTATAAAAAAACTTGCTCTGCATCCACTTCACAAATGTCATTGATATATGTGGATATTTCCACTTCATGTTGCAATTGTCATATCTTTTCTCAAAACAGGATTTTGGGCATAACAAAGCACACTGTCCATGTTACATCTCATTTCATTTTACTTTCTTCTGCAGTGTCTATTTTGACAGACAATAATCAAATTTACAGCCGCCCTTTAGCAAAAACCATTAATGAAAGACGTTTTAAAAAGAAATAAATTTCAAAAACTATTTTTTCTAGGTTTCTCTATTATTTTCATAAAAGAAAAAAATTAAAATTGCCATTATTTGAACTCACGAACATCGTTTTTCAATGTGAACTTTTATAGAATTTACTGTTTTTCTATCCTGAAAAACTTTAACGTTTTTAAAAAAGTAATTTCAAAACTATTAGAGGAAGAAAAATTAAAATTGCCATTATTTGAACTACATCGTTTTCAATGTGAACTTTTATAGAATTTACTGTTTTCTATCCTGAAAAACTTTTAACGTTTTTTAAAAAAGTAATAAAAAACTATTAAAAAAAAAATTGCCATTATTTTTTTTATATCGTTTTCAATGTGAACTTTTATAGAATTTACTGTTTTCTATCCTGAAAACTTTTTAACGTTTCTTTTTTAAAAAGCCATTACAGGAACCACATCAAATTTCAAAACTTTATTTTTTCTGTTTGTTCTATGAAGAAAAAAATAAAAGGAAAAAAGTATTTCAAAACTAAAAAATTAAAATTTCCATTATTTGAACGTTTTCAATTTGAACTTTTTTCAATTTACTTGCTTTCTAAAAAAAACTTTTTAACTTTTTTAAAAAAGTAATTTCAAAACTATAAAATTAAAAATTATTTTTTAATCTTTTTGTGAAAAATAGCACTGTTTTCCCCCTGAAAACTTTTTTTCTAAAAGGAAAACTAAAAATTAAAATTGCCATTTTTTTGAACTATATCGTTTTTCAGAATTGAACTTTTTTATAGAATTTACTGTTTTCTATCCTGCAAAACTTTAACGTTTTTAAAAAAAAGTAATTTCAAAACTATTAAATTAAAATTGCCATTATTTGAACGACATCGTTTTCAATGTGAACTTTTTATAGAATTTTTGTTTCTCTATCCTGAAAAACTTTTAACGTTTTTAAAAATTTAATTTCAAAACTATTAAAATTAAAATTGCCATTATTTGAACAATTTCGTTTTTCAATGTGAACTTTTATAGAATTTACTGTTTCTCTATCCTGAAAACTTTTAACGAAAAAAGTTTTCAAAACTATTAAATTAAAATTGCCATTATTTGAATTTATCGTTTTCAATGTGAACTTTTTTATAGAATTTACTGTTTCTCTATCCTGAAAACTTTTTAACGTTTTTAAAACTTCAAATAATTTCAAAACTATTAAAATTAAAATGTCCATTATTTGAACTACATCGTTTTTCAATGTGAACTTTTTATAGAATTTACTGTTTTCTATCCTGAAAACTTTTAACGTTTTTAAAAAAAGTAATTTCAAAACTATTAAAATTAAAATTGCCATTATTTGAAAAAATGAACTTTTATAATTTACTGTTTCTCTATCCTGAAAACTTTTAACGTTTTTAAAAAGTAATTTCAAAACTATAGAATTAAAATTACCATTATTTGAACCACATCGTTTTCAAAAACTTTTTAAATTTACTGTTTCTTTGAAAACTTTTTAACGTTTTTAAAAAAGTAATTTCAAACTATTTTTTCTGGCAGGAAGAAAAATTAAATTGCCATTATTTGAACTTACATCGTTTTTTCAATGTGAACTTTTATAGAATTTACTGTTTTTCTATCCTGAAAACTTTTTTAACGTAAAAAAAAGTTGTAATTTCAAACTATTTTTTCTGGCAGGAAGAAAACCAAAAATTGCCATTATTTGAACTATATCGTTTTTCAATGTGAACTTTTATAGAATTTACTGTTTCTCTATCCTGAAAACTTTTAACGTTTTTTAAAAAGTTATTTCAAAACTATTTTTTCTAAAGGTTGAAAAAATTAAAATTACCATTATTTGAACTATATCGTTTTCAATGTGAACTTTTTATAGAATTTACTGTTTCTCTATCCTGAAAACTTTTAGCGTTTTTAAAAAGTTATTTCAAACTATTTTTTCTGGCAGGAAAAAAAAATTAAAATTGCCATTTTTTGAACTATATCGTTTTCAATGTGAACTTTTTTTATAGAATTTACTGTTTCTCTATCCTGAAAACTTTTAACGTTTTTAAAAAGTTATTTCAAAACTATTTTATTGGCAGGAAGAAAAATTAAAATTGCCATTATTTGAACTATATCGTTTTCAATGTGAACTTTTATAGAATTTACTGTTTCATATTATCCTGGAAAACTTTTAACGTTTTTAAAAAGTATTTCAAAAACAATTTTTTCTGGCAGGAAGAAAAAATTAAAATTGCCATTATTTGAACTATATCGTTGATAAACTTTATGAAAACGGTTCAGATATCCTAGTAAACTTTTTAACGTTTTTTAAAAACCAGAATTCAAAACTATTTTTTATTCATTCTGCAGAAAAATTAAAATTGCATAATATACCCAGAGACAAAATCGTTTTTATATGTGAAGTTTTATAGAATTTACTGTTTCTCTATCATTGAAAAACTTTTAACGTTTTTAAATCATACTTCAAACTATTTTTTTTTGAATAAAAGAAAAATTAAAATTGCTATTATTTATCTATATCTTTTTCATATAAAATGAACTTTTTTAATTGAAGTTTGAAATCATTTCTATCCTGAACCCTCGCTATTTTAACTTTTTTGATATAAAATGAAGAGAAAATTTATTTTTCATTGGCAGGACCCTTGGGCAGTGCTTTTGTAACCCTCGCTATTTTTAAAATTGAAATTCTTTTTTTTGATATAAAATGAAGAGAAAATTAAATTTCAGAAGAGAGGAAATCATTTTATGGGCACCTTTGTAACCCTCATATTTTAAGTGAAATTCTTTTGATATAAAATGAAAAATTAAATTAATCGTTTTTAAAAAGTAATTTGAAATTAAAATTAAAATTTGCCTTTTGAATTAATTAATCGTTATTTAAGTGAAATTTTATGCTGAATTTATTTTAAGTTTTCATAAGAAAATTTAACGTTTGAAATCAAAAAGGACCCTGGGCAGTTTGTAAATTTTTTGAAATCTTTTTGAAGAAATTAAAATTTAAATTAATAGAAGAAATATGTGAAATCACTTTTGTAACCCTCGCTATTTTATTAAAAAATGAAGAAAAAATTCTTCCTGAAAACATTTAAATCTTTTTCGTATTTGACTTCAAATTATTCATATAAAAATGAAGAAAAATTAAATTAATCAGAAGAGAGTTTGAAATCATGTGATTGAGGAACCTGGGCAGTGCTTTGTAACCCTCTATTTTTATGAAATTCTTTTGATATAAAATGAAGAGAATAAATTTCAAAAGAGGAGTTTGAAATCATGTGATTGAGGACACTTGATATTTTAAAAATTTTATTGAACAGAAAAAAAACTTCCAAAGCTTTGAAAACTGATTGAAAAATTATTTGTAACCAAAAATATTTTTTGAAATCTTTTGATATAAAATGAAAAAGAAAAATTAAATTAATCAAAATAGTTTGAAACCATGTGGATTCAAGTGCTTTGTAACCCCTCGAAAGTTATTCTTTTTTTGATATAAAATGAAGAGAAAATTAAATTAATTCAAAAAAGAGTTTGAAAATTTTGATTGGAGGAACCTGGGCAGTGCTTTGTAACCCTTTTTATTTTATATGAAATTTTCAAAATAAAATGAAGAGAAAAATTTGATATAATCAGAAGAGAGTTTGAAATCATGTGATTGGGAACCTTATTATGCTTTTAACCCTGTCGCTATTTTGAAATTCTTTTGATATAAAATGAAGAGAAAAATTAAATTAATCAAAAGAGCTTTGAAATAAATGTGATTGGAGGATGGGCACTGCTGTAACCCTGCTTATTTTAAGTGAAATTTTTTTTGATAAAATGAAGAGAAAAAATTAATCAAAAGAGAGTTTGAAATCACTGTGATTGAGGACCCTGGGCACTGCTTTGTAACCTCGGTATTTTAACTGAAACTTTTTTGATATAAAAAAGAAAAAATTAAATTAATCTGTAGTTTGAATCATGTGATTTGATGGCAGTGCTTTGTATAAATGTGAAATTTTTGATATAAAATGAAGAGAAAAATTAAATTAATCAAAGAGAGTTTGAAATAACTACTGGGCAGTAATAACCCTTCATTTTGTGTTTTTTGATATAAAATGAAAATGAAGAGAAAAAAATAAAAATCAATCAGAAGATTTTTTGAAATCATGTGTATTGGAGGACCCCAAACCTTTTTGAGAAAATAAAACAGTATTTTAACTTAAATTATTTTTGATATAAAATGAGTAGAATAAATTAAATTTTTAAATAAAATTTTTGAAATCAAAATTGGAGGAACCCTGGGCATAAAAGCTATTTGTAAACCTTATAAAAATATAAAAATTATTTTGAGTTTGAAAATGTAAGTTTGAATAGAAAATTCTTTTATACTTAAAATTCAGAAGAGAGTTTTCATGTGATTGGAGGACCCATTTATAACCCTCGCTATTTTAAAGTGAAATTTTTTGATATGGGGGAGAAAAATTAAATTAATCAAAAGAAGTTTGAAATCATGTGATTGGAGGACCTGGGCAGTCTTTGTGTAACCTATTTTAAATGAAATTCTTTTGATATAACTGTAAGAAAAAATTAAATTAATCAGAAGAGAGTTTGAAATCATGTGATTGGAGGACCCTGGGCACTTTTTGTAACCTTAGTATTCTATTTATAAGTGAAATTCTTTTTTATATAATAAAATGAAGAAAAAATTAAATTTGAAATGGATTGGAGGAAGTGCTTTGTAAGTTTTTTTATAAAATTTGTATTATAACCCTTTTTTAAGTGAAATTCTTTTGATATTCTTTGATATAAATTGAAAAATTAAATTAATCAGAAGAGAGTTTGAAATCATGTGATTGGAGGACCCTGGGCAGTGCTTTGTTTTATTTTAAGTGAAATTCTTTTCATATAAAATGAAAGAAAAATTAAATTAATCAAAGAGAGTTTGAAATCATGTGATTGGAGGACCCTGGGCAGTGCTTTGTAAAAAGCTATTTTAAGTGAAATTCTTTTTTGATATAAAAATGAAGAGAAAAATTAAATTAATCTGAAGAGAGTTTGAAATCATGTGATTGGAGGACCCTGGGCAGTTTTTTTTTAACCCTCGGTATTTTAAGTGAAATTCTTTTGATATAAAATGAAGAGAAAAATTAAATTAATCAGAAAGAGTTTGAAATCATGTGATTGGAAAAGGAACCTGGGCAGTTTTTTGTACCCCCTATTTTAAGTGAAATTCTTTTTTGATATAAAATGAAGAAAAAATTAAATTAATCAGAAGAGAGTTTGAAATGATATTAAAAGTGCTTTGTAACCCTCGCTATTTTAAGTGAAATTCTTTTGATATAAAATGAAGAAAAATTAAATTAATCAGAAGAGAGTTTGAAATCATGTGATGGAGGACCCAAGCAGTGCTTTGTAACCCTATTTAAGTGAAATTCTTTTGATTTTTTGATATAAAATGAAAGAAAAATTAAATTAATCAGAAGAGAGTTTGAAATCATGTGATTGGAGGACCTTTGGCAGTGCTTTGTAACCCCGGTATTTTAAGTGAAATTCTTTTTCATATAAAATGAAGAGAAAATTAAATTAATCAAAAAGTTTGAAATCATGTGATTGGAGGACCCTGGGCAGTGCTTTGTAACCCTAGTATTTTAAGTGAAATTCTTTTTTGATATAAAATGAAAAAGAAAATTAAATTAATCAGAAAGAGTTTGAAATCATGTGATTGGAGGACCCTGGGCAGTGCTTTGTAACCCTCGCTATTTAAGTGAAATTTTTTTGATATAAAATGAAAAGAAAAATTAAATTAATCAGATAAAAGTTTGAAATCATGTGATTGGAGGACCCTTTTGCTTTGTAACCCCTCGCTATTTTTAGTGAAATTTTTTTGATATAAAATGAAGAGAAAAAATTAAATTAATCAGAAGAGAGTTTGAAATCATGTGATTGGAGGACCCTGGGCAGTGTTTTTGTAACCCCTCGCTATTTTAAGTGAAATTCTTTTGTATATAAAATGAAAAAAAATTAAATTAATCAAAGAGAGTTTGAAATCATGTGATTGGAGGACCCTATAAATTTTTTCAGTGCTTTGTAATTTCATATTTTAAGTGAAATTCTTTTTGATATAAAATGAAGAGAAAAAAATTAAATTAATCAGAAGAGAGTTTGAAATCATGTGATTGGAGGACCACTGGCTATTTTTGAAATTCTTTTGATATAAAATGAGAAGAAAAAATTAAATTAATCAGAAAAGAGTGAAATTCTTTTTGATATAAAATGAAGAAGAAAAATTAAATTAATCAAAAGAGAGTTTGAAATCATGTGATTGGAGGACCCTGGGCAGTGCTTTGTAACCCTAAAACGTATTTTAAGTGAAATTCTTTTTGATATAAAAATGAATTAAAAATTAAATTAATCAAAAGAGAGTTTGAAATCATGTGATTGGAGGACCCTGGGCAGTGCTTTGTAACCCTGCTTTATTTTAAGTGAAATATTTTTTGATATAAAATGAAGAGAAAAATTAAATTAATCAGAAAGAGTTTGAAATCATGTGATTGGATGTGACCTTGCTTTGTAACCCTGTATTTTAGTGAAATTTTTTGATATAAAATGAAGAGAAAAAATTAAATTTCAAAAGAGAGTTTGAAATCATGTTTGGAGGACCCTGGGCAGTGCTTTGTAAGCTATTTTAAGTGAAATTCTTTGATAAATGAAGAGAAAATTTTTTTTGATAAAATGAAGAAAAAAATTAAATTAATTTTGAAATCATGTGATTGGAGGACCCTGGGCAGTGCTTTGTAACCCTCGTATTTTATGAAAAATTTTTTGATATAAAATGAAGAGAAAATTAAATTAATCAGAAGAGAGTTTGAAATCATGTGATTGGAGGACCCTGGGCAGTGCTTTGTAACCCTCGCTATTTTAAGTCAAATTCTTTTTGATATAAAATGAAGAGAAAAATTAAATTAATCAAAGAGTTTGAAATCATGTGATTGGAGGAACCTGGGCAGTGCTTTAACCCTGTATTTTAGTGAAATTATTTTTGATATAAAATGAAGAAAAATTAAATTAATCAGAAGAGAGTTTGAAATCATGTGATTGGAGGATACCTGGGCAGTGCTTTGTAACCCTCGCTATTTTGATATGAAATTCTTTTTTGATATAAAATGAAGAGAAAAATTAAATTAATCAGAAGAGAGTTTGAAATCATGTGATTGGAGGACCCTGGGCAGTGCTTTGTAACCCTCGCTATTTTAAGTGAAATTCTTTTTGATATAAAATGAAGAAAAAAATTAAATTAATCTTTTTTGAAGAAAAAACGTAAATGGAAATTCTTTTTGATTGAAGAGAACCCTGGGCAGTTTGCTTTATAACCCTCGTATTTTAAGTGAAATTTTTTTTGATATAAAATGAAGAAAAATTAAATTAATCAAAGAAGAGAGTTTGAAATCATGTGATTGGAGGACCCTGGGCAGTGCTTTGTAACCCTTTTTGATATGAAATTCTTTTTTGATATAAAATGAAGAGAAAAATTAAATTAATCAAAAGAAGTTTGAAATCATGTGATTAAAGGACCTTTTTTGGGCAGTTTTTGATATAAAACGTATTTTAAGTGAAATTCTTTTTGATATAAAATGAAGAAAAATTAAATTAATCAAAAGAGAGTTTGAAATCATGTGATTGGAGGAACCTGGGCACTGCTTTTGATAACCCTCGTATTATTTTAAGTGAAATTCTTTTGATATAAAATGAATTAAAAATTAAATTAATCAGAAGAGAGTTTGAAATCATGTGATTGGAGGACCCTGGGCAATTTTTGCTTTATAAACCCTCGCTATTTTAAGTGAAATTCTTTTTGATATAAAATGAAGAAAAAATTAAATTAATCAAAGAGAGTTTGAAATCATGTGATTGAGGATTGGAGGAACCTCTATTTTGTAATTCTTTTGATTTAAAATGATATAAAAAAAATTAAATTTCAGAAGAGAGTTTGAAATCATGTGATTTCACCCTGGGCACTTTTTGATATAAAAATTCTTTTTGATATAAAATGAAGAGAAAAATTAAATTAATCATAAGAGTATTTGAAATCATGTGATTGGAGGACCCTGGGCAGTGCTTTGTAACCCTCATTATTTTAACTGAAATTTTTTTGATATAAAATGAATTAAAAATTAAATTAAATTTTTGATTTGAAAATGTGATTGGAGGAACTGGGCACTGCTTTGTAACCCTCGCTATTTTAAGTGAAATTCTTTTTGATATAAAATGAAGAGAAAAATTAAATTAATCAGAAGAGAGTTTGAAATCATTTGATTGGAGGACCCTAAAACGTATTATATTTTAAGTGAAATTCTTTTTGATATAAAATGAATTAAAAAATTAAATTAATCAGAAGAGATTTGAAAAATGTGATTGGAGGAACCTGGGCAGTGCTTTGTAACCCTTGCTATTTTAAGTGAAATTCTTTTTTGATATAAAATGAAGAGAAAAATTAAATTAATCAAAAGAGTTTGAAATAAAATGTGATTGGAGGACCCTGGGCAGTGCTTTGTAACCCTCGGTATTTTAAGTGAAATTCTTTTTGATATAAAATGTATTAAAAATTAAATTAATCAAAAGAGAGTTTGAAATCATGTGATTGGAGGAACCTGGGCAGTGCTTTTTTGTAAACCCTGTAACCTTTATTTAAAAGTGAAATTCTTTTTGATATAAAATGAAGAGAAAAATTAAATTAATCAGAAGAGAGTTTGAAATCATGTGATTGGAAACCCTGGGCAGTGCTTTGTAACCCTCGCTATTTTAAGTGAAATTCTTTTTGATATAAAATGAAGAGAAAAAATTAAATTAATAAAGAAGAGAGTTTGAAATCATGTGATTGGAGGACCCTGGGCAGTGCTTTGTAACCCTCGCTATTTTAAGTGAAATTCTTTTTTGATATAAAATGAAGAGAAAAATTAAATTAATCAGAAGAGAGTTTGAAATCATGTGATTGGAGGAACCTGGGCAGTGCTTTGTATTTTAAGTGAAATTCTTTTTGATATAAAATGAAGAGAAAATTAAATTAATTTTGAAAATGTGATTGAGGAATTCTTTTGATATAAAATGAAGAGAAAAAATTAAATTAATCAGAAAGAGTTTGAAATCATGTGATTGGAGGACCTTGGGCAGTGCTTTGTAATTGATAAAAAACGTATTTAAAGTTTGAAATTCTTTTTGATATAAAATGAAGAAGAAAAATTAAATTAATCTGAAGAGAGTTTGAAATCATGTGATTGGAGGACCCTGGGCACTGCTTTGTAACCCTCGCTATTTTAAGTGAAATTCTTTTTGATATAAAATGAAGAGAAAAATTAAATTAATCAGAAGAGAGTTTGAAATCATGTGATTGGAGGACCCTGGGCAGTGCTTTTGTAACCCTCGCTATTTTAAGTGAAATTCTTTTTTGATATAAAATGAAGAGAAAAATTAAATTAATCAAAGAGAGTTTGAAATCATGTGATTGGAGGACCCTGGGCAGTGCTTTGATATAAAATAATAAATTAATCAAAAGAGAGTTTATTTTAATTGAAATTCTTTTTTGATATAAAATGAATTAAAAAATTAAATTAATCAGAAGAGAGTTTGAAATCATGTGATTGGAGGACCCTGGGCAGTGCTTTGTAACCCTTGCTATTTTAATGAAATTCTTTTTGATATAAAATGAAGAGAAAATTAAATTAATCAGAAGAGAGTTTGAAATCATGTGATTGGAGGAACCTGGGCAGTGCTTTTGTAACCCTTATATTTTAAGTGAAATTCTTTTTTGATATAAAATGAAGAGAAAAATTAAATTAATCAGAAGAGAGTTTGAAATCATGTGATTGGAGGAACCTGGGCAGTGCTTTGTAACCCTCAGTATTTTAAGTGAAATTCTTTTTGATATAAAATGAAGAAAAAATTAAATTAATCAAAAGAGAGTTTGAAATCATGTGATTGGAGGAACTTGGGCAGTGCTTTGTAACCCTCGCTATTTTTGAAATTCTTTTTGATATAAAATGAAGAGAAAAAATTAAATTAATCAGAAGAGAGTTTGAAATCATGTGATTGGAGGACCTTGGGCAGTGCTTTGTAACCCTCGCTATTTTAAGTGAAATTCTTTTGATATAAAAAATGAAGAGAAAATTAAATTAATCAAAAGAGAGTTTGAAATCATGTGATTGGAGGACCCTGGGCAGTGCTTTGTAACCCTCTGTATTTAAGTGAAATTCTTTTTGATATAAAATGAAGAGAAAAAATTAAATTAATCAGAAAGAGTTTGAAATCATGTGATTGGAGGACCCTGGGCACCTTTTTTTTGTAACCCTCGCTATTTTAAGATATAAAATGAAAATTCTTTTTGATATAAAATGAAAGAAAAATTAAATTAATCAGAAGAGAGTTTGAAATCATGTGATTGGAGGACCCTGGGCAGTGCTTTGTAACCCTCGCTATTTTAAGTGAAATTCTTTTTGATATAAAATGAAGAGAAAAATTAAATTAATCAGAAGAGAGTTTGAAATCATTGATTGGAGGAACCTGGGCAGTGCTTTTGTAACCTCGCTATATTTTAAGTGAAATTTTTTGATATAAAATGAAGAGAAAAATTAAATTAATCAGAAGAGAGTTTGAAATCATGTGATTGGAGGACCCTGGGCAGTGCTTTGTAAACCCTCGCTATTTTAATGAAAATATAAAATGAAGAGAAAAATTAAATTAATCAAAAAAGAGTTTGAAATCATGTGATTGGAGGAACCTGGGCAGTGCTTTGTAACCCTCGCTGTGAAATTCTTTTTGATATAAAATGAAGAGAAAAAAATTAAATTAATCAGAAGAGAGTTTGAAATCATGTGATTGGAGGACCCTGGGCACCTTTTGTAACCCTCGGTATTTTAAGTGAAATTCTTTTTGATATAAATGAAAAAAGAGAAAAATTAAATTAATCAGAAGAGAGTTTGAAATCATGTGATTGGAGGACCCTGGGCAGTGCTTTGTAACCTATTTTTATTCTTTTTGATTTGAAAGAAAATTAAATTAATGAAACTTTCTGTTTTTGATATAAAAATTATATATAAAAGAGAAAAATTAAATTAATCAGAAGAGAGTTTGAAATCATGTGATTGGAAACTGGGCAGAAATTCTTTTTTTGCTTTGTAACCCTTTTATTATAAAAATTCTTTTTGATATAAAATGAAAGAAAAATTAAATTAATAAAGAGAGTTTGAAATCATGTGATTGGAGGACCTTTGGGCAGTGCTTTAAAACCCTCGCTATTTTAAGTGAAATTCTTTTTGATATAAAATGAAGAGAAAAATTAAATTAATCAAAAGAGAGTTTGAAATCATGTGATTGGAGGACCCTGGGCAGTGCTTTGTAACCCTCGCTATTTTAAGTGAAATTCTTTTTGATATAAAATGAAGATAAAAAATTAAATTAATCAGAAGAGAGTTTGAAATCATGTGATTGGATATGGGCAGTGCTTTGTAACCCTCGCTATTTTGTGAAAACCTTTTGATATAAAATGAAGAGAAAATTAAATTAATCAAAAGAGAGTTTGAAATCATGTGATTGAGGACCCTGGGCCTGCTTTGTAACCCTCGCTATTTTAAGTGAAATTCTTTTTGATATAAAATGAAGAGAAAAATTAAATTAATCAGAAGAGAGTTTGAAATCATGTGATTGGAGGACCCTGGGTGAAATTTTTTTGATATAAAATGAAGAGAAAAATTATTTTTAAAGAAGTTTTCTTTTGATATAAAATGAGTGAGAAAATTAAATTAATCAGAAATTCTTTTTGAATATAAATTGGAAGAGTTTGAAAAATTATTGGATTACGCTTTTTAATATAAATTCTTTTTTTGATATAAAATGAAGAGAAAAATTAAATTAATCAAAAGAGAGTTTGAAATCATGTGATTGGAGGACCCTGGGCACTGCTTTGTAACCCTCGCTATTTTTAAGTGAAATTCTTTTTGATATAAAATGAAGAGAAAATTAAATTAATCAGAGAGAGTTTTGATGTAAAACCTGGGAAGAGATAAACGCTATTTTAGTGAAATTCTTATAAAATGAAACCTTTTAAATTAATAAAAAGAGAGTTTGAAATCTTCATTGGAGGACCCTGGGCTTTTTATAACCCTATTATATTTTAAGTGAAATTCTTTTTGATATAAAATGATTAAAAATTAAATTAATCAGAAGAGAGTTTGAAATCATGTGATTGGAGGACCCTGGGCAGTGCTTTGTAAAACGTATTTTACTTCACTGAAATTCTTTTTGATATAAAAAAGAGAAAAATTAAATTAATCAGAAGAGAGTTTGAAATCATGTGATTGGAGGACCCTGGGTAACCTTTTTATAACCCTCGCTATTTTAAGTGAAATTCTTTTTGATATAAAATGAAGAGAAAAATTAAATTAATCAAAAGAGAGTTTGAAATCATGTGATTGGAGGAACCTGGGCAGTGCTTTGTAACCCTCGGTATTTTAAGTGAAATTTTTTTTGATATAAAATGAAGAGAAAAAATTAAATTAATCAAAAGAGTTTGAAATCATGTGATTGGAGGAACCTGGGCAGTGCTTTTGATATAACCCTTGCTATTTTAAGTGAAATTCTTTTTGATATAAAATGAAGAGAAAAATTAAATTAATCAAAAGACCTTTTTGAAATCATGTGATTGGAGGACCCTGGGCAGTGCTTTGTAACCCTCGCTATTTTTAAGTGAAATTCTTTTTGATATAAAATGAAAGAAAAATTAAATTAATCAGAAGAGAGTTTGAAATCATGTGATTGGAGGAACCTGGGCAGTGCTTTGTAACCCTCGGTATTTTAAGTGAAATTCTTTTTGATATAAAATGAAGAAAAAATTAAATTAATCAGAAGAGTTTGAAATCATGTGATTGGAGGACCCCTGGGCAGTGCTTTTGATATAAACGCTATAATTTTAAGTGAAATGTAACCTTTTGATATAAAATGAAAAGAAAAATTAAATTAATCAGAAGAGAGTTTGAAATCATGTGATTGGAGGACCCTGGGCAGTGCTTTGTAATATCGCTATTTTAAGTGAAATTCTTTTTGATATAAAAAAGAGAAAAATTAAATTAATCAAAAGAGAGTTTGAAATCATGTGATTGGAGGACCCTGGGCACTGTAACCCTTATTTTATGAAATTCTTTTTTGATATAAAATGAAGAGAAAAATTAAATTAATCAGAAGAGAGTTTGAAATCATGTGATTGGAGGAACCTGGGCAGTGCTTTGTAACCCTATTATTTTAAGTGAAATTCTTTTTGATATAAAATGAAGAGAAAAATTAAATTAATCAAAAGAGAGTTTGAAATCATGTGATTGGAGGAACCTGGGCAACCTTTTGTAACCCTTGCTATTTAGAGAAAAATTAAATTAATCAAAAGAGAGTTTGAAATCATGTGATTTGTAATATTTTAAGTGAAAAATAAAATGAAAGAAAAATTAAATTAATCAGAAGAGAGTTTGAAATAATGTGATTGGAGCTTTTGAACCTGGGCAGTGCTTTTTATGTAAACCCTCGCTATTTTAAGATTGAAATTTTTTTTAAAATATAAAATGAAAGATATAAAATGAAGAAAAATTAAATTAATCAGAAGAGAGTTTGAAATCATGTGATTGGAGGAACCTGGGCAGTGCTTAAAACCCTTATATTTTAAGTGAAATTTTTTGATATAAAATGAAGAGAAAAATTAAATTAATCAGAAGAGAGTTTGAAATCATGTGATTGGAGGACCCTGGGCACTTTTTGTAACCCTCGCTATTTTAAGTGAAATTCTTTTTGATATAAAATGAAGAGAAAAATTAAATTAATCAGAAGAGAGTTTGAAATCATGTGATTGGAGGACCCTGGGCAGTGCTTTGTAACCCTCGCTATTTTAAGTGAAATTCTTTTGATATAAAATGAATTAAAAATTAAATTAATCAAAAGAGAGTTTGAAATCATGTGATTGGAGGAACCTGGGCAGTGCTTTGTAACCCTTTTCGCTATTTTAGTGAAATTCTTTTTTGATATAAAATGAAGAAAAAATTAAATTAATCAGTAAAGAGAGTTTGAAATCATGTGATTGGAGGACCCTGGGCAGTGCTTTGTAACCCTCGCTATTTTAAGTGAAATTCTTTTTTGATATAAAATGAAGAGAAAAATTAAATTAATCAGAAGAGAGTTTGAAATCATGTGATTGGAGGACCCTGGGCAGTGCTTTGTAACCCTCGGTATTTTAAGTGAAATTTTTTGATATAAAATGAAGAGAAAAATTAAATTAATCAAAAGAGAGTTTGAAATCATGTGATTGGAGGACCCTTTGCTTTGTAACCCTCGTATTATTTTAAGTGAAATTCTTTTTGATATAAAATGAAAGAAAAAATTAAATTAATCAAAAGAGAGTTTGAAATCATGTGATTGGAGGACCCTGGGCAGTGCTTTGTAAACGCTATTTTAAGTGAAATTCTTTTTGATATAAAATGAAGAGAAAAATTAAATTAATAAAAGAGTTTGAAATCATGTGATTGGAGGACCTGGGCAGTGCTTTGTAACCCTCGCTATTTTAACTTGAAATTCTTTTTTGATATAAAATGAAGAGAAAAAAATTAAATTAATCAGGAAGAGAGTTTGAAATCTTTTGATATAAAATGTGATTGGAGGAATCCATGTGATTGTAACCTTTTTTTGATAACCCTCGCTATTTTATTATGAAATTCTTTTTGATATAAAATGAAGAGAAAAATTAAATTAATCAGAAGAGAGTTTGAAATCATGTGATTGGAGGATTATAACTTCTTTGTAACTTTTTGCTATTTTAAGTGAAATTCTTTTTGATATAAAATGAAGAAAATTAAATTAATCAGAAGAGAGTTTGAAATCATGTGATTGGAGGACCCTGGGCACAGCTTTGTAACCCTCGCTATTTTAAGTGAAATTCTTTTTGATATAAAATGAAGAGAAAAATTAAATTAATCAGAAGAGAGTTTGAAATCATGTGATTGGAGGACCCTGGGCAGTGCTTTGTAAAAACGCTATTTTTAAGTGAAATTCTTTTTGATATAAAATGAAGAGAAAAATTAAATTAATCAAAGAGAGTTTGAAATCATGTGATTGGAGGAACCTGGGCAGTGCTTTTTTGTAACCCTATTATATTTTAAGTGAAATTCTTTTTTGATATAAAATGAAGAGAAAAATTAAATTAATCAAAAAGAGTTTGAAATAAATGTGATTGGAGGAACCTGGGCAGTGCTTTGATATAAAACGTCGGTTTATTTTAAGTGAAATTCTTTTTTGATATAAAATGAAGAAAAAATTAAATTAATCAGAAGAGAGTTTGAAATCATGTGATTGGAGGACCCTGGGCACTGCTTTTGTAACCCTCGCTATTTAAAAAGTGAAATTCTTTTTGATATAAAATGAAGAGAAAAATTAAATTAATCAGAAGAGAGTTTGAAATCATGTGATTGGAGGACCCTGGGCAGTGCTTTGTAACCCTCGCTATTTTAAGTGAAATTTTTTGATATAAAATGAAGAGAAAAAATTAAATTAATCAGAAGAGAGTTTGAAATCATGTGATTGGAGGACCCTGGGCAGTGCTTTGTAACCCTATTTTAGTGCTATTTTAAGTGAAAAAATTTTTTGATATAAAATGAAGATAAAAATTAAATTAATCATAAAAGAGTTTGAAATCATGTGATTGGAGGACCTTTTGATTTAAAAACCCTCGCTATTTTAAGTGAAATTCTTTTTTGATATAAAATGAAGAGAAAAATTAAATTAATCAGAAGAGAGTTTGAAATCATGTGATTGGAGGACCCTGGGCAGTGCTTTGTAACCCTCGCTATTTTAAGTGAAATTCTTTTTGATATAAAATGAAGAGAAAAATTAAATTAATCAGAAAAGAGAGTTTGAAATCATTTTGTGAAATTGGAGGATTAATGGCAGAGTTTGAAATCTTTGTAGGACCCTGGGCAGTGCTTTTAACCCTTGTATTTTAACCTTTTGATATAAAATGAAAGAAAAATTAAATTAATCAGAGAGTTTGAAATCATGTGATTGGAGGAAGTGCTTTTTCATTATTTTTAGTGAAATTCTTTTTGATATAAAATGAAAAAAAATTAAATTAAAAAAGAGAGTTTGAAATCATGTGATTGGAGGAACCTGGGCAGTTTTTGTAACCCTCGCTATTTTAAGTGAAATTCTTTTTTGATATAAAATGAAGAAATTAAAAAATTAAATTAATCAGAAGAGAGTTTGAAATCATGTGATTGGAGGACCCTGGGCAGTGCTTTGTAACCCGTATTATTTTAAGTGAAATTCTTTTTTGATATAAAATGAAGAGAAAAATTAAATTAATCAGAAGAGAGTTTGAAATCATGTGATTGGAGGACCCTGGGCAGTGCTTTGTAACCCTCGCTATTTTAAGTGAAATTCTTTTGATATAAAATGAAGAGAAAAATTAAATTAATCAGAAGAGAGTTTGAAATCATGTGATTGGAGGAACCTGGGCAGTTTTTTGTAAACCTCGCTATTTTAAGTGAAATTCTTTTTGATATAAAAAAATGAAGAGAAAAATTAAATTAATCAAAAGAGAGTTTATAAAATCACCTTTTTTTGGAGGAACCTGGGCAGTGCTTTGTAACCCTCGGTATTTTAAGTGAAATTCTTTTTGATATAAAATGAAGAGAAAAATTAAATTAATCAAAAGAGAGTTTGAAATCATGTGATTGGAGGAACCTCACTATTTTAAGTGCTTTTGATATAAAATGAAGAGAAAAATTAAATTAATCAGAAGATAGTTTGAAACATGTGATTGGAGGACCCTATTTTAACTTCACTATTTTAAGTGAAATTCTTTTTGATATAAAATGAAGAGAAAAATTAAATTAATCAGAAGAGAGTTTGAAATCATGTGATTGGAACCCTGGGCAGTGCTTTGTAACCCTCGGTATTTTAAGTGAAATTCTTTTTGATATAAAATGAAAGAAAAAATTAAATTAATCAGAAGAGAGTTTGAAATCATGTGATTGGAGGACGTATTATGGGCAGTGCTTTGTAACCTTTTGCTATTTTAAGTGAAATTCTTTTTGATATAAAATGAAGAGAAAAATTAAATTAATCAAAGAGAGTTTGAAATCATGTGATTGGAGGACCCTGGGCAGTGCTTTGTAACCCTGCTATTTTATATGAAATTCTTTTTTGATATAAAATGAAGAGAAAAATTAAATTAATCAAAAGAGAGTTTGAAATCATGTGATTGGAGGACCCTGGGCAGTGCTTTGTAACCCTAACGCTATTTTAAGTGAAATTCTTTTTGATATAAAATGAAGAGAAAAATTAAATTAATCAGAAGAGAGTTTGAAATCATGTGATTGGAGGAACCCTGGGCAATTCTTTTGATTTGTAACAGAAGAAGTTTTTTGATATAAAACGTGCTTTATAAAATTCTTTTTGATATAAAATGAAGAGAAAAATTAAATTAATCAGAAGAGAGTTTGAAATCATGTGATTGGAGGACCCTGCGCACTCCTTTGTAACCCTCGCTATTTTAAGTGAAATTCTTTTTGATATAAAATGAAGAGAAAAATTAAATTAATGAGAAGAGAGTTTGAAATCATGTGATTGGAGGACCCTGGGCAGTGCTTTGTAACCCTTGCTATTTTAAGTGAAATTCTTTTTGATATAAAATGAAGAGAAAAATTAAATTAATCAGAACCTTTTTGAAATCATGTGATTGGAGGAACCTGGGCAGTGCTTTTGTAACCCTGAAATTTTTTATTTTGAAGAGAAAAATTAAATTAATGAAAAGTTTTCATTTTTGATATAAAATGAAAGATATAAATGAAGATTAAAAATTAAATTAATCAGAAGAGAGTTTGAAATCATGTGATTGGAGGAACCTGGGCAGTGCTTTGTAACCCTCGCTATTTTAAGTGAAATTCTTTTTTGATATAAAATGAAGAAAAATTAAATTAATCAAAAGAGAGTTTGAAATCATGTGATTGGAGGACCCTGGGCAGTGCTTTGTAACCCTCGCTATTTTAAGTGAAATTCTTTTGATATAAAATGAAGAGAAAAAATTAAATTAATCAGAAGAGAGTTTGAAATCATGTGATTGGAGGACCCTGGGCAGTCTTTTGTAACCCTCGCTATTTTAAGTGAAATTCTTTTTTGATATAAAATGAAGAGAAAAATTAAATTAATCAAAAGAGAGTTTGAAATCATGTGATTGGAGGACCCTGGGCAGTGCTTTGTAACCCTCGCTATTTTAAGTGAAATTCTTTTTGATATAAAAATGAAGAGAAAAATTAAATTAATCAGAAGAGAGTTTGAAATCATGTGATTGGAGGACCCTGGGCAGTGCTTTGTAACCCCTATTTTAAGTGAAATTCTTTTTGATATTTTAAATTAATGAAATTCATTTTTGATATAAAATGAAGAGAAAATTAAAATTAATCAAATTAAAGAGAGTTTGAAATCATGTGATTGGAGGACCCTGGGCAGTGCTTTGTAACCCTCGCTATTTTAAGTGAAATTCTTTTTTGATATAAAATGAAGAGAAAAAAATTAAATTAATCAAAAGAGAGTTTGAAATCATGTGATTGGAGGACCCTGGGCAGTGCTATTTTGTAACCCTGAAGCTATTAATCAGAAAGAGTTTTTATTGGAGGTGAAATTGAAATTTTTTGATATAAAATGAAGAGAAAAATTAAATTAATCAGAAGAGAGTTTGAAATCATGTGATTGGAGGACCCTGGGCAGTGCTTTGTAACCCCCGGCTATTTTAAGTGAAATTCTTTTTTGATATAAAATGAAGAGAAAAAATTAAATTAATCAAAAGAGAGTTTGAAATCATGTGATTGGAGGACCCTGGGCAGTGCTTTGTAACCCTCGCTATTTTAAGTGAAATTCTTTTTTGATATAAAATGAAGAGAAAAATTAAATTAATCAGAAGAGAGTTTGAAATCATGTGATTGGAGGACCCTGGGCAGTGCTTTGTAACCCTATTATTTTAAGTGAAATTCTGGGCACTGCTTTTTTTTTGATATAAAATGAAGAGAAAAAATTAAATTAATCAGAAGAGAGTTTGAAATCATGTGATTGGAGGACCCTGGGCAGTGCTTTGTAACCCTCAGCTATTTTAAGTGAAATTCTTTTTGATATAAAATGAAAGAAAAAAATTAAATTAATCAAAGAGAGTTTGAAATCATGTGATTGGAGGACCCTGGGCAGTGCTTTGTAACCCTCGCTATTTTAAGTGAAATTCTTTTTGATATAAAATGAAAGAAAAATTAAATTAATCAGAAGAGAGTTTGAAATCATGTGATTGGAGGACCCTGGGCCTTTGGGCAGTGCTTTTTGATAAAATGAAAGAAAAATTAAATTTGTTTGAAACCCTGGGTATTTTAAGCTATTTTGAAATTCTTTTTGATATAAAATGAAGAGAAAAATTAAATTAATCAAAAGAGAGTTTGAAATCATGTGATTGGAGGACCCTGGGCAGTGCTTTGTAACCCTCGCTATTTTAAGTGAAATTCTTTTTGATATAAAATGAAGAGAAAAATTAAATTAATCAGAAGAGAGTTTGAAATCATGTGATTGGAGGACCCTGGGCAGTGCTTTGTAACCCTCGCTATTTTAAGTGAAATTCTTTTTGATATAAAATGAAGAGAAAAATTAAATTAATCAAAAGAGAGTTTGAAATCATGTGATTGGAGGAACCTGGGCAGTGTGATTTGATTGGAGGACCCTCAGTGCTTTTTTATTTTAAGTGAAATTCTTTTTGATATAAAATGAAGAGAAAAATTAAATTAATCAAAAGAGAGTTTGAAATCATGTGATTGGAGGAACCTGGGCAGTGCTTTGTAACCCTCGCTATTTTAAGTGAAATTCTTTTTGATATAAAATGAAGTGAAAAATTAATCAGAAGAGAGTTTGAAATCATGTTATTGGAGGAACCTGGGCAGTGCTTTGTAACCCTCGCTATTTTAAGTGAAATTTTTTTTGATATAAAATGAAGAGAAAAATTAAATTAATCAGAAGAGAGTTTGAAATCATGTGATTGGAGGACGCTGGGCCATGCTTTGTAACCCTCGCTATTTTAAGTGAAATTCTTTTTTATATAAAATGAAGAGAAAAATTAAATTAATCAGAAGAGAGTTTGAAATCATGTGATTGGAGGACCCTGCGCACTCCTTTGTAACCCTCGCTATTTTAAGTGAAATTCTTTTTGATATAAAATGAAGAGAAAAATTAAATTAATCAGAAGAGAGTTTGAAATCATGTGATTGGAGGATCCTGGGCACTGCTTTGTAACCCTCGCTATTTTAAGTGAAATTCTTTTTGATATAAAATGAAGATAAAAAAAATTATTATCAAAAGAGAGTTTGAAATCATGTGATTGGAGGACCCTGGGCAGTGCTTTGTAACCCTCGCTATTTTAAGTGAAATTCTTTTTGATATAAAATGAAGAGAAAAATTAAATTAATCAGAAGAGAGTTTGAAATCATGTGATTGGAGGAACCTGGGCAGTGCTTTGTAACCCTCGCTATTTTAAGTGAAATTCTTTTTTGATATAAAATGAAGAGAAAAATTAAATTAATCAAAAGAGAGTTTGAAATCATGTGATTGGAGGACCCTGGGCAGTGCTTTGTAACCCTCGCTATTTTAAGTGAAATTCTTTTTGATATAAAATGAAGAGAAAAAAAATTAATCAAAAAAGTTTAATCATGTGATTGGAGGAGAGTGTTTGTAAATCAGTATATTTTAATGAAATTTTTTGATATAAAATGAAGAGAAAAATTAAATTACCCTAGAGTTTGAAATCATGTGATTGGAGGACCCTGGGAGTGCTTTGTAACCCTCGCTATTTTAAGTGAAATTCTTTTTGATATAAAATGAAGAGAAAAATTAAATTAATCAGAAGAGAGTTTGAAATCATGTGATTGGAGGACCCTGGGCAGTGCTTTGTAACCTCGCTATTTTAAGTGAAATTCTTTTTGATATAAAATGAAGAGAAAAATTAAATTAATCAGAAGAGAGTTTGAAATCATGTGATTGGAGGACCCTGGGCAGTGCTTTGTAACCCTCGCTATTTTAAGTGAAATTCTTTTTGATATAAAATGAAGAGAAAAAAAATTAAATTAATCAGAAGAGAGTTTGAAATCATGAAATTCTTTTTGATTGGAGGACCCTGAAGGCAGTTTGCATTTGATTGATATAAACCCTGGGCGCTATTTTAAGTGAAATTCTTTTTGATATAAAATGAAAGAAAAATTAAATTAATCAGAAGAGAGTTTGAAATCATGTGATTGGAGGACCCTGGGCAGTGCTTTGTAACCCTCGCTATTTTAAGTGAAATTCTTTTTTTGATATAAAATGAAAGAAAAAATTAAATTAATCAGAAGAGAGTTTGAAATCATGTGATTGGAGGACCCTGGGCAGTGCTTTGTAACCCTCGCTATTTTAAGTGAAATTTTTTTGATATAAAATGAAGAGAAAAATTAAATTAATCAGAAGAGAGTTTGAAATCATGTGATTGGAGGACCCTGGGCAGTGCTTTGTAACCCTCGCTATTTTAAGTGAAATTCTTTTTGATATAAAATGAAGAGAAAAATTAAATTAATCAGAAGAGAGTTTGAAATCATGTGATTGGAGGAACCTGGGCAGTGCTTTGTAACCCTCGCTATTTTAAGTGAAATTCTTTTTTTGATATAAAATGAAGAGAAAAATTAAATTAATCAGAAGAGAGTTTGAAATCATGTGATTGGAGGAACCTGGGCAGTGCTTTGTAACCCTCGCTATTTTAAGTGAAATTCTTTTTTTTGATATAAAATGAAGAGAAAAAAATTAAATTAATCAAAAGAGAGTTTGAAATCATGTGATTGGAGGAACCTGGGCAGTGCTTTGTAACCCTCGCTATTTTAAGTGAAATTCTTTTTGATATAAAATGAAGAAAAAAATTAAATTAATCAGAAGAGAGTTTGAAATCATGTGATTGGAGGACCCTGGGCAGTGCTTTGTAACCCTCGGTATTTTAAGTGAAATTCTTTTTTGATATAAAATGAAGAGAAAAATTAAATTAATCAGAAGAGAGTTTGAAATCATGTGATTTGGAGGACCCTGGGCAGTGCTTTGTAACCCTCGCTATTTTAAGTGAAATTCTTTTGATATAAAATGAAAATGAAAAGAAAAAATTAAATTAATCAGAAGAGAGTTTGAAATCATGTGATTGGAGGACCCTGGGCAGTGCTTTGTAACCCTCGCTATTTTAAGTGAAATTCTTTTTGATATAAAATGAAGAAAAAATTAAATTAATCAGAAGAGAGTTTGAAATCATGTGATTGGAGGACCTGGGCAGTGCTTTGTAACCCTCGCTATTTTAAGTGAAATTCTTTTTGATATAAAATGAAGAGAAAAAATTAAATTAATCAGAAGAGAGTTTGAAATCATGTGATTGGAGGACCCTGGGCAGTGCTTTGTAACCCTCAGTATTTTAAGTGAAATTCAAAGAGAGTTTTTGATATAAAATGAAGCTATTTAAAGAAAAATTAAATTAATCAGAAGAGAGTTTGAAATCATGTGATTGGAGGACCCTGGGCAGAAATTTTTTGTAACCCTCGCTATTTTAAGTGAAATTCTTTTTGATATAAAATGAAGATAAAAAATTAAATTAATCAGAAGAGAGTTTGAAATCATGTGATTGGAGGACCCTGGGCAAGAAAAAATTTGTAACCCTCGTTTGAAATATTTTAAGTGAAATTCTTTTTGATATAAAATGAAGAGAAAAATTAAATTAATCAGAAGAGAGTTTGAAATCATGTGATTGGAGGACCCTGGGCAGTGCTTTGTAACCCTCGCTATTTTAAGTGAAATTCTTTTTGATATAAAATGAAGAGAAAAATTAAATTAATCAAAAGAGAGTTTGAAATCATGTGATTGGAGGACCCTGGGCAGTGCTTTGTAAACCCTCGCTATTTTAAGTGAAATTCTTTTTGATATAAAATGAAGAGAAAAATTAAATTAATCAGAAGAGAGTTTGAAATCATGTGATTGGAGGACCCTGGGCAGTGCTTTGTAACCCTCGGTATTTTAAGTGAAATTCTTTTTCATATAAAATGAAGAGAAAAATTAAATTAATCAAAAGAGAGTTTGAAATCATGTGATTGGAGGACCCTGGGTAACCTTTTGATTAAAAGTATTATAATTCTTTTGTAACCCTCGTTAATTATATTTTTAAGTTTGAAATTCTTTTTTGATATAAAATGAAAAGAAAAATTAAATTAAAAAAAGAGAGTTTGAAATCATGTGATTGGAGGACCCT
Source organism: Acanthosepion pharaonis (assembly GCA_903632075.3). Classification (NCBI taxonomy): domain Eukaryota; kingdom Metazoa; phylum Mollusca; class Cephalopoda; order Sepiida; family Sepiidae; genus Acanthosepion; species Acanthosepion pharaonis. The sequence continues at coordinate 48,422 of CAHIKZ030001704.1, forward strand.
GGGCAGTGCTTTGTAACCCTCGCTATTTTAAGTGAAATTTTTTTGATATAAAATGAAGAGAAAAATTAAATTAATCAGAAGAGAGTTTGAAATCATGTGATTGGAGGACCCTGGGCAGTGCTTTGTAACCTCGCTATTTTAAGTGAAATTTTTTTGATATAAAATGAAGAGAAAAATTAAATTAATCAGAAGAGAGTTTGAAATCAGTTTGTGATTGGAGGACCCTGGGCAGTGCTTTGTAACCCTCGCTATTTTAAGTGAAATTCTTTTTGATATAAAATGAAGAGAAAAATTAAATTAATCAGAAGAGAGTTTGAAATCATGTGATTGGAGGACCCTGGGCAGTGCTTTGTAACCCTCGCTATTTTAAGTGAAATTTTTTTGATATAAAATGAAGAGAAAAATTAAATTAATCAAAAGAGAGTTTGAAATCATGTGATTGGAGGACCCTGGGCAGTGCTTTTAACCCTCGATATGAAATTTTTTTGATATAAAATGAAGAAAAATTAAATTAATCAGAAGAGAGTTTGAAATCATGTGATTGGAGGACCCTGGGCAGTGCTTTGTAACCCTCGCTATTTTAAGTGAAATTTTTTTGATATAAAATGAAAGAAAAATTAAATTAATCAGAAGAGAGTTTGAAATCATGTGATTGGAGGACCCTGGGCACTGCTTTGTAACCCTCGCTATTTTAAGTGAAATTCTTTTTGATATAAAATGAAGAGAAAAATTAAATTAATCAGAAGAGAGTTTGAAATCATGTGATTGGAGGACCCTGGGCACTGCTTTGTAACCCTCGCTATTTTAAGTGAAATTCTTTTTGATATAAAATGAAGAGAAAAATTAAATTAATCAGAAGAGAGTTTGAAATCATGTGATTGGAGGAACCTGGGCAGTGCTTTGTAACCCTTGGTATTTTAAGTGAAATTCTTTTTTATATAAAATGAAGAGAAAAATTAAATTAATCAAAAGAGAGTTTGAAATCATGTGATTGGAGGAACCTGGGCAGTGCTTTGTAACCCTCGCTATTTTAAGTGAAATTCTTTTTGATATAAAATGAAGAGAAAAATTAAATTAATCAGAAGAGAGTTTGAAATCATGTGATTGGAGGAGGACCTGAAATTCTTTTTGATATAAAATGAAGAGAAAAATTAAATTAATGAAGAAGTTTGAAATCATGTTTTGTGCTTTTGTAACCCTCGCTATTTTAAGTGAAATTCTTTTGATATAAAATGAAGAAAAATTATTTTAAGTTTGAAATTCTTTTTGATTTAAAATAAAAAAGAAAAAATTAAATTAATCAGAAGAGAGTTTGAAATCATGTGATTGGAGGACCCTGGGCAGTGCTTTGTAACCCTCGCTATTTTATATGAAATTAAATTTTTTGATATAAAATGAAGAGAAAATTTTTAAATTAATAAATTAAAGAGAGTTTGAAATCATGTGATTGGAGGAACCTGGGCAGTGCTTTGTAACCCTCGCTATTTTAAGTGAAATTCTTTTTGATATAAAATGAAGAGAAAAATTAAATTAATCAGAAGAGAGTTTGAAATCATGTGATTGGAGGACCCTGGGCAGTGCTTTGTAACCTTTCGCTATTTTAAGTGAAATTCTTTTTGATATAAAATGAAGAAAAATTAAATTAATCAGAAGAGAGTTTGAAATCATGTGATTGGAGGACCCTGGGCAGTGCTTTGTAACCCTCGCTATTTTAAGTGAAATTCTTTTTGATATAAAATGAAGAAAAAAATTAAATTAATCAGAAGAGAGTTTGAAATCATGTGATTGGAGGACCCTGGGCAGTGCTTTGTAACCCTCGCTATTTTAAGTGAAATTCTTTTTGATATAAAATGAAGAGAAAATTAAATTAATCAGAAGAGAGTTTGAAATCATGTGATTGGAGGACCCTGGGCAGTGATTTGTAACCCTTGCTATTTTAAGTGAAATTCTTTTGATATAAAATGAAGAGAAAATTAAATTAATCAAAGAGAGTTTGAAATCATGTGATTGGAGGAACCTGGGCAGTGCTTTGTAACCCTCGCTATTTTAAGTCTTTTTTGATATAAAATGAAGAGAAAAATTAAATTAATCAAAAGAGAGTTTGAAATCATGTGATTGAGGACCCTGGGCAGTGCTTTGTAACCCTCGCTATTTTAAGTGAAATTCTTTTTTGATATAAAATGAAGAAAAAAATTAAATTAATCAGAAGAGAGTTTGAAATCATGTGATTGGAGGACCCTGGGCAGTGCTTTGTAACCCTCGCTATTTTAAGTGAAATTCTTTTGATATAAAATGAAGAGAAAAATTAAATTAATCAAAAGAGAGTTTGAAATCATGTGATTGGAGGAACCTGGGCAGTGCTTTGTAACCCTCGCTATTTTAAGTGAAATTCTTTTTGATATAAAATGAAGAGAAAATTAAATTAATCAGAAGAGAGTTTGAAATCATGTGATTGGAGGACCCTGGGCAGTGCTTTGTAACCCTCGCTATTTTAAGTGAAATTCTTTTTTGATATAAAATGAAGAGAAAAATTAAATTAATCAGAAGAGAGTTTGAAATCATGTGATTGGAGGAACCTGGGCAGTGGTAACCCTGGTATTTTAAGTGAAATTTTTGATATAAAAAAGAGAAAAATTAAATTAATCAAAAGAGAGTTTGAAATCATGTGATTGAGGAAATTCTTTTTGATCGCTATTTTAAAAATTTTGAAAAAAAGAAAATTAAATTAATCAGAAGAGAGTTTGAAATCATGTGATTGGAGGACCCTGGGCAGTGCTTTGTAACCCTCGCTATTTTAAGTGAAATTCTTTTTGATATAAAATGAAGAGAAAAATTAAATTAATCAAAAGAGAGTTTGAAATCATGTGATTGGAGGACCCTGGGCAGTGCTTTGTAACCCTCGCTATTTTAAGTGAAATTCTTTTTTGATATAAAATGAAGAGAAAAATTAAATTAATCAGAAGAGAGTTTGAAATCATGTGATTGGAGGACCCTGGGCAGTGCTTTGTAACCCTCGCTATTTTAAGTGAAATTCTTTTTGATATAAAATGAAGAGAAAAAATTAAATTAATCAGAAAAGAGTTTGAAATCATGTGATTGGAGGAACCTGGGCAGTGCTTTTGTAAAATATTTTAAGTGAAATTTTTTTGATATAAAATGAAGAGAAAAATTAAATTAATCAGAAAGAGAGTTTGAAATCATGTGATTGGAGGAACCTGGGCAGTATTTTAAGCTATTTTAAGTGAAATTTTTTTGATATAAAATGAAGAGAAAAAATTAAATTAATCAGAAGAGAGTTTGAAATCATGTGATTGGAGGACCCTGGGCAGTGCTTTGTAACCCTCGCTATTTTAAGTGAAATTCTTTTTGATATAAAATGAAAGAAAAATTAAATTAATCATAAAAAGAGTTTGAAATCATGTGATTGGAGGACCCTGGGCAGTGCTTTGTAACCCTGCTATTTTAAGTGAAATTCTTTTTGATATAAAATGAAGAGAAAAAATAAAATTAATCAGAAGAGAGTTTGAAATCATGTGATTGGAGGACCCTGGGCAGTGCTTTGTAACCCTCGCTATTTTAAGTGAAATTCTTTTTTGATATAAAATGAAGAAAAAATTAAATTAATCAGAAGAGAGTTTGAAATCATGTGATTGAGGAACCTGGGCATGCTTTGTATAAGCTATTTTAAGTGAAATTCTTTTTGATATAAAATGAAGAGAAAAATTAAATTAATCAAAGAGAGTTTGAAATCATGTGATTGGAGGACCTGGGCAGTGCTTTGTAACCCTCTGTATTTTAAGTGAAATTCTTTTTGATATAAAATGAAGAGAAAAATTAAATTAATCAGAAAAGAGTTTGAAATCATGTCATTGGAGGATGCTGGGCCGTGCTTTGTAACCCTCGCTATTTTAAGTGAAATTCTTTTTTATATAAAATGAAGAGAAAAATTAAATTAATCAGAAGAGAGTTTGAAATCATGTGATTGGAGGACCCTGGGCAGTGCTATTTTTGTAACTTTTTTGATATAAAATGAAGAGAAAAATTATTTTAAGTTTGAAATTCTTTTTGATATAAAATGAAGAGAAAAATTAAATTAATCAGAAGAGAGTTTGAAATCATGTGATTGGAGGACCCTGGGCAGTGCTTTGTAATATTTTAAGTGAAATTCTTTTTTGATATAAAATGAAGAGAAAAATTAAATTAATCAGAAGAGAGTTTGAAATCATGTGATTGGAGGACCCTGGGCAGTGCTTTGTAACCCTCGCTATTTTAAGTGAAATTCTTTTTGATATAAAATGAAGAGAAAAATTAAATTAATCAGAAGAGAGTTTGAAATCATGTGATTGGAGGACCCTGGGCAGTGCTTTGTAACCCTCGCTATTTTAAGTGAAATTCTGAAATTTTGATATAAAATGAAGAGAAAAATTAAATTAATCAGAAGAGAGTTTGAAATCATGTGATTGGAGGACCCTGGGCAGTGCTTTGTAACCCCTCGCTATTTTAAGTGAAATTCTTTTTGATATAAAATGAAGAGAAAAATTAAATTAATCAGAAGAGAGTTTGAAATCATGTGATTGGAGGACCCTGGGCAGTGCTTTGTAACCCTCGCTATTTTAAGTGAAATTCTTTTTGATATAAAAAATGAAGAGAAAAATTAAATTAATCAGAAGAGAGTTTGAAATCATGTGATTGGAGGACCCTGGGCAGTGCTTTTGCTATTTTATGAAAATATAAAAATGAAGAGAAAAATTAAATTAATCAAAAGAGAGTTTGAAATCATGTGATTGGAGAAACCTGGGCAGTGCTTTGTAACCCTCGGTATTTTAAGTGAAATTCTTTTTGATATAAAATGAAGAGAAAAATTAAATTAATCAGAAGAGAGTTTGAAATCATGTGATTGGAGGACCCTGGGCAGTGCTTTGTAACCCTCGCTATTTTAAGTGAAATTCTTTTTGATATAAAATGAAAGAAAAAATTAAATTAATCAGAAGAGAGTTTGAAATCATGTGATTGGAGGACCCTGGGCAGTGCTTTGTAACCCTCGCTATTTTTGAAATTCTTTTTTGATATAAAATGAAGAGAAAAATTAAATTCAGAAGAGAGTTTGAAATCATGTGATTGGAGGAACCTGGGCTTTTGCTTTGTAACCCTCGCTATTTTAAGTGAAATTCTTTTTGATATAAAATGAAGAGAAAAATTAAATTAATCAGAAGAGAGTTTGAAATCATGTGATTGGAGGACCCTGGGCAGTGCTTTGTAACCCTCGGTATTTTAAGTGAAATTCTTTTTGATATAAAATGAAGAGAAAAAAAATTAAATTAATCAGAAGAGAGTTTGAAATCATGTGATTGGAGGAACCTGGGCAGTGCTTTGTAACCCTCGCTATTTTAAGTGAAATTCTTTTAAGTGAAATTCTTTTTTAATATAAAATAAAATGAAGAGAAAAATAAATTAATCAGAAGAGTTTGAAATCATGTGAAAAATTAAATTTTTAATCAAAATGAGAAAAATTAAAAATCAGAAGAGTTTGAAATCATGTGATTGGAGGACCCTGGGCAGTGCTTTGTAACCCTCGCTATTTTAAGTGAAATTCTTTTTGATATAAAATGAAGAGAAAAATTAAATTAATCAGAAGAGAGTTTGAAATCATGTGATTGGAGGACCCTGGGCAGTGCTTTGTAACCCTCGCTATTTTAAGTGAAATTCTTTTTGATATAAAATGAAAAGAAAAATTAAATTAATCAGAAGAGAGTTTGAAATCATGTGATTGGAGGACCCTGGGCACTGCTTTGTAACCCTCGCTATTTTAAGTGAAATTCTTTTTATAAAATATAAAATGAAGAGAAAAATTAAATTAATCAGAAGAGAGTTTGAAATCATGTGATTGGAGGACCCTGGGCAGTGCTTTGTAACCCTCTGCTATTTTAAGTGAAATTCTTTTTGATATAAAATGAAAGAAAAATTAAATTAATCAGAAGAGAGTTTGAAATCATGTGATTGGAGGAACCCTGGGCAGTGCTTTGTAACCCTCGCTATTTTAAGTGAAATTCTTTTTTTGATATAAAATGAAGAAGAAAAATTAAATTAATCAGAAGAGAGTTTGAAATCATGTGATTGGAGGACCCTGGGCATTTTAAGTGAAATTCTTTTTGATATAAAATGAAAGAAAAATTATTTTAAGTGAAATTGATTGGAGGACCCTGGGCAGTTTTTGATATAAAATGAAGAGAAAAGAAAAAATTAAATTAATCAGAAGAGAGTTTGAAATCATGTGATTGGAGGAACCTGGGCAGTGCTTTGTAACCCTCGCTATTTTAAGTGAAATTCTTTTTTATTTGAAAATTAAATATAAACCTTTTTGAAGAGAAAAGTGCTTTTTGTAATAGCTATTTTAAGTGAAATTAAATAAAATGAAGAGAAAATTAAATTAATCAGAAGAGAGTTTGAAATCATGTGATTGGAGGACCCTGCGCATTGCTTTGTAACCCTCGCTATTTTAAGTGAAATTCTTTTTGATATAAAATGAAGAGAAAAATTAAATTAATCAGAAGAGAGTTTGAAATCATGTGATTGGAGGACCCTGGGCAGTGCTTTGTAACCCTCGGTATTTTAAGTGAAATTCTTTTTGATATAAAATGAAGAGAAAAATTAAATTAATCAGAAGAGAGTTTGAAATCATGTGATTGGAGGACCCTGGGCAGTGCTTTGTAACCCTCGCTATTTTAAGTGAAATTCTTTTTGATATAAAATGAAGAGAAAAATTAAATTAATCAGAAGAGAGTTTGAAATCATGTGATTGGAGGACCCTGGGCAGTGCTTTGTAACCCTCGCTATTTTAAGTGAAATTCTTTTTGATATAAAATGAAGAGAAAAAAAATTAAATTAATCAGAAGAGAGTATTTTGAAATCATGTGAGTTTTGGAGGAACCTGGGCAGTGCTTTGTAACCCTCGCTATTTTAAGTGAAATTCTTTTTTGATATAAAATGAAGAGAAAAATTAAATTAATCAGAAGAGAGTTTGAAATCATGTGATTGGAGGACCCTGGGCAGTGCTTTGTAACCCTCGCTATTTTAAGTGAAATTCTTTTTGATATAAAATGAAGAGAAAAATTAAATTAATCAGAAGAGAGTTTGAAATCATGTGATTGGAGGACCCTGGGCAGTGCTTTTTGTAACCCTCGCTATTTTAAGTGAAATTCTTTTTGATATAAAATGAATATAAAATTAAATTAATCAGAAGAGAGTTTGAAATCATGTGATTAACCCTGGGCAGTGCTTTGTAACCCTCCTATTTTTGAAATTCTTTTTTCATATAAAATGAAGAGAAAATTAAATTAATCAAAAGAGAGTTTGAAATCATGTGATTGGAGGAACCTGGGCAGTGCTTTTAACCTCGCTATTTCTTTTTGATATAAAATGAAGAGAAAAATTAAATTAATCAGAAGAGAGTTTGAAATCATGTGATTGGAGGACCCTGGGCAGTGCTTTGTAACCCTCGCTATTTTAAGTGAAATTCTTTTTGATATAAAATGAAGAAAAATTAAATTAATCAAAAGAGAGTTTGAAATCATGTGATTGGAGGACCCTGGGCAGTGCTTTGTAACCCTTGCTATTTTAAGTGAAATTCTTTTTGATATAAAATGAAGAGAAAAATTAAATTAATCAGAAGAGAGTTTGAAATCATGTGATTGGAGGACCCTGGGCAGTGCTTTGTAAACCTCGGTATTTTAAGTGAAATTTTTGATTCTTATAAAATGAATAGAAAAATTTAAATTAATCAAAAAGTTTGAAATCATGTGATTGGAGGACCCTGGGCACTGCTTTAACCTGCCATTTTAAGGATTTTAAGTGAAATTCTTTTTGATATAAAATGAAGAGAAAAATTAAATTAATCAGAAGAGAGTTTGAAATCATGTGATTGGAGGACCCTGGGCAGTGCTTTGTAACCCTCGCTATTTTAAGTGAAATTCTTTTTGATATAAAATGAAGAGAAAAATTAAATTAATCAGAAGAGAGTTTGAAATCATGTGATTGAGGACCCTGGGCAGGAATAAGAAAAAATTAAATTAATCAGAAGAGAGTTTGTAACCCTCGCTATTTTAAGTGAAATTTTTTGATATAAAATGAAGAGAAAAATTAAATTAATCAGAAGAGAGTTTGAAATCATGTGATTGGAGGACCCTGGGCAGTGCTTTGTAACCCTATTATATTTTAAGTGAAATTCTTTTTGATATAAAATGAAGAGAAAAATTAAATTAATCAAAAGAGAGTTTGAAATCATGTGATTGGAGGACCCTGGGCAGTGCTTTGTAACCCTTTTTTATTTTAAGTGAAATCTTTTTTGATATAAAATGAAGAGAAAAATTAAATTAATCAGAAGAGAGTTTGAAATCATGTGATTGGAGGAACCTGGGCAGTGCTTTGTAACCCTCGCTATTTTAAGTGAAATTCTTTTTGATATAAAATGAAGAGAAAAATTAAATTAATCAGAAGAGAGTTTGAAATCATGTGATTGGAGGACCCTGGGCAGTGCTTTGTAACCCTCGCTATTTTAAGTGAAATTCTTTTTGATATAAAATGAAAGAGAAAAATTAAATTAATCAGAAGAGAGTAAAAAAATCATGTGATTGGAGGACCCTGTGCTTTTTGCTATTTTATGAAATTCTTTTTGATATAAAATGAAGAGAAAAATTAAATTAATCAGAAGAGAGTTTGAAATCATGTGATTGGAGGACCCTGGGCAGTGCTTTGTAACCCTCGGTATTTTAAGTGAAATTCTTTTTCATATAAAATGAAGAGAAAAATTAAATTAATCAGAAGAGAGTTTGAAATCATGTGATTGGAGGACCCCCTTTGGGCGCTATTTTAAGTGAAATTCTTTTTTGATATAAAATGAACAGCTATTAAATTTTAAGTGAAGTTTGAAATTTTTTGATATAAAATGAAGTGAAACCCCTTTTGATATTAAATGAAATTATTTTTTTGATATAAAATTAAAAGTTTTTGAAATCATGTGATTTGAGGAATTTGGGCACCTGGGCAGTGCTTTGTAACCCTCGCTATTTTAAGTGAAATTCTTTTGATATAAAATGAAAGAAAAAAAATTAATCAGAAAGAGTTTGAAATCATGTGATTGGAGGAACCTGGGCAGTGCTTTGTAACCCTCGCTATTTTATTTTGAAATTCTTTTTGATATAAAATGAAGAGAAAAATTAAATTAATCAGAAGAGAGTTTGAAATCATGTGATTGGAGGACCCTGGGCAGTGCTTTGTAACCCTCGCTATTTTAAGTGAAATTCTTTTTGATATAAAATGAAGAGAAAAATTAAATTAATCAGAAGAGAGTTTGAAATCATGTGATTGGAGGTAACCCCGCTATTTTAAGTGAAATTCTTTTGATATAAAATGGATAAAAATTAAATTAATCAGTTTGCTTTGTAACCCTCGCTATTTTAAGTGAAATTCTTTTTGATATAAAATGAAAGAAAAATTAAATTAATCAGAAGAGAGTTTGAAATCATGTGATTGAGGACCCTGGGCAGTGCTTTGTAACCCTCGCTATTTTAAGTGAAATTCTTTTTGATATAAAATGAAGAGAAAAATTAAATTAATCAGAAGAGAGTTTGAAATCATGTGATTGGAGGACCCTGGGCAGTGCTTTGTAACCCTCGGTATTTTAAGTGAAATTTTTTTTGATATAAAATGAAGAGAAAAATTAAATTAATCAAAAGAGAGTTTGAAATCATGTGATTGGAGGAACCCTGGGCAGTGCTTTGTAACCCTCGGTATTTTAAGTGAAATTCTTTTTGATATAAAATGAAGAGAAAAATTAAATTAATCAGAAGAGAGTTTGAAATCATGTGATTGGAGGACCCTGGGCAGTGCTTTGTTTGCTATTTTAAGTGAAATTCTTTTCATATAAAATGAAAAATGATTATAGTGCTTTGTAAGCTATTTTAAGAAAAATTAAATTAATCAGAAGAGAGTTTGAAATCATGTGATTGGAGGACCCTGGGCAGTGCTTTTGTAACCCTCGCTATTTTAAGTGAAATTCTTTTTGATATAAAATGAAGAGAAAAATTAAATTAATCAGAAGAGAGTTTGAAATCATGTGATTGGAGGAACCCTGGGCAGTGCTTTGTAACCCTTTTTTTGCTATTTTAAGTGAAATTTTTGATATAAAATGAAATTCTTTTTTGATATAAAAGAAAAAAATTAAATTAATCAGAAGAGAGTTTGAAATCATGTGATTGGAGGACCCTGGGCAGTGCTTTGTAACCCCTCGCTATTTTAAGTGAAATTCTTTTTTGATATAAAATGAAGAGAAAAATTAAATTAATCAGAAGAGAGTTTGAAATCATGTGATTGGAGGAACCTGGGCAGTGCTTTGTAACCCTCGGTATTTGAAGTGAAATTCTTTTTGATATAAAATGAAGAGAAAAATTAAATTAATCAGAAGAGAGTTTGAAATCATGTGATTGGAGGACCCTGGGCAGTGCTTTTGATATAAAATGAAAGAGAAAATTATTTTAAGTTTGAAATCATGTGAAATTCTTTTTTGGTATATAAAATGATATAAAGAGAAAAAATTAAATTAATCAGAAGAGAGTTTGAAATCATGTGATTGGAGGACCCTGGGCAGTGCTTTGTAACCCTCGTATTTTAAGTGAAATTCTTTTTGATATAAAATGAAGAAAATTAAATTAAAAAAATTAAATTCATGATTGGAGGAAGCAGAGTATTTTTGAAATCTTTTTGATATAAAAATGAAGAGAAAATTAAATTAATGGAGTTTGAAATCATGTGATTGGAGGACCCAGTGCTTTGTAACCCTCGCTATTTTAAGTGAAATTTTTTGATATAAAATGAAGAGAAAAATTAAATTAATCAGAAGAGAGTTTGAAATCATGTGATTGGAGGAACCTGGGCAGTGCTTTGTAACCCTCGGTATTTTAAGTGAAATTCTTTTTGATATATAAAATGAAGAAAAAATTAAATTAATCAAAAGAGAGTTTGAAATCATGTGATTGGAGGACCCTGGGCAGTGCTTTGTAACCCTCGCTATTTTAAGTGAAATTTTTTGATATAAAAAATGAAGAAAAAATTAAATTAATCAGAAGAGAGTTTGAAATCATGTGATTGGAGGACCCTGGGCAGTTATATTTTAAGTGAAATTCTTTTTTGATATAAAATGAAGAGAAAAATTAAATTAATCAGAAGAGAGTTTGAAATCATGTGATTGGAGGACCCTGGGCAGTGCTTTGTAACCCTCGCTATTTTAAGTGAAATTCTTTTTGATATAAAATGAAAGAGAAAAATTAAATTAATCAGAAGAGAGTTTGAAATCATGTGATTGGAGGACCCTGGGCAGTGCTTTGTAACCCTGAAATTTTTTATTTTAAGTGAAATTCTTTTTTGATATAAAATGAAAAAAAATTAAATTAATCAGAAGAGAGTTTGAAATCATGTGATTGGAGGACCCTGGGCAGTGCTTTGTAACCCTCGTATTTTATTTTAAGTGAAATTCTTTTTGATATAAAATGAAGAGAAAAATTAAATTAATCAGAAGAGAGTTTGAAATCATGTGATTGGAGGACCTTGGGCAGTGCTTTGTAACCCTCGCTATTTTAAGTGAAATTCTTTTTTGATATAAAATGAAGAGAAAAATTAAATTAATCAGAAGAGAGTTTGAAATCATGTGATTGGAGGACCCTGGGCAGTGCTTTGTAACCCTCGCTATTTTAAGTGAAATTCTTTTGATATAAAATGAAGAGAAAAATTAAATTAATCAGAAGAGAGTTTGAAATCATGTGATTGGAGGACCCTGGGCAGTGCTTTTGTAACCCTCGCTATTTTAAGTGAAATTCTTTTTTGATATAAAATGAAGAGAAAAATTAAATTAATCAGAAGAGAGTTTGAAATCATGTGATTGGAGGAACCTGGGCAGTGCTTTGTAACCCTCGCTATTTTAAGTGAAATTTTTTTGATATAAAAAATGAAGAGAAAAATTAAATTAATCAGAAGAGAGTTTGAAATCATGTGATTGGAGGATAAAAAATTTGTAACCCTCGCTATTTTAAGTGAAATTCTTTTTGATATAAAATGAAGAGAAAATTAAATTAATCAGAAGAGAGTTTTGAAATCATGTGATTGGAGGACCCTGGGCAGTGCTTTGTAACCCTTGCTATTTTAAGTGAAATTCTTTTGATATAAAATGAAGAGAAAAATTAAATTAATCAGAAGAGAGTTTGAAATCATGTGATTGGAGGACCCTGGGCAGTGCTTTGTAACCCTCGCTATTTTAAGTGAAATTCTTTTTTGATATAAAATGAAGAGAAAAAAATTAAATTAATCAGAACCTCCTTATTTTTGAAATCATGTGATTGGAGGAATTAATCCTGGGCCTTTTGCTTTGTAACCCTCGCTATTTTAAGTGAAATTCTTTTTGATATAAAATGAAGAGAAAAATTAAATTAATCAGAAGAGAGTTTGAAATCATGTGATTGGAGGACCCTGGGCAGTGCTTTGTAACCCTCGCTATTTTAAGTGAAAATCTTTTTGATATAAAAAAGAGAAAAATTAAATTAATCAGAAGAGAGTTTGAAATCATGTGATTGGAGGACCCTGGGCAGTGCTTTGTAACCCCTCTGAAATTTTTGTATTTTAAATGATTTAAAAATTCTTTTTGATATAAAATGAATGAAGAGAAAATTAAATTAATCAGAAGAGAGTTTGAAATCATGTGATTGGAGGAACCTGGGCAGTGCTTTGTAACCCTCGCTATTTTAAGTGAAATTTTTTTGATATAAAATGAAGAGAAAAATTAAATTAATCAAAAGAGAGTTTGAAATCATGTGATTGGAGGACCCTGGGCAGTGCTTTGTAACCCTCGGTATTTTAAGTGAAATTCTTTTTTGATATAAAATGAAGAGAAAATTAAATTAATCAGAAGAGAGTTTGAAATCATGTGATTGGAGGAACCTGGGCAGTGCTTTGTAACCCTCAGCTATTTTAAGTGAAATTTTTTGATATAAAATGAAGAGAAAAATTAAATTAATCAGAAGAGAGTTTGAAATCATGTGATTGGAGGACCCTGGGCAGTGCTTTGTAACCCTTGCTATTTTAAGTGAAATTCTTTTTGATATAAAATGAAGAGAAAAAAATTAAATTAATCAGAAGAGAGTTTGAAATCATGTGATTGGAGGACCCTGGGCAGTGCTTTGTAACCCTTGGTATTTTAAGTGAAATTCTTTTTGATATAAAATGAAGAGAAAAATTAAATTAATCAAAAGAGAGTTTGAAATCATAAAATGATTGGAGGACCCTTTTTGCTTTGTAACCCTCGCTATTTTAAGTGAAATTTTTTTGATATAAAATGAAGAGAAAAATTAAATTAATCAGAAGAGAGTTTGAAATCATGTGATTGGAGGACCCTGGGCAGTGCTTTGTAACCCGTAAATTATTTTAAGTGAAATTCTTTTGATATAAAATGAAGAGAAAAATTAAATTAATCAGAAGAGAGTTTGAAATCATGTGATTGGAGGACCCTGGGCAGTGCTTTGTAACCCTCGCTATTTTAAGTGAAATTCTTTTTGATATAAAATGAAGAGAAAAATTAAATTAATCAGAAGAGAGTTTGAAATCATGTGATTGGAGGACCCTGGGCAGTGCTTTGTAATAAATGAAGAGTATTTTAAGTGAAATTCTTTTTTCGCTATTTTAAGTGAAATATAAAATGAAGAGAAAATTAAATTAATCAGAAGAGAGTTTGAAATCATGTGATTGAGGACCCTGGGCAGTGCTTTGTAACCCTCGGTATTTTTTGAAATTTTTTGATATAAAATGAAGAGAAAATTAAATTAATCAAAAAGAGTTTGAAATCATGTGATTGGAGGAACCTGGGCAGTGCTTTGTAACCCTCGCTATTTTAAGTGAAATTCTTTTGATATAAAATGAAGAGAAAAATTAAATTAATCAAAGAGAGTTTGAAATCATGTGATTGAGGAACCTGGGCAGTGCTTTGTAACCCTTGCTATTTTAAGTGAAATTCTTTTTGATATAAAATGAAAAAAAAAATTAAATTAATCAAAAGAGAGTTTGAAATCATGTGATTGGAGGAACCCTGGGCAAGTGCTTTGTACCCTCGCTATTTTAAGTGAAATTGAATTTTTTTGATATAAAATGAAGAGAAAAATTAAATTAATCAGAAAGAGTTTGAAATCATGTGATTGGAGGACCCTGGGCAGTGCTTTTGTAACCCTCGCTATTTTAAGTGAAATTTTTTGATATAAAATGAAGAGAAAATTTAAATTAATCAGAAGAGAGTTTGAAATCATGTGATTGGAGGACCCTGGGCAGTGCTTTGTAACCTTTCGCTATTTTAAGTGAAATTATTTTTTTGATATAAAATGAAGAAAAAAAATTAAATTAATCAGAAGAGAGTTTGAAATCATGTGATTTGAGGACCCTGGGCAGTGCTTTGTAACCCTCGCTATTTTAAGTGAAATCTTTTTGATATAAAAAAGAGAAAAATTAAATTAATCAGAAGAGAGTTTGAAATCATGTGATTGGAGGACCCTGGGCAGTGCTTCGCTATTTTGTGAACCTTTTTTGATATAAAAATATTTTAAGAGAGAAATTTTTGATATAAAATGAAATGAAAAATTAAATTAATCAGAAGAGAGTTTGAAATCATGTGATTGGAGGACCCTGGGCAGTGCTTTGTAACCCTCGCTATTTTAAGTGAAATTCTTTTTGATATAAAATGAAGAGAAAAATTAAATTAATCAGAAGAGAGTTTGAAATCATGTGATTGGAGGACCCTGGGCAGTGCTTTTGTAAACCCTCGCTATTTTAAGTGAAATTCTTTTTGATATAAAATGAAGAGAAAAATTAAATTAATCAAAAGAGAGTTTGAAATCATGTGATTGGAGGACCCTGGGCAGTGCTTTTGTAACCCTGAAGCTATTTTAAGTGAAATTCTTTTGATATAAAATGAAAGAGAAAAAATTAAATTAATCAAAGAGAGTTTGAAATCATGTGATTGGAGGACCTGGGCAGTGCTTTTTAACCCTAAAACTATTTTAAGTGAAATTTTTTTGATATAAAATGAAGAAAAAAATTAAAGTTTGAATCATGTGAAGAGGAGTTTGAAATGCTTTTGTAATGTGATTTTAAGGAAATTCTTTTTCATATAAAATGCAAAAAAATTAAATTTTGAGTTTGAAATCATGTGATTGGAGGACCCTATTTTAAAGTGAAGTGTGAAATTCTTTTTGATATAAAATGAAGAGAAAAATTAAATTAATCAGAAGAGATTTTGAAATCATGTGATTGGAGGAACCTGGGCAGTGCTTTGTAACCCTTGCTATTTTATGAAATTTTTTTGATATAAAATGAAGAGAAAAATTAAATTAATCAAAAGAGAGTTTGAAATCATGTGATTGAGGAACCTGGGCAGTGCTTTGTAACCCTCTATTTTAAGTGAAATTCTTTTTGATATAAAATGAAGAGAAAAAATTAAATTAATCAAAGAGAGTTTGAAATCATGTGATTGAGGAACCTATAAGTGCTTTTGTAACCCTTGCTATTTTAAGTGAAATTCTTTTTTATATAAAATGAAGAGAAAAATTAAATTAATCAAAAGAGAGTTTGAAATCATGTGATTGGAGGAACCTGGGCAGTGCTTTGTAACCCTCGCTATTTTAAGTGAAATTCTTTTTGATATAAAATGAAGATAAAAATTAAATTAATCAAGAGAGTTTGAAATCATGTGATTGGAGGTCCTGGGCACTGCTTTGTAACCCTCGTTATTTTTGAAATTTTTTTTGATATGTGAAAAAATTAAATTAATCAGAAGAGAGTTTGAAATCATGTGATTGGAGTTTTTGCTTTGTAACCCTCGGTATTTTAAGTGAAATTCTTTTTTGATATAAAATGAAGAGAAAAAATTAAATTAATCAAAAGAGAGTTTGAAATCATGTGATTGGAGGAACCTGGGCAGTGCTTTGTAACCCTCGCTATTTTAAGTGAAATTCTTTTTTGATATAAAATGAAGAGAAAAATTAAATTAATCAGAAGAGAGTTTGAAATCATGTGATTGGAGGACCCTGGGCAGTGCTTTGTAACCCTCGCTATTTTTGAAATTCTTTTGATATAAAATGAAGAGAAAAATTAAATTAATCAGAAGAGAGTTTGAAATCATGTGATTTGGCATAATAAAATGAAATTTTTTTATAAAATGAAGAGAAAAATTAAATTAATCAGAAGAGAGTTTGAAATCATGTGATTGGAGGAACCCTGGGCAGTGCTTTGTAACCCTCGCTATTTTAAGTGAAATTTTTTGATATAAAATGAAGAGAAAAATTAAATTAATCAAAAGAGAGTTTGAAATCATGTGATTGGAGGACCTTGGGCAGTGCTTTGTAACCCTTGGTATTTTAAGTGAAATTTTTTGATATAAAATGAAGAGAAAAATTAAATTAATCAGAAGAGAGTTTGAAATCATGTGATTGGAGGACCCTGGGCACTGCTTTGTAACCCTCGGTATTTTAAGTGAAATTCTTTTTGATATAAAATGAAGAGAAAAATTAAATTAATCAGAAGAGAGTTTGAAATCATGTGATTGGAGGACCTTGGGCAGTGCTTTGTAACCCTCGGTATTTTAAGTGAAATTCTTTTTCATATAAAATGAAGAGAAAAATTAAATTAATCAGAAGAGAGTTTGAAATCATGTGATTGGAGGGACCCTGGGCAGTGCTTTGTAACCCTCACTGTATTTTAAGTTTGAAATTCTTTTTTGATATAAAATGAAGAGAAAAATTAAATTAATCAGAAGAGAGTTTGAAATCATGTGATTGGAGGAACCTGGGCAGTGCTTTGTAAACCCTTGCTATTTTAAGTGAAATTCTTTTGATATAAAAATGAAGAGAAAATTAAATTAATCAGAAGAGAGTTTGAAATCATGTGATTGGAGGACCCTGGGCAGTGCTTTGTAACCCTCGCTATTTTAAGTGAAATTCTTTTTGATATAAAATGAAGAGAAAAATTAAATTAATCAGAAGAGAGTTTGAAATCATGTGATTGGAGGACCCTGGGCAGTGCTTTGTAACCTCGGTATTTTAAGTGAAATTCTTTTTCATATAAATGAAGAGAAAATTAAATTAATCAAAAGAGAGTTTGAAATCATGTGATTGGAGGACCCTGGCAGTGCTTTGTAACCTCGGTATTTTAAGTGAAATTTTTTGATATAAAATGAAGAGAAAATCAAAATTAATCAAAAGAGAGTTTGAAATCATGATTGAGGAACCTGGCAGTGCTTTGTAACCCCGGTATTTTAAGTGAAATTTTTTGATATAAAATGAAGAGAAAATTAAATTAATCAGAAGAGAGTTTGAAATCATGTGATTGGAGGACCCTTGGGAAAACTGCTTTGTAACCCCTCTTTATTTTGGAAGGAAATTTTTGATATAAAAAATGAAGAGAAAAATTAAATTAATCAGAAGAGAGTTTGAAATCATGTGATTGGAGGAACCTGGGCAGTGCTTTGTAACCTCTGTATTTTAAGTGAAATTTTTTGATATAAAATGAAAAGAAAAAAATTAATCAGAAGAGAGTTTGAAATCATGTTTGAGGATCGCTATTTTTTGGATAAAAATGAAAAAGAAGAGAGTTTGAAATCAGGATATTAGGACCCCCTGCTTTGTAACCCTATTTTTAGTGAAATTCTTTTGATATAAAATGAAGAGAAAAATTAAATTAATCTGAAGAGAGTTTGAAATCAGGATTGGAGGACCCTGGGCAGTGCTTTGTAACCCTCGCTATTTTAAGTGAAATTCTTTTGATATAAAATGAAGAGAAAATTAAATTAATCAGAAGAGAGTTTGAAATCATGTGATTGAGGATTTATGGGCAGTGCTTTGTAACCCCTCGCTATTTTTAAGTGAAATTCTTTTGATATAAAATGAAGAGAAAAAAATTAATCAGAAGAGAGTTTGAAATCATGTGATTGAGGACCCTGGGCAGTGCTTTGTAACCCTCGTTATTTTAATGAAATTCTTTTTTGATATAAAATGAAGAGAAAATTAAATTAATCAAAAGAGAGTTTGAAATCATGTGATTGGAGGAACCTGGGCAGTGCTTTGTAACCTCGCTATTTTAAGTGAAATTTTTGATATAAAAATGAAGAGAAAAAATTTAAATTAATCAAGAGAGTTTGAAATCATGTGATTGGAGGACCCTTGGCAGTGCTTTGTAACCCTCGCTATTTTAAGTGAAATTCTTTTTGATATAAAATGAAGAGAAAAATTAAATTAATCAAAAGAGAGTTTGAAATCATGTGAGGGAGAAACCTGGGCAGTAGCTTTGTAACCTCGGTATTTTAAGTGAAATTCTTTTTTTTATAAAAGGAAGAAAACTTTTAACGTTTTTTAAAAAAGTAATTTCAAAACTATAAAAATTAAAATTGCCATTATTTGAACTACATCGTTTTCAATGTGAACTTTTATAAATTTACTGTTTCTCTATCCTGAAAAGTTTTAACGTTTTTAAAAAAGTAATTTCAAAAAACTAGGAAAAAAAATTAAAATTGCCATTATTTGAATTCTATCGTTTTCAATGTGAACTTTTTATAGAATTTACTGTTTCTCTATCGTTTTTAAAAAGTAAAAACTATTTTTAACGTTTTAAAAACTATTCGTTTTTGTGAACTTTTATCAAATTTACTGTTAAAATTAAAATTTTTAATTTTTTGAATTTCAAATCTATTTTTTCAATTATTTGAACTTTTCAATATAACTTTTATTTGTTTCTCTATCCTGAAAACTTTTAACGTTTTTAAAAAGTAATTTCAAAAAAACTTTTTCAGGAAGAAAAAATTTAAATTTACTGCAATTATTTGAACTATATATCGTTTTCAAAACTAATAAAATTAAATTGCCATTATTTGAACTACATCCATTTCAATGTGAACTTTTATAAATTTACTGTTTCTCTATCCTGAAAAGTTTAACGTTTTTAAAAGTAATTTCAAAACTATTTTTCTAACGGGAAGAAAAATTAAATTATGATGTTGAACTACTAATTTTCAATGAACTTGTAAATTTACTGTTTCTCTATCCTGAAAACTTTAACGTTTTAAATGAGTAATTTCAAAACTATTTTTTCTGGCAGGAAGAAAAATTAAAATTGCCATTATTTGAACTATATCGTTTTTCAATGTGAACTTTTTGTAATTTACTGTTTCTCTATCCTGAAAGCTTTTTTAACGTTTTAAAAAAGTAATTTCAAAACTATTTTTCTGGCAGGAAGAAAAACTAAATGTTTGAACTATATCGTTTTTCAAAACTTTTTTAAATTGTTTCTCTATCCAGCTTTTTAACGATTTTTTTAAAAAAGTAATTTCAAAACTATTAAATTAAAATTGCCATTATTTGAACTACATCGTTTCAATGTGAACTTTTTATAGAATTTACTGTTTCTCTATCGTTTTTAAAAAGTAATTTCAAAAAAATTGCCATTATTTTAACGTTTTAAAAAACTTTTAACGTTTTTAAAAAAATTTCAAAACTATTAAAATTAAAATTGCCATTATTTGAACTACATCGTTTTCAATGAACTGTTTTTATCTGAAAACTTTTAACGTTTTAAAAAAAGTAATATCAAAACTATTAAAATTAAAATTTCATTCCATGAAAACTTTTGATGTTTTTAAAAAGTTTTAACGTTTTTAAAAAATTTCAAAACTATTTTTCTGGCAGGAAGAAAAAATTTAAAATTGCCATTATTTGAACTATATCGTTTTAATGTAGACTTTTATAAAATTGTCACAGAAAACGTTTTTGTAATTTCAAAACTATTTTTTCCGGGAAAAATTAAAATTAACATTTTTAGACATATCGTTTTCAATGTAGACTTTTATAAAAACTGTTTCTCTATCCTGAAACTTTTTAACGTTTTTAAAAAGTAATTTCAAAACTATTTTCTGCAGGAAGAAAAAAATTTTTTGAAACCATATCGTTTCAATGTAGAACTTTTTATAGAATTTACTGTTTCTTCATCCTGAAAACTTTTAGCGTTTTAAAAAAGTAATTTCAAAACCATACCAGCAGGAAGAAAAATTAAAATTGCCATTATTTGAACGGGGATATCGTTTTTCAATGTGAGATTTTATAAATTCATTTCTCTATCCTGAAAACTTTTGCGTTTTTAAAAAGTAATTTCAAACTATTTTTTAAAATTAAAATGTTGAACTATATTTCAAAAACTGTTTCTCTGTCAAAAAAACGTTTAAAAAAAATTTCAAAACAATAAAATTAAAATTGCCATTATTTGAACCACATCGTTTTAATGTGAACTTTTTATAGAAATTTACTGTTTCTCTATCCTGAAAACTTTTAACGTTTTTAAAAAAGTAATTTCAAAACTATTAAAATTTTTGCCATTATTTAAAACATCGTTTTTTCAATGTGCCATTTTATAAATTTACTGTTTCTCTATCCTGAAACTTTTAACGTTTTTTTAAAAAGTAATTTCATTCTATCCTAAAAAAAAATTTAACGTTTTAAATATCGTTTTCAATTTCAAAAGAATTTACTGTTTCTCTATCTGAAAACTTTTAACGTTTTTAAAAAAGTAATTTCAAAAAATTAAAATTAAAATTGCCATTATTTGAACTACATCGTTTTCAATGTGAACTTTTTATAGAATTTACTGTTTCTCTATCCTTAAAACTTTTAACTATTTTTGGCAGGAAAAATTTTTAAAAAAGTAATTTCAAAAAAGTTTTAACGTTTTAAAAAGTACTTCAAAACTATTTTTTTCTGGCAGAAGAAAAAATTAAATTGGGCGCCATTTTGAATCCATATCGTTTTCAATGTGAACTTTTTATAGAATTTACTGTTTCTCTATCCTGAAAACTTTTAACGCCTTTAAAAAAATTTCAAACTATTAAAATTAAAATTGCCATTATTTGAACTACATCGTTTTCAATGCTTTTATAGACTTTTGAAAACTTTTACGTTTTTTGTTTCAAAACTATTTTTCTAAGGAAGAAAAATTAAAATCTGCCATTTTTGAACTATACGTTTTCAATGTGAAATAGAATCACTGTTTAATTTCGAAAACCTTTAAGTTTTAAAATACCTAAACCACAAACTAAATTGCCATTATTTGAACTACATCGTTTTCAATGTGAACTTTTATAGAATTTACTGTTTCTCTATCCTGAAAACTTTTTAACGTTTTTAAAAAGTAATTTCAAACTATTAAAATTAAAATTGCCATTGGTTTGTACATCGTTTTCAATGTGAACTTTTTAGAATTTACTGTTCTCTATCCTGAAAACTTTTTAACGTTTTAAATGAGTAATTTCAAAACTATTAAATTAAAATTGCCATTATTTGAACACATCGTTTTCAATGTGAACTTTTATAGAATTTACTGTTTCTCTATCCCAAAAACTTTTAACGTTTTTAAAAAAGTAATATCAAAAACTATTAAAATTAAAATTGCCATTATTTGTAACCACATCGTTTTCAATGTGAACTTTTATAAATTTACTGTTTCTCTATCTGAAAAGTTTAACGTTTTAAAGTATTTCAAAAACTATTTTTTCTGGCAGAAGAAAAATTAAAATTACCATTATTTGAATATATCGTTTTCAATGTGAACTTTTATAAATTTATTGTTCTCTATCTGAAAACTTTTAACGTTTTTAAAAAGTAATTTCAAAACTATTTTTCAGCGGGAAGAAAAAAATAAGTGCCATTATTTGAACTATATCGTTTCAAGTGTGAACTTTTTATAGAATTTACTGTTTCTCTATCCTGAAAACTTTTAATGTTTTTAAATGAGTAATTTCAAAACTATTTTTTTGGCAGGAAGAAAAAATTAAAATTGCCATTATTTGAACTATATCGTTTTCAATGTGAACTTTTATGAATTTACTGTTCTCTATCTGAAAACTTTTTTAACGTTTTTAAAAAATAATTTCAAAACTATTTTTTCTGGCAGGAAGAAAAAATAAAATTGCCATTATTTGAACTACATCGTTTTCAATGGAACTTTTATAGAATTTACTGTTTCTATCCTGAAAACTTTTAACGTTTTAAAAAAGTAATTTCAAAACCTTTTTCTGGCAGGAAGAAAAATTAAAATTAAATTATTTGCAACTATATCGTTTCAATGAAACTTTTATAGAATTTACTGTTGTTTCTCTATCCTGAAAACTTTAACGTTTTTAAAAGTAATTTCAAAACTTTTAAAATTAAAATTGCCATTATTTGAACATCGTTTTCAATGTGAACTTTTTAGAACGTTTTCTAAAAAAAGTTTAACGTTTTTAAAAACTTCATTTCAATTTTATTAAAAGAAAAAAATTAAATTGCCATTATTTGAAACGAATCGTTTTCAATGTGAACTTTTTATAGAATTTGTTTCTCTATCCTGAAAACTTTTTAACGTTTTAAAAAGTAATTTCAAACTATTAAAATAAAATTACCATTATTTGAACTTTTACATCGTTTTCAATGTGAACTTTTATAAATTTACTGTTTCTCTATCCTGTAAAAACTTTTAACGTTTTTTTAAAAAGTAATTTAAAACTATTAAATTAAAATTGCCATTATTTGAACTACATCAATTTTTTTCAATGTGAACTTTTATAAATTTACTGTTTCTATCCTGAAAACTTTTTTAACGTTTTTAAAAATGAATTTCAAAACTAAAAAAAAAATTACCATTATTTGAACTATATCGTTTTCAATGTGAACTTTTAAATTTACTGTTTCTCTATCCTGAAAACTTTTAACGTTTTTAAAAAGTAATTTCAAAACTATTTTTATTTTTTTTTCAATGTGAACTTTTATAGAATTTACTGTTTCTCTATCCCGAAACTTTAACGTTTTAAAAAGTAATTTCAAACTATTTTTTTGCCGGGAAGAAAAAATTAATGAACTTGCCATGAATTTAACTATATATCGTTTTCAAAAGTTTTAACGTTTTTATAGAATTTACTATTTTTTCTAGGAAGAAAAAACCATTATTTTAACGTTTTTAAAAAACTGTTTCTCTATCCTGAAAAATTTCAAAACTATTAAAATTAAATTGCCATTATTTGAACTACATCATTTTCAATGTGAACTTTTATAAATTTACTTTTTCTATCCTGAAAACTTTTAACGTTTTAAAAAAGTAATTCAAAACTATTTTTTTCTGCAGAAGAAAAATTAAATTGCCATCGTTTTCAATTTGAACTTTTTATCGTTTTCAATCCTGAAACGTTTTTTAACGTTTTTAAAAAATTTCTAAAACTTTTTTCTGGCAGGCAAAAATTAAAATGCCATTATTTGAACTATATCGTTTTCAATGTGAACTTTTTATAGAATTTCATGTTTTCTCATGAAAACTTTTAACGTTTTTAAAAAGTAATATCAAAACTCTTAAAATTAAAATTGCCATTATTTGAACTCCATCGTTTTCAATGTGAGACTTTTTATAGAATTTACTGTTTCTCTATCCTGAAAACTTTTAACGTTTTTAAAAAAAGTAATTTCAAAACTATTTTCTGGCAGGAAGAAAAATTAAAATTGCCATTATTTGAACTATATCGTTTTCAATGTGAACTTTTTATAGAATTTACTGTTTCTCTATCTGAAAACTTAACGTTTTTAAAAAGTAATTCAAAAACTAAAAATTAAAATTACCATTATTTGAACTATCGTTTTTTCAATGTGAACTTTTATAGAATTTACTGTTTCTCTATCCTGAAAACTTTTTAACGTTTAAAAAGTAATATCAAAACAATTTTTGGGAAGAAAATTTAAATTACCATTATTTGAACCATATCGTTTTCAATGTGAATTTTTATAGATTTTACTGTTTCTCTGAAAAATCCTTTAAAAAAGTTTTAACATTTTTGGGCAGGAAAAAAATTAATTTCTAAAACTATTTTTTTCTGCAGGAAGAAAAAATTCAGGAAGAAAAAAAATTGCCATTTTTTGAACTATATCGTTTTCAATGTGAACTTTTATGAATTTACTGTTTTCTCTATCCTGAAAACTTTTTAACGTTTTTAAAAAGTAATTTCAAAACTATTTTTCTGGCAGGAAGAAAAAATTAAAATTGCCATTTTTAAATCCATATCGTTTTTCAATGTGAACTTTTTATAAATTTACTGTTTCTCTATCTGAAAACATTTAACGTTTTTAAAAAGTAATTTCAAACTATTTTTTTTGGCAGGAAGAAAAAAATTAAAATGGCCATTATTTGAACTATATCGTTTTCAATGTGAATTTATATAGATTTACTGTTTCTATCCTGAAAACTTTTAACATTTTAAAAAAGTAATTTCAAAACTATTTTTTTTCTGGCAGGAAGAAAAATTTAAATTGCCATTATTTGAACTATATCGTTTTCAATGTGAACTTTTTATAGAATTTACTGTTTTCTATCTGAAACTTTTAACGTTTTTTAGTAATTTCAAACTATTAAAATTAAAATTGCCATTATTTGAACTACATCGTTTTCAATGTGAACTTTTTATAGAATTTACTGTTTTCTATCCTGAAAACTTTTAACGTTTTTTTTTAAAAACTATTTTTTCTGGCAGGAAGAAAAAATTAAAAATTGCCATTTTTTGAACTATATCGTTTTCAATGTGAACTTTTATAGAATTTACTGTTTCTCTATCCTGAAAAACTTTTAACGTTTTAAAAAAAAGTAATTTCAAACTATTTTTTGCCATTAAGAAAAAAAAATTTCAATTAAAATATACTGTTTTATTTGAAAACTGAACTTTTAAAGAATTCGTTTTTCATTCCGGAAAATGTTTTAACAGACTTTTTTAAAAGTTTATTCAAAACTTTAATTTTTTCTTTTCATAGTGAAAAATTAAAACATTATTTGAACCTCATATTTTTCAATGTGAACTTTTTATAGAATTTACTTTTTCTATCCTGGAAAAGTTTTAACGTTTTTAAAAAATTTCAAAAACTATTAAAATTATTAAAATTACCATTATTTGAACTATATCGTTTTCAATGTGAACTTTTTTATAGATTTTACTGTTTCTCTATCTGAAAAACTTTTAACGTTTTTAAAAGTAATTTCAAAACTATTAAAATTAAATTGCCCATTATTTGAACTACATCGTTTTTCAAATGAACTTTTTATAAAATTTCATTTTCTCTATCCTGAAAAACTTTTAACGTTTTTTTAAAAGTAATTTCAAAACTATTAAATTAAAATTGCCATTATTTGAAAAATCGTTTCAATGTGAACTTTTTTAGAATTTACTGTTTCCTGAAAACTTTTAACGTTTTAAAAAAAGTAATTTCAAAACTATTAAAATTAAAATTGCCATTATTTAACGTTTTTTAAATGTACTTTTTATAAATTTACTGTTTTTCTCCTGAAAAGTTTTAACGTTTTAAAAAAGTTTCAAAACTATTTTAAAAATTAAAATTGCCATTATTTGAACTATATCGTTTTTTCAATGTGAACTTTTTGAATTTTTTCATCCTGAAAACTTTTAACGTTTTTAAAAAGTAATTTCAAAACTATTAAAATTAAAATTGCCATTTTTTGAACTACATCGTTTTTTAATTTTTTATAGAATTTACTGTTTCATACTGAAAAAGTTTTAACGTTTTTTAAAAAGTAAAACTATTTTTTCTGGCGGGAAGAAAAATTAAATTGCCATTATTTGAACTATATCGTTTTCAATGTGAACTTTTTATGAATTTACTGTTTCTCTATCCTGAAAGTTTAACGTTTTTAAAAGTAATTTCAAAACTATTTTTTTAGGAAGGAAAAAAATTAAAATTGCCATTATTTGAACTATATCGTTTTCAATGTGAACTTTTTTATAGAATTTGCCTGTTTTCTCTATCCTGAAAACTTTTAACGTTTTTAAAAAATAATTTCAAAACTATTTTTTTCTGGCAGGAAGAAAAATTAAATACCATTATTTAACAATATCGTTTCAATGTGAACTTTTTTATAGAATTTACTGTTTTTCCTCGAAAACTTTTAACGTTTTTAAAAAAGTAATTTAAAAACTATTTTTTTCAGCCGGGAAGAAAAATTGTATATCGTTTCTAATGTGAAGACTTTTATAGAATTTACTGTTTCTATCCTGAAAACTTTTAATGTTTTAAAAAAGTAATTTCAAAACTATTAAAATTAAAAATTGCCATTATTTGAACTACATCGTTTTTCAATGTGAACTTTTATAGAATTTACTGTTTCTCTATCCTGAAAACTTTTAACGTTTTTAAAAAGTAATTTCAAAACTAATTAAAATTGCCGGGAAGAAAAAAAATTAGAAATTGCCATTTTTGAACTATATCGTTTTTCAATGTACTACATTTTTATAACTTTTTAGAACTGTTTCTCTATCCTGAAAACTTTTAACGTTTTTAAAAAAGTAATTTCAAAACTATTAAAATTAAAATTGACATTATTTGAACTACATCGTTTTCAATGTGAACTTTTATAGAATTTACTGTTTCTCTATCCTGAAAACTTTTAACGTTTTTAAAAAGTAATTCAAAAAATAAAATTAAAAATTACCATTATTTGAACTACATCGTTCAATCTAATGTGAACTTTTTTATAGAATTTACTGTTCTCTATCCTGAAAACTTTTAATGTTTTAAAAAGTAATTTCCATTAAAATTAAATTGAATTATTTTACATCGTTTTCAAATGAACTTTTATAGAATTTACTGTTTCTCTATCCTGAAAAACTTTTAACGTTTTTAAAAAAGTAATTTCAAACTATTTAAAATTGCCATTATTTGAACTACATCGTTTTTCAGTGAACTTTTTTAGAACTACTGTTTCACCATCCGTTTTAACGTTTTTAAAAAAGTAATTTCAAAACTTTAAAGTACCATTATTTGAAACCATCGTTTTTATCCTGAAAACTTAACTTTTAAAAATTTACAAATGTTTCTCTATCTGAAAAAGTTTTTAACGTTTTTAGAAAAGTAATTTCAAAACTATTTTTTGGCTGGAAGAAAAAATTAAAATTGCCATTATTTGAACTATATCATTTTTTCAATGTGAACTTTTTATAAATTTACTGTTTCTCTATCTGAAAAAACGTTTTTTTCAAACGTTTTTTTGAAAAATTTGTCCACATCGTTTTCAAAATTTTATAGAATTTTTTTGGCAGGAAGAAAAAAATTAAAATTGCCATTATTTGAACTATATCGTTTTCAATGTGAACTTTTATAGAATTTACTGTTTCTCTATCCTGAAAAACTTTAACGTTTTTAAAAGGTAATTTCAAAACTATTTTCTGGCAGGAAAAAAATTAAAATTGCCATTATTTGAACAATATCGTTTTTCAATGTGAACTTTTATAGAATTTACTATTTCACCTATCCAAAACTTTTAACGTTTTTAAAAAAAGTAATTTCAAAACTATTAAAAGCAGGAAGAAAAAATAAACGCATTATTTGAACTATATCGTTTTCAATGTGAACTTTTATAGAATTTACTGTTTCTCTATTCTGAAAAACTTTTAACGTTTTTAAAAAGTAATTTCAAAACTATTTTTAAAAGAAAAATTGCCGTATTTGAACTTTATATCGTTTTCAATGTGAACTTTTATAGAATTTACTGTTTCTCTATCCTGAAAAAAACTTTTAACGTTTTTAAAAAGTAATTTCAAAACTATTTTTCTGGCAGGAAAAAAAAATTAAATTGCCATTATTTGAACTATATCGTTTTCAATGTGAACTTTTTATAGAATTTCCTGTTTCTCTATCCTGAAAACTTTTAACGCGTTTTTAAAAAGTAATTTCAAAACTATTGCAGGAAGAAAATTAAAATTGCCATTATTTTGAACTATATCGTTTTCAATGTGAACTTTTATAGAATTTACTGTTTCTCTATCTTAACGTTTTTGTATCAAAACTATTAAATTTTAACGTTTTTTAAAAAAGTAATTTTAAAACTATTAAAATTAAAAATTGCCATTATTTGAACTACATCGTTTTTCAATGTGAACTTTTATACTTTTCTATCCTGAAAACTTTAACGTTTTTAAAAAGTTTCAAAACTATTAAAATTAAAATTGCCCATTATTTTTCGTTTTTCAATGTGAACTTTTAAAAACTATTTCTCTTCTGAAAACTTTTTAACGTTTTTTAATTTCAAAACTATTAAAAATTAAAATTGCCATTATTTGAACTACATCGTTTTTCAATGTGAACTTTTTATAGAATTTACTGTTTCTCTATCCTGAAACTTTTTAACGTTTTTAAAAAAGTAATTTAAAAAAAAAGCAATAAAACTTTTAAAATTTGCCATTCATTTGAACTTTAACGTTTTTTTCAATGTGAATTTTTTATAAATTTACTGTTTCTCTATTTGAAAACTTTTAATGTTTTTAAAAAATTTACTGTTTAATTTCAAAACTTTTTTTTAAAAGAAAAAAATTAAAATTTGACATTATTTGAACTACATCGTTTTCAATGTGAACTTTTTATGAATTCACTGTTTCTCTATTCTTGAAAACTTTTTAACGTTTTTAAAAATGAATTTTCAAAATTTTTATTAAAATAAAAATTGCCAATATTTGAACCACATCGTTTTCAATGTGAACTTTTTATAAATTTACTGTTTCTCTATCACCAAAACTTTTAACGTTTTTAAAAAATAATTTCAAAAACTAAAAAAAAAAAATTGCCATTTTTTGAACTATATCTCGTTTTCAATGTGAAAAATTTTTATAAATTTCAAAACTGTTTCTCTATATTTGAAAACATCGTTTTAAAACGTTTTTTAAAACTATAATTTCAAAACTAAAAAGTAAAAAAATTTAAAATTGCCATTATTTGAACTATATCGTTTTCAATGTGAACTTTTTATAGATTTTACTGTTTCTCTATCCTGTGTTTTAACGTTTTAAAAAAGTAATTTCAAACCTATTTTTCTGGCAGGAAGAAAAATTAAAATTGCCATTATTTGAACTATATCGTTTTCAATGTGAACTTTTATAAATTTACTGTTTCTCTTTATCCTGGAAACTTTTAACGTTTTTAAAAGTAATTTCAAACTATTTTTTTCTGTGAGGAAGAAAAAATTAAAATTGCCATTATTTGAACTATATCGTTTTTTCAATGTGAACTTTTTATAGAATTTACTGTTTCTCTATCCTGAAAACTTTTAACGTTTTAAAAAAGTAATTTCAAAACTATTTTTTCTGGCAGGAAGAAAAAAATTAAAATTGCCATTATTTGAACTATCGTTTTTTCAATGTGAACTTTTATAGAATTTACTGTTTCTCTATCCTGAAAACTTTTAACGTTTTTAAAAAGTAATTTCAAAACTATTAAAATTAAAGGAAGAATTATTTGAACTACATTTCGTTTTCAATGTGAACTTTTATAGAATTTCTGTTTCTCTATCCTGAAAACTTTTAACGTTTTTAAAAAAGTAATTTCAAAACTATTAAAATTAAATTGCCATTATTTGAACTACATCGTTTTCAATGTGAACTTTTATAGAATTTACTGTTTCTCTATCCTGAAAACTTTTAACGTTTTTAAAAAGTAATTTCAAAAAACTATTAAAATTAAAATTGCCATTATTTGAACTATATCGTTTTCAATGTGAACTTTTTATAGAATTTACTGTTTCTCTATCCTGAAAACTTTTAACGTTTTTAAAAAGTAATTTCAAAATTTTTTTCAAAAAGAAAAATTAAATTGCCATTATTTGAACTATATCGTTTTCAATGTGAACTTTTATTTTTATAAAAACATTATTTTACTGTTTCTCTATCCTGAAAAATTTAACGTTTTTTTCAAAACTATTAAAAATTTTTATTTGAAAAAATGTGAACTTTTATAGAATTTACTATTTTTTAACGTTTTTTAAAAAAAGTAATTTCAAAACTAAAAATTAAAATTGCCATTATTTGAACTCCACATCGTTTTCAATGTGAACTTTTTATAAATTTACTGTTTCTCTATCCTGAAAACTTTTTAACGTTTTTAAAAGTAATTTCAAAAACTATTTTTTTCTGGCAGGGAAGAAAAAATTAAATTGCCATTATTTGAACTATATCGTTTTCAATGTGAACTTTTTATAGAATTTACTGTTTCTCTATCCTGAAAATTTTAACGTTTTTTAAAAAGTAATTTCAAAACTATTTTTTCTGGCAGGAAGAAAATTAAAATTGCCATTATTTGAACCATATCGTTTTCAATGTGAACTTTTTATAGAATTTACTGTTTCTCTATCCTGAAAACTTTTAACGTTTTTAAAAAAGTAATTTCAAAACTATTTTTTCTGGCAGGAAAAAAATTAAAATTGCCATTATTTGAACTATATCGTTTTTCAATGTGAACTTTTTATAGAATTTACTGTTTCTCATCCTGAAAACTTTTAACGTTTTTAAAAAAGTAATTTCAAACTATTTTTTAAAAGAAAAAATTTGCCATTATTTGAACTATATCGTTTTCAATGTGAACTTTTTATAGAATTTACTGTTTCTCTATCCTGAAAACTTTTAACGTTTTTTTTAAAAGTAATTTCAAAACAATTTTTTAAAATTAAAATTGCCATTATTTGAACTATATCGTTTTTCAATGTGAACTTTTTATAGAATTTACTGTTTCTCTATCCTGAAAAGTTTAACGTTTTTAAAAGTAATTTCAAAACTATTTTTTTCTGCAGGAAGAAAAATTAAAATTGCCATTATTTGAACTATATCGTTTTCAATGTGAACTTTTTATAGAATTTACTGTTTCTCTATCCTGAAAACTTTTAACGTTTTTAAAAAGTAATTTCAAAACTATTAAAATTAAAATTGCCATTATTTGAACTACATCGTTTTCAATGTGAACTTTTATAGAATTTTGTTTCTCTATCCTGAAAACTTTTAACGTTTTTAAAAAGTAATTTCAAAATTTTTTTCTGGCAGGAAGAAAAATTAAAATTGCCATTATTTGAACTATATCGTTTTTTCAATGTGAACTTTTTATAGAATTTACTGTTTCTCTATCCTGAAAACTTTTAACGTTTTTTAAAAAGTAATTTCAAAACTATTTTTTTAAAAAAAAGGAAAAAAAATTAAAATTGCCATATTTGAACTACATCGTTTTCAATGTGAACTTTTTATAGAATTTACTGTTTCTCTATCCTGAAAACTTTTAACGTTTTTAAAAAAGTAATTTCAAAACTATTTTTTAAAATTAAAATTGCCATTATTTGAACTACATCATTTTTCAATATGAACTTTTATAAATTTTACTGTTTCTCTATCCTGAAAAGTTTTAACGTTTTTAAAAAGTAATTTCAAAACTATTTCAAGGAAAAAATTAAAATTGCCATTATTTGAACTACATCGTTTTTCAATGTGAACTTTTATAGAATTTACTGTTTTCTCTATCCTGAAAAACTTTTTAACGTTTTTAAAAAGTAATTTCAAAACTATTTTTTTCTAAAGAAAAAAATTAAAATTGCCATTATTTGAACTAATCGTTTTCAATGTGAACTTTTTAGAATTTACTGTTTCTCTATCCTGAAAACTTTTTAACGTTTTTAAAAAAGTAATTTCAAAACTATTTTTCTGGCAGGAAGAAAAATTAAAATTGCCATTATTTGAACTATATCGTTTTCAATGTGAACTTTTATAGAATTTACTGTTTCTCTATCCTGAAAACTTTTAACGTTTTTAAAAAGTAATTTCAAAACTATTTTTCTGGCAGGGAAAAAAATTAAAATTGCCATTATTTGAACTATATCGTTTTCAATGTGACTTTTTTTATAGAATTTTACTGTTTCTCTATCCTGAAAACTTTTTAATGTTTTTTAAAAAGTTTTCAAAACAAAAAATTAAAATTGCCAAGTATTATTTGAAAACGTTTTTTCAATGTGAACTTTTATAAATTTACTGTTTCTCTTATCCTGAAAACTTTTAACGTTTTTAAAAAAGTAATTTCAAACTATTTTTTTTCTGGCAGGAAGAAAAAATTAAAATTGCCATTTTTTGAACTACATCGTTTTCAATGTGAACTTTTTATAGAATTTACTGTTTCTCTATCCTGAAAACTTTTAACGTTTTTTAAAAAGTAATTTCAAAACTATTAAAATTAAATTGCCATTATTTGAACTACATCGTTTTCAATGTGAACTTTTTATAGAATTTACTGTTCTCTATCCTGAAAACTTTTAACGTTTTTAAAAAAGCAATTAAAACTTTTTAAAAATTAATTTCAAAACAGAATTTATTTTTTCTGAAAAGTTTAACGGTACTTCAAAAAAAAATTAAAATTGCCATTATTTGAACTACATCGTTTTCAATGTGAACTTTTATAGAATTTACTGTTTCTCTATCCTGAAAACTTTTTTAACGTTTTTAAAAAGTAATTTCAAAACTATTTTTCTGGCAGGAAGAAAAAAATTAACGTTTTTATTTTGAACATTAAAATATCGTTTTCAATGTGAACTTTTTATAGAATTTACTGTTTTTTCTCTATCCTGAAAACTTTTAACGTTTTTTTTAAAAAGAAGAAATTTCAAAACTACTTTTTTTTCTGGCAGGAAAAAATTAAAATTAAAATTGCCATTATTTGAACTATATCGTTTTCAATGTGAACTTTTATAGAATTTACTGTTTTCTCTATCCTGAAAACGTTTTTAAAAATTTTAAAACTATTTTCAAGGAAAAAAAATAAAATTGCCATTATTTGAACAATATCGTTTTTCAATGTGAACTTTTATGAATTTACTGTTTCTCTATCCTGAAAACTTTTAACGTTTTTAAAAAAGTAATTTCAAAACTATTTTTTTTAAAATTAAAATTGCCATTATTTGAACTATATCGTTTTCAATGTGAACTTTTTATAGAATTTACTGTTTCTCTATCCTGAAAACTTTTAACGTTTTAAAAAGTAATTTCAAAACTATTTTTCTGGCAGGAAAAAATTAAAATTGCCATTATTTGAACTATATCGTTTTCAATGTGAACTTTTATAAATTTACTGTTTCTCTATCCTGAAAACTTTTAACGTTTTTAAAAAAAGTAATTTCAAAACTTTTTGGCAGGAAGAAAAATTAAAATTGCCATTATTTGAACTATATCGTTTTCAATGTGAACTTTTATAGAATTTACTGTTTCTCTGAAAACTTTTTAACGTTTTAAAAAAAAAGTAATTTCAAAACTATTAAAATTAAAATTGCCATTATTTGAACTAATCGTTTTTGAACTTTTATAGAATCGTTTTTTCAATTTTGAACGTTTTTAAATAGAATTTCAAAACTATTTTCTCTATCCTGAAAACTTTTAACGTTTTTAAAAAAGTAATTTCAAAACTATTAAAAAGTAATTTCAAAAAAATTAAAATTGCCATTATTTGAATCCACATCGTTTTCAATGTGAACTTTTTATAGAATTTACTGTTTCTCTATCCTGAAAACTTTTAACGTTTTAAAAAGTAATTTCAAAACTATTAAAATTAAAATTGCCATTATTTGAACTACATCTTTTTTTTTCAATGTGAACTTTTTTTTATAGAATTTACTGTTTCTCTATCCTGAAAACTTTTTAACGTTTTTAAAAAGTAATTTCAAAACTATTTTTGGCAGAAAAGAAAAAATTAAAATTGCCATTATTTGAACTACATCGTTTTCAATGTGAACTTTTATAGAATTTACTGTTTCTCTATCCTGAAAACTTTTAACGTTTTTAAAAAAGTAATTTTTAAAAACTATTGGCAGGAAGAAAAATTAAAAAATTAAAATATCGTTTTCAATGTGAACTTTTATAGAATTTATTTGAACTTTTAACGTTTACATTTCGTTTTAAAATTAAAATTGCCATTATTTTGAACTATATCGTTTTTTACTTTTTTATAAATTTACTGTTTCTCTATCCTGAAAACTTTTAACGTTTTTAAAAAAGTAAAAAATTAAAATTAAAATTGCCATTATTTGAACTACATCGTTTTTTCTTTTATAGAATTTACTGTTTCTCTAAAAACTTTTAATTTTTTTAAAAAATCAAAACTAAAAAATTAAAATTGCCATTATTTGAACTATATCGTTTTCAATGTGAACTTTTATAGAATTTACTGTTTCTCTATCCTGAAAACTTTTAACGTTTTAAAAAAAGTAATTTCAAAACTATTTTTTCTGGCAGGAAAAAAAATTAAAATTGCCATTATTTGAACTATATCGTTTTCAATGTGAACTTTTTATAGAATTACTGTTTCTCTATCCTGAAAACTTTTAACGTTTTTAAAAAGTATTTCAAAACTATTTTTTTGGCAGGAAGAAAAATTAAAATTCCCATTATTTGAACTATATTTTTCAATGTGAATTTTTTATAGAATTTACTGTTTCTCTATCCTGAAAACTTTTAACGTTTTTAAAAAAGTAATTTCAAAACTATTTTTCTGGCAGGAAGAAAAATTAAAATTGCCATTATTTGAACTATATCGTTTTCAATGTGAACTTTTATAGAATTTACTGTTTCTCTATCCTGAAAACTTTTAACGTTTTTAAAAAGTAATTTCAAAACTATTTTTTGGCAGGAGAAAAAATTAAAATTGCCATTATTTGAACTATATCGTTTTTCAATGTGAACTTTTTATAGAATTTACTGTTTTCTCTATCCTGAAAACTTTTAACGTTTTTAAAAAGTAATTTCAAAACTATTTTTTGGCAGGAAGAAAAAATTAAAATTGCCATTATTTGAACTATATCGTTTTCAATGTGAACTTTTTTATAGAATTTACTGTTTCGTTTTTAAAAGTAATTTCAAAAAAACTTTTAATTTGAAAAAAACTTTTTTCAAAACTATCCTGAAACTTTTAACGTTTTAAAAAGTAATTTCAAAAATTAAAATTGCCATTATTTGAACTACATCGTTTTCAATGTGAACTTTTATAGAATTTACTGTTTCTCTATCCTGAAAACTTTTAACGTTTTTTAAAAAGTAATTCAAAAAATTTTTCTGGCAGGAAAAAAATTAAAATTGCCATTATTTGAACTATATCGTTTTCAATGTGAACTTTTTATAGAATTTACTGTTTCTCTATCCTGAAAACTTTTAACGTTTTTAAAAAGTAATTTCAAAACTATTTTTCTGGCAGGAAGAAAAAATTAAAATTGCCATTATTTGAACTATATCGTTTTCAATGTGAACTTTTATAGAATTTACTGTTTCTCTATCCTGAAAACTTTTAACGTTTTTAAAAAGTAATTTCAAAACTATTTTTTCTGGCAGGAAGAAAAAAAAATTAAAATTATATATTATTTGAACTATATCGTTTTCAATGTGAACTTTTATAACGTTTTGTTTCTCTATCCTGAAAATTGTGCTATTATTTAACGTTTTGAAAAAAAGTTTCTCTATCCTGAAAAATTTCGTTTTAAAAAACTTCAAACTTTTTTCTGGCAGGAAGAAAAAAATTAAAATTGCCATTATTTGAACTATATCGTTTTCAATGTGAACTTTTTATAGAATTTACTGTTTCTCTATCCTGAAAACTTTTAACGTTTTTAAAAAAGTAATTTCAAAACTATTTTTTCTGGCAGGAAGAAAAAATTAAAATTGCCATTATTTGAACTATATCGTTTTCAATGTGAACTTTTTATAGAATTTACTGTTTCTCTATCCTGAAAACTTTTAACGTTTTTAAAAAAGTAATTTCTAATAAAAAAACTATTTTTTCAATGTGAACTTTTTATAGGAAGAAAAAACGTTTTTAAAAAAATTTCAAAACATTAAAATTTGAACTATATCGTTTTCAATGTGAACTTTTATAGAATTTACTGTTTCTCTATCCTGAAAACTTTTTTAACGTTTTTAAAAAAGTAATTTCAAGCCTATTTTATCTAAAATTAAAAAAATTGCCATTATTTGAACTACATCGTTTTCAATGTGAACTTTTTATAAATTTACTGTTTCTCTATCCTGAAAACTTTTAACGTTTTTAAAAAGTAATTTCAAAACTATTTTTTCTGGCAGGAAGAAAAATTAAAATTGCCATTATTTGAACTATATCGTTTTCAAATGTGAACTTTTATAGAATTTACTGTTTCTCTATCCTGAAAACTTTTTTAACGTTTTAAAAAGTAATTTCAAAACTAGAAAAATTAAAATTGCCATTATTTGAACTATATCGTTTTCAATGTGAACTTTTTATAAATTTACTGTTTCTCTATCCTGAAAACTTTTTAACGTTTTAAAAAAAGCCATTATTTGAAATTTCAAAACTATTATTTCAAAAATTAAAATTGCCATTATTTGAACTATATCGTTTTCAATGTGAACTTTTTATAGAATTTACTGTTTCTCTATCCTGAAAACTTTTAACGTTTTTAAAAAAGTAATTTCAAAAATTAAAAATAAAAATTGCCATTATTTGAACTACATCGTTTTCAATGTGAACTTTTTATAAATTTTTGTTTCTCTATCTGAAAACTTTTTTTTTAAAAAGTAATTTCAAATCTAATTTTTTCTGGTAAAATTAAATTGCCAAACATCGTTTTAACTTTTTATAAATTTACTGTTTTTGAAAAAACGTTTTTAAAAAACTCAAAACTATTTTTCTGGCAGGAAGAAAATTAAAATTGCCATTATTTGAACTATATCGTTTTCAATGTGAACTTTTTATAGAATTTACTGTTTCTCTATCCTGAAAAGTTTTAACGTTTTAACGTTTTTCAAAACTATATTTTTCTGGCAAAAAGAAAAAATTAAATTGCCATTATTTGAACTATATCGTTTTCAATGTGAACTTTTTATAGAATTTACTGTTTCTCTATCCTGAAAAGTTTTAACGTTTTTTAAAAAGTAATTTCAAAACTATTTTTCAAAGGAAGAAAAAATTAAAATTGCCATTATTTGAACTATATCGTTTTCAATGTGAACTTTTTATAGAATTTACTGTTTCTCTATCTGAAAACTTTTAACGTTTTAAAAAAGTAATTTCAAAACTATTTTCTGGCAGGAAGAAAAAATTAAAATTGCCATTATTTGAACTATATCGTTTTTCAATGTGAACTTTTTATAAATTTACTGTTTCTCTATCCTGAAAACTTTTAACGTTTTTTAAAAAGTAATTTCAAAACTATTTTTTTCTGGCAGGAATTAAAATTAAAATTGCCATTATTTGAACTATATCGTTTTCAATGTGAACTTTTTATAGAATTTACTGTTTCTCTATCCTGAAAACGTTTTTTAACGTTTTTAAAAAGTTTAATTTCAAAACTATTAAAAAAAAATTAAAATTGCCATTATTTGAACTATATCGTTTTTCAATGTGAACTTTTATAGAATTTACTGTTTCTCTATCCTGAAAACGTTTTTAACGTAATTTTAGAAAAAAAAAAGCCATTATTTCAAAACTGAATTTTTCTATCCTGAAAACTTTAACGTTTTTAAAGAAAAATTTCAAAAATTAAAATTAAAATTTTGAATTTGAATATCGTTTTCAATGTGAACTTTTTATAGAATTTACTGTTTCTCTATCCTGAAAACTTTTAACGTTTTTAAAAAGTAATTTCAAAACTATTAAAATTAAAATTGCCATTATTTGAACTACATCGTTTTCAATGTGAACTTTTATAGAATTTATTGTTTCTCTATCCTGAAAACTTTTAACGTTTTTAAAAAGTAATTTCAAAACTAAAAAATTAAAATTGCCATTATTTGAACTACATCGTTTTTTCAATGTGAACTTTTATAGAATTTACTGTTTCTCTATCCTGAAAACTTTTAACGTTTTTAAAAAAAAAGTAATTTCAAAACTATTAAAATTAAAATTGCCATTATTTGAACTACATCGTTTTCAATGTGAACTTTTTATCCCAAAAATTTACTTTTTCTCTATCCTGAAAACTTTTAACGCCATTTTTGAAAAAGTAATTTCAAAACTAGAATTTATTTTCAAAAAAGAAAAATTAAAATTGCCATTATTTGAACTACATCGTTTTCAATGTGAACTTTTATAGAATTTACTGTTTCTCTATCCTGAAAAGTTTTAACGTTTTTAAAAAGTAATTTCAAAACTATTTTTTCTGGCAGGAAGAAAAAATTAAAATTGCCATTATTTGAACTATATCGTTTTTCAATGTGAACTTTTTATAGAATTTACTGTTTCTCTATCCTGAAAACTTTTAACGTTTTAAAAAAAGTAATTTCAAAACTATTTTTCTGGCAGGAAAAAAAATTAAAATTGCCATTATTTGAACTATATCGTTTTCAATGTGAACTTTTTTATAGAATTTACTGTTTTCTCTATCCTGAAAACGTTTTTTTTTAACGTTTTAAAAAAGTAATTTCAAAACTATTTTTCTGGCAGGAAGAAAAAAAATTAAAAAATTGCCATTATTTGAACTATATCGTTTTCAATGAACTTTTTATAGAATTTACTGTTTCTTATAAAACTTTTTAACGTTTTTAATGAGTTTCAAAACTATTAAAAAAAAAAAAATTGCCATTATTTGAACTATATCGTTTTCAATGTGAACTTTTTATAGAATTTACTGTTTCTCTATCTGAAAACTTTTAACGTTTTTTTTTCAAAAGGAAGAAAAATTAAAATTGCCATTATTTGAACTACATCGTTTTCAATGTGAACTTTTTATAGAATTTACTGTTTCTCTATCCTGAAAACTTTTTTAACGTTTTAAAAACGTTTTCAAAAAAAAAGTTAAAATTGCCAAAACTATTTTTCTTTTTATAGAATTTACTGTTTCTCTATCTAGTTTTAACTGAAAACTATTTTTTAACGAAAAAAAAATTAAAATTAAAATTGCCATTATTTGAACTATATCGTTTTCAATGTGAACTTTTTATAGAATTTACTGTTTCTCTATCCTGAAAACTTTTTAACGTTTTTAAAAAAAGTAATTTCAAAACTATTTTTTGGCAGGAAAAAAAAATTAAAATTGCCATTATTTGAACTACATCGTTTTCAATGTGAACTTTTTATAGAATTTACTGTTTCTCTATCCTGAAAACTTTTAACGTTTTTAAAAAGTAATTTCAAAACTATTAAAATTAAAATTGCCATTATTTGAACTACATCGTTTTCAATGTGAACTTTTATAGAATTTACTGTTTCTCTATCCTGTTTTTAAAAAAACTTTTAACGTTTTTAAAAAAGTAATTCAAAACTATTTTTTCTGGGAGGAAAAAAATTAAAATTGCCATTATTTGAACTATATCGTTTTCAATGTGAACTTTTATAGAATTTACTGTTTCTCTATCCTGAAAACTTTTAACGTTTTTAAAAAAGTAATTTCAAAACTATTTTTTCTGGCGGAAGAAAAAATTAAAATTGCCATTATTTGAACTATATCGTTTTTTCAATGTGAACTTTTATAAATTTACTGTTTCTCTATCCTGAAAACTTTTAACGTTTTTAAAAAGTAATTTCAAAACTTTTAAAATTAAAATTGCCATTATTTGAACTACATCGTTTTCAATGTGAACTTTTTTATAGAATTTACTGTTTCTCTATCCTGAAAACTTTTAACGTTTTTAAAAAAAATTAATTTCAAAACTATTTTTTTCTGGCAGGAAAAAAAAATTAAAATTGCCATTATTTGAACTATATCGTTTTTCAATGTGAACTTTTATAGAATTTACTGTTTCTCTATCCTGAAAACTTTTAACGTTTTAATTTCAAAATTTCAAAACTATTAAAATTAAAATTGCCATTATTTGAACTACATCGTTTTCAATGTGAACTTTTTTTATAGAATTTACTGTTTCTCTATCCTGAAAAAAACTTTTAACGTTTTTAAAAAAGTAATTTCAAAACTATTAAAATTAAAATTGCCATTATTTGAACTACATCGTTTTCAATGTGAACTTTTTATAGAATTTACTGTTTCTCTATCCTGAAAACTTTTAACGTTTTAAAAAAGTAATTTCAAAACTATTAAAGAAAAAAATTGCCATTATTTGAACTAATCGTTTTCAATGTGAACTTTTTATAACTTTTTCTGCCATCCTGAAAAATTTTAACGTTTTTAAAAAAAGTAATTTC
The DNA here is from genome assembly GCA_903632075.3 of Acanthosepion pharaonis. NCBI lineage: Eukaryota > Metazoa > Mollusca > Cephalopoda > Sepiida > Sepiidae > Acanthosepion > Acanthosepion pharaonis. The sequence goes on from CAHIKZ030001704.1 coordinate 88,447, forward strand.
AAAAACTTTTTAAAATGTTTGAAAATTTAAAAATTTATTTAAAACATCATTATTTTTTCGTTATCAAACTTTTTATAAATTTACTTTCTAAAAAAACTTTTAACGTTTAAAAAAAGTAATTTCAAAACTATTAAAATTAAAATTGCCATTATTTGAACTATATCGTTTTCAATGTGAACTTTTTATAGAATTTACTGTTTCTCTATCCTGAAAACTTTTAACGTTTTTAAAAAAGTAATTTCAAAATTTATTTCTGGCAGGAAAAAAAATTAAAATTGCCATTATTTGAACTATATCGTTTTCAATGTGAACTTTTTATAGAATTTACTGTTTCTCTATCCTGAAATTTTTAACGTTTTTAAAAAGTAATTTCAAAAACTATTTTTTTCTGGCAGGAAGAAAAAATTAAAATTGCCATTATTTGAACTATATCGTTTTCAATGTGAACTTTTTTATAGAATTTACTGTTTCTCTATCCTGAAAACTTTTAACGTTTTTAAAAAAAGTAATTTCAAAACTATTTTTCTGGCAGGAAGAAAATTAAAATTGCCATTATTTGAACTATATCGTTTTCAATGTGAACTTTTTATAGAATTTACTGTTTCTCTATCCTGAAAAAACGTTTTTAAAAAAATTTCAAAAAAAAAATTATTTCAAAACTATTTTTTCTGGCTTTTAGGAAGAAAATTTTAACGTTTTTGCCATTTATTTAAAATTAAACGTTATAATTTTTTCAATGAACTTTTATAGAATTTACTGTTTCTCTATCCTGAAAACTTTTAACGTTTTTAAAAAAGTAATTCAAAACTATTTTTTAAAATTTAAATTGCCATTATTTGAACTATATCGTTTTCAATGTGAACTTTTTATAGAATTTACTGTTTCTCTATCCTGAAAACTTTTTAACGTTATATCGTTTTTGAACTTTTAAAAACTGTTTCTCTATCCTAAAATTTCAAAACTATTTTTCTGGCAGGAAGAAAAAATTAAAATTGCCATTATTTGAACTATATCGTTTTCAATGTGAACTTTTATAGAATTTACTGTTTCTCTATCCTGAAAACTTTTAACGTTTTTAAAAAGTAATTTCAAAATTTTTATTAAAATTAAAATTGCCATTATTTGAACTATATCGTTTTCAATGTGAACTTTTTATAGAATTTACTGTTTCTCTATCTGAAAACTTTTAACGTTTTTAAAAAAGTAATTTCAAAACTATTTTTTTGGCAGGAAGAAAAATTAAAATTGCCATTATTTGAACTATATCGTTTTTCAATGTGAACTTTTTATAGAATTTACTGTTTCTCTATCCTGAAAACTTTTAACGTTTTAAAAAAAAACTATTTTTTCTGGCAGGAAGAAAAAATTAAAATTGCCATTATTTGAACTATATCGTTTTCAATGTGAACTTTTTATAGAATTTACTGTTTCTCTATCCTGAAAACTTTTAACGTTTTTAAAAAAGTAATTTCAAAACTATTTTTTCTGGCAGGAAGAAAAAAAATTAAAATTTATTTGAACTATATCGTTTTCAATGTGAACTTTTATAAATTTACTGTTTTCTCTATCCTGAAAACTTTTTTAACGTTTTTAAAAAGTAATTTCAAAACTATTTTTCTGGCAGGAAGAAAAAAATTAAAATTGCCATTTTTGAACTATATCGTTTTCAATGTGAACTTTTTATAGAATTTACTGTTTCTATCCTGAAAACTTTTAACGTTTTTAAAAAGTAATTTCAAAACTATTTTTTCTGGCAGGAAGAAAAAAAATTAAAATTGCCATTATTTTGAACTATATCGTTTTCAATGTGAACTTTTTATAGAATTTACTGTTTCTCTATCCTGAAAACTTTTAACGTTTTTAAAAAGTAATTTCAAAACTATTTAAAAGCAGGAAGAAAAATTAAAATTGCCATTATTTGAACTATATCGTTTTCAATGTGAACTTTTTATAAATTTACTGTTTCTCTATTGAAAACTTTTAACGTTTTTAAAAAGTAATTTCAAAACTATTTTTTAAAAAAAATTAAAAATTGCCATTATTTGAACTATATCGTTTTTCAATGTGAACTTTTATAGAATTTACTGTTTCTCTATCCTGAAAAACTTTTAACGTTTTTAAAAAAGTAATTTCAAAAACTATTTTTTTCAAAACTTTTTCAAAACTTTTTAAAATTGCCATTATTTGAAACTATATCGTTTTCAATGTGAACTATTTTTTATAGAATTTACTGTTTCTCTATCCTCAAAAACTTTTTAACGTTTAAAAAAAGTTTTTTTAAAAAAATTATTTTCAAAGGAAGAAAAAATTAAAATTGCCATTATTTGAACTACATCGTTTTCAATGTGAACTTTTTATAGAATTTACTGTTTTCTATCCTGAAAACTTTTAACGTTTTTAAAAAGTAATTTCAAAACTATTTTTCTGGCAGGAAAAAAATTAAATTGCCATTATTTGAACTATATCGTTTTCAATGTGAACTTTTATAGAATTTACTGTTTCTCTATCCTGAAAACTTTTAACGTTTTTAAAAAGTAATTTCAAAACTATTTTTTTTTCTGGCAGGAAAAAAAAATTAAAATTGCCATTATTTGAACTATATCGTTTTCAATGTGAACTTTTTATAGAATTTACTGTTTCTCTATCCTGAAAACTTTTAACGTTTTAAAAAGTAATTTCAAAACTATTTTAAAATTAAAATTGCCATTATTTGAACTATATCGTTTTTTCAATGTGAACTTTTATAAATTTACTGTTTCTCTATCCTGAAAACTTTTAACGTTTTTAAAAAAAGTAATTTCAAACTATTTTTTCTGGCAGGAAAAAAAAAATTGCCATTATTTGAACTATATCGTTTTCAATGTGAACTTTTTATAGAATTTACTGTTTCTCTATCCTGAAAACTTTTAACGTTTTTAAAAAAGTAATTTCAAAACTATTTTTTTTCTGGCAGGAAGAAAAAATTAAAATTGCCATTATTTGAACTATATCGTTTTCAATGTGAACTTTTTTATAGAATTTACTGTTTCTCTATCCTGAAAACTTTTAACGTTTTTTAAAAAAGTAATTTCAAAAACTATTAAAATTAAAATTGCCATTATTTGAACTATATCGTTTTTCAATGTGAACTTTTTATAGAATTTACTGTTTCTCTATCCTGAAAACATTATTTTTAACGTTTTAAAAACGTTTTTGCCATTATTAAAATTAAAATTAATTTCAAAACTATTTTTTTGTGAACTTTTTATAAATTTACTGTTTCTCTATCCTGAAAACTTTTAACGTTTTTAAAAAAGTAATTTCAAAAGAAAAATTAAAATTGCCATTATTTGAACTACATCGTTTTCAATGTGAACTTTTATAGAATTTACTGTTTCTCTATCCTGAAAACTTTTAACGTTTTAAAAAAAAAAGTAATTTCAAAACTATTAAAATTAAAATTGCCATTATTTGAACTACATCGTTTTCAATGTGAACTTTTTATAGAATTTACTGTTTCTCTATCCTGAAAACTTTTTTAACGTTTTTTAAAAAAGTAATTTCAAACTAAAAAAATTAAAATTGCCATTATTTGAACTCCACATCGTTTTCAATGTGAACTTTTTATAGAATTTACTGTTTCTCTATCCTGAAAAGTTTTTTAACGTTTTTAAAAAGTAATTTCAAAACTATTTTTTGGCAGGAAAAATTAAAATTGCCATTATTTGAACTATATCGTTTTCAATGTGAACTTTTTATAGAATTTACTGTTTCTCTATCCTGAAAACTTTTAACGTTTTTAAAAAAGTAATTTCAAAACTATTAAAAAGAAAAAAAATTGCCATTATTTGAACTACATCGTTTTCAATGTGAACTTTTTATAGAATTTACTGTTTCTCTATCCTGAAAAAGTTTTTAACGTTTTTAAAAAATTTCAAAAATTTTTCTGGCAGGAAAAAAAACTTATTTGAACTATATCGTTTTCAAAACTTTTTAAAATTACTGTTTCTCTATCCTGAAAACTTTTAACGTTTTTAAAATTTCAAAACTACATCGTTTTCAATTTGAACTATCGTTTTTACTTTTTATATTTACTGTTTCTCTATCCTGAAACTTTTTAACGTTTTTTAAAAAGTAATTTTAAAATTAAAATTGCCATTATTTGAACTACATCGTTTTCAATGTGAACTTTTTATAGAATTTACTGTTTCTCTATCCTGAAAATTTTAACGTTTTTAAAAAAAAGTTTTTTCAAAAATTAAAATTAAATTGCCATTATTTGAACTATATCGTTTTCAATGTGAACTTTTTATAGAATTTACTGTTTCTCTATCCTGAAAACTTTTAACGTTTTTTAAAAAGTAATTTCAAAACTATTTTTTCTAAGGAAGAAAAAATTAAAATTGCCATTATTTGAACTATATCGTTTTCAATGTGAAATTTTTTTTATAGAATTTACTGTTTCTCTATCCTGAAAACTTTTTAACGTTTTTAAAAAAGTAATTTCAAAACTATTTTTTCTGGCAGGAAAAAAAATTAAAATTGCCATTATTTGAACTATATCGTTTTCAATGTGAACTTTTTATAGAATTTACTGTTTCTCTATCCTGAAAACTTTTAACGTTTTTAAAAAGTAATTTCAAAACTATTTTTTCTGGCAGGAAGAAAAAAAAAATTAAAATTGCCATTATTTGAACTATATCGTTTTTCAATGTGAACTTTTATAGAATTTACTGTTTCTCTATCCTGAAACTTTTTAACGTTTTTTAAAAAAGTAATTTCAAAACTATTGGCAGGAAGAAAAATTTTAAAATTAAAATTGCCATTATTTGAACTATATCGTTTTCAATGTGAACTTTTTATAGAACTTTTTTTACTGTTTCTCTATCCTGAAAACTTTTAACGTTTTTAAAAAAGTAATTTCAAAACTATTTTTTTAAAAAAAAATTTGCCATTATTTTGAACTATATCGTTTTCAATGTGAACTTTTTATAGAATTTACTGTTTTTCTGAAAACTTTTAACGTTTTTAAAAAGTCCTGAAAACTATTTTTTTTTTTAAAACGTTTTTGAAAAAATGTAACTTTTATAAAATTTACTGTTTTTTCCTGAAAACTTTTTAACGTTTTTAAAAAGTAATTTCAAAAAAATTAAAATTAAAATTGCCATTATTTGAACTATATCGTTTTCAATGTGAACTTTTATAGAATTTACTGTTTCTCTATCCTGAAAACTTTTACGTTTTTAAAAAGTAATTTCAAAACTATTAAAATTAAAATTGCCATTATTTGAACTACATCGTTTTCAATGTGAACTTTTATAAATTTACTGTTTCTCTATCCTGAAAAGTTTTAACGTTTTTAAAAAAGTAATTTCAAAACTATTTTTTCTGGCAGGAAAAAAATTAAAATTGCCATTATTTGAACTATATCGTTTTCAATGTGAACTTTTTATAGAATTTACTGTTTTTATCCTGAAAACTTTTAACGTTTTTAAAAAGTAATTTCAAAACTATTAAAATTAAATTGCCATTATTTGAAATCGTTTTCAATAATGAACTTTTTATTTTACTGTTTCTCTATCCTGAAAACTTTTAACGTTTTTAAAAAGTAATTTCAAAACTATTTTTGGCAGGAAGAAAAAAAATTAAAATTGCCATTATTTGAACTATATCGTTTTCAATGTGAACTTTTTATAGAATTTACTGTTTCTCTATCCTGAAAAACTTTTTAACGTTTTTAAAAAAGTAATTTCAAAACTATTTTTCTAAAAAATTAAAATTGCCATTATTTGAACTATATCGTTTTCAATGTGAACTTTTTATAGAATTTACTGTTTCTCTATCCTGAAAACGTTTTTAAAAAGTTTTTAAAACTATTTTTTCAAAACTAAGAAAAATTAAAATTGCCATTATTTGAACTATATCGTTTTCAATGTGAACTTTTATAGAATTTACTGTTTTCTATCCTGAAAACTTTTAACGTTTTTAAAAAAGTAATTTCAAAAAAAATTAAAATTGCCATTATTTGAACTATATCGTTTTCAATGTGAACTTTTTATAGAATTTACTGTTTTCTCTATCCTGAAAACTTTTTAACGTTTTTAAAAAAATAAAATTTCAAAACTATTTTTTTTTCTGGCAGGAAGAAAAAATTAAAATTGCCATTATTTGAACTATATCGTTTTCAATGTGAACTTTTTTATAGAATTTACTGTTTCTCTATCCTGAAAACTTTTAACGTTTTTAAAAAGTAATCAAAAAAAATTTTATTAAAAAAAAATTGCCATTATTTTTGAACTACATCGTTTTCAATGTGAACTTTTTATAGAATTTACTGTTTCTCTATCCTGAAAACTTTTAACGTTTTTTTAAAAAGTAATTTCAAAACTATTTTTTCTGGCAGGAAGAAAAAAAAAATTAAAATTGCCATTATTTGAACTATAGAATCTGTTTTTTCTGAAAATGTTTTTGTAATTTGTAAAAACTATTTTTTTTTAAATAAATTTTTACTGTTTTTCTATCCTGAAAACTTTTAACGTTTTTAAAAAGTAATTTCAAAACTATTTTTTTCTGGCAGGAAGAAAAAATTAAAATTGCCATTATTTGAACTATATCGTTTTTCAATGTGAACTTTTATAGAATTTACTGTTTCTCTATCCTGAAAACTTTTAACGTTTTTCAAAAAAAAAAATTAAAATTGCCATTATTTGAACTAAAACTACTTTTTTTTCTGTTTCTCTTATCCTGAAAACTTTTTAACGTTTTTAAAAAAGTAATTTCAAAAATTAAAATTAAAATTGCCATTATTTGAACTATATCGTTTTCAATGTGAACTTTTTTAGAATTTACTGTTTCTCTATCCTGAAAACTTTTAACGTTTTTAAAAAGTAATTTCAAAACTATTTTTTCTGGCAGGAAAAATTAAAATTGCCATTATTTGAACTATATCGTTTTCAATGTGAACTTTTATAGAATTTACTGTTTCTCTATCCTGAAAAAACGTTTTAAAAAAAGTAATTTCAAACTATTTTTTTAAAAATTGCCATTATTTGAACTACATCGTTTTCAAAACTTTTTTTTTCTGGCAGGAAGAAAAAACGTTTTAAAAAATAATTTCAAAACTATTAAAATTATATCGTTTTGAACTAATGTTTTTCAATGTGAACTTTTTTATAGAATTTACTGTTTCTCTATCCTGAAAACTTTTAACGTTTTTAAAAAAGTAATTTCAAAACTATTTTTTCTGGCAGGAAGAAAAAATTAAAATTGCCATTATTTGAACTATATCGTTTTCAATGTGAACTTTTTATAGAATTTACTGTTTCTCTATCCTGAAAACTTTAACGTTTTTTAAAAAGTAATTTCAAAACTATTTTTTTTGGCAGGAAGAAAAATTAAAATTGCCATTATTTGAACTACATCGTTTTTCAATGTGAACTTTTTATAGAATTTACTGTTTCTCTATCCTGAAAACTTTTAACGTTTTTAAAAAAGTAATTTCAAAACTATTAAAATTAAAATTGCCATTATTTGAACTACATCGTTTTCAATGTGAACTTTTTATAGAATTTACTGTTTCTCTATCCTGAAAACTTTTAACGTTTTTAAAAAAGTAATTTCAAAACTATTTTTTCTGGCAGGAAGAAAAAATTAAAATTGCCATTATTTGAACTATATCGTTTTCAATGTGAACTTTTTATAGAATTTACTGTTTCTCTATCCTGAAAACTTTTAACGTTTTTTTAAAAACTATTTTTTTTCAAAACTATTAAAATTAAAATTGCCATTATTTGAACTACATCGTTTTCAATGTGAACTTTTTTATAGAATTTACTGTTTCTCTATCCTGAAAACTTTTTTTTAACGTTTTTAAAAAAGTAATTTCAAAATTTTTTTCTGGCTTTTAACGTTTTAAAAGAAAAATTAAAATTGCCATTATTTGAACTATATCGTTTTCAATGTGAACTTTTTATAGAATTTACTGTTTCTCTATCCTGAAAACTTTTAACGTTTTTAAAAAAGTAATTTCAAAATTTATTAAAATTAAAATTGCCATTATTTGAACTACATCGTTTTCAATGTGAACTTTTATAGAATTTACTGTTTCTCTATCCTGAAAACTTTTAACGTTTTTAAAAAGTAATTTCAAAATTTTATTAAAATTAAAATTGCCATTATTTGAACTACATCGTTTTCAATGTGAACTTTTATAGAATTTACTGTTTCTCTATCCTGAAAACTTTTTAACGTTTTTAAAAAGTAATTTCAAAACAGGAAGGAAAAATTAAAATTGCCATTATTTGAACTATATCGTTTTCAATGTGAACTTTTATAGAATTTACTGTTTCTCTATCCTGAAAACTTTTAACGTTTTAAAAAAGTAATTTCAAACTATTTTTTTGGCAGGAAGAAAAAATTAAAATTGCCATTATTTGAACTATATCGTTTTCAATGTGAACTTTTTATAGAATTTACTGTTTCTCTATCCTGAAAACTTTTAACGTTTTAAAAAGTAATTTCAAAACTATTTTTTTCTGGCAGGAAGAAAAAATTAAAATTGCCATTATTTGAACTTTTATAAACGTTTTCGTTTTTTAAATTAAATGTGAACTTTTTATAGAATTTACTGTTTCTCTATCCTGAAAATTATTTGAACGTTTTTCAAAAACTTTTTATAGAAATTTCAAAACTTTTTTTTTTTCTGGCAGGAAGAAAAAATTAAAATTGCCATTATTTGAACTATATCGTTTTTCAATGTGAACTTTTATAGAATTTACTGTTTCTCTATCCTGAAAACTTTTAACGTTTTTAAAAAGTAATTTCAAAACTATTTTTTCTGGCAGGAAGAAAAAATTAAAAATTGCCATTATTTGAACTATATCGTTTTCAATGTGAACTTTTTATAGAATTTACTGTTTTCTCTATCCTGAAAACTTTTAACGTTTTTTAAAAAGTAATTTCAAAACTATTTTTCTGGCAGGAAAAAAATTAAAATTGCCATTATTTGAACTATATCGTTTTCAATGTGAACTTTTTATAAATTTACTGTTTCTCTATCCTGAAAACTTTTAACGTTTTTAAAAAGTAATTTCAAAACTATTAAAAAAAAAAAAATTGCCATTATATCGTTTTGAACTATATCGTTTTCAATGTGAACTTTTTATAGAATTTACTGTTTCTCTATCCTGAAAACTTTTAACGTTTTTAAAAAGTATTTCAAAACTACGTTTTTTTTTCTGGCAGGAAAAAAAAATTAAAATTGCCATTATTTGAACTATATCGTTTTTCAATGTGAACTTTTTATAGAATTTACTGTTTCTCTATCCTGAAAACTTTTAACGTTTTAAAAAAGTAATTTCAAAACTATTTTTTCTTATTTGAAAAGAAAAAATTGAACTTTTAGAATTTACTGTTTCTCTATTGAAAAACTTTTTAACGTTTTAAAAAGTAATTTCAAAACTGGCAGGAAAAAATTAAAATTGCCATTATTTGAACTACATCGTTTTCCAATGAAAACTTTTTTAGAATTTACTGTTTCTCTATCCTGAAAATTTTAACGTTAAAAAAGTAATTTCAAAACTATTTTTCTGGCAGGAAGAAAAAATTAAAATTGCCATTATTTGAACTACATCGTTTTTTTCTTTTTTATAGAATTTATGTGAAAACTTTTAAACAAACTATTTTTTTTTTAAAATAGAATTTGTGAACTTTTATAGTTTCTCTATCCTGAAAACTTTTTAACGTTTTTAAAAAAGTAATTTCAAAACTATTTTTCTGGCAGGGGAAAAAAAATTAAAATTGCCATTATTTGAACTATATCGTTTTCAATGTGAACTTTTATAGAATTTACTGTTTCTCTATCCTGAAAACTTTTAACGTTTTTAAAAAAGTAATTTCAAAACTATTTTTTTTTAAAATTAAATTGCCATTATTTGAACTATATCGTTTTCAATGTGAACTTTTTATAGAATTTACTGTTTTCTATCCTGAAAACTTTTAACGTTTTTAAAAAGTAATTTCAAAACTATTTTTTTCTGGCAGGAAGAAAAATTAAAATTGCCATTATTTGAACTATATCGTTTTCAATGTGAACTTTTTATAGAATTTACTGTTTCTCTATCCTGAAAACTTTTTAACGTTTTTTAAAAAAGTAATTTCCAAAACTTTTAACGTTTTTTCTGGCAAAATATAAAAATTTTCAAAACTATTTTTTATAGAATTTACTGTTTTATCCTGAAAACTTTTAACGTTTTTAAAAAGTAAAAAATTAAAAAAATTGCCATTATTTGAACTACATCGTTTTCAATGTGAACTTTTATAGAATTTACTGTTTCTCTATCCTGAAAAACTTTTAACGTTTTAAAAAAAGTAATTTCAAATTTTTTTCTATTAAAATTAAAATTGCCATTATTTGAACTACATCGTTTTCAATGTGAACTTTTTAAGAATTTACTGTTTTTCTATCCTGAAAACTTTTTAACGTTTTAAAAAAGTAATTTCAAAACTATTAAAAATTAAAATTGCCATTATTTGAACTACATCGTTTTTCAATGTGAACTTTTTATAGAATTTACTGTTTCTCTATCCTGAAAACTTTTAACGTTTTTAAAAAGTAATTTCAAAACTATTTTTCTGGCTAAAAAAATTAAAATTGCCATTATTTGAACTACATCGTTTTCAATGTGAACTTTTTATAGAATTTACTGTTTCTCTATCCTGAAAAGTTTTAACGTTTTTAAAAAAGTAATTTCAAAACTATTTTTTCTGGCAGGAAGAAAAAATTAAAATTGCCATTATTTGAACTATATCGTTTTCAATGTGAACTTTTTATAGAATTTACTGTTTCTCTATCCTGAAAACTTTTAACGTTTTTAAAAAAGTAATTTCAAAACTATTTTTTCTGGCAGGAAGAAAAAATTAAAATTGCTATTATTTGAACTATATCGTTTTCAATGTGAACTTTTTATAGAATTTACTGTTTCTCTATCCTGAAAACTTTTAACGTTTTTAAAAAAATTTCAAAACTATTTTTTTCAAAAGGATTAAAATTAAAATTGCCATTATTTGAACTATATCGTTTTCAATGTGAACTTTTTATAGAATTTACTGTTTCTCTATCCTGAAAACTTTTAACGTTTTTAAAAAGTAATTTCAAAACTATTGGCAGGAAGAAAAATTAAAATTGCCATTATTTGAACTACATCGTTTTCAATGTGAACTTTTTATAGAATTTACTGTTTCTCTATCCTGAAAAACTTTTAACGTTTTTTTTAAAAAACTATTTTTTCAAAAGGAAGAAAAATTAAAATTGCCATTATTTGAACTATATCGTTTTCAATGTGAACTTTTTATAGAATTTACTGTTTCTCTATCCTGAAAACTTTTAACGTTTTTAAAAAAATTTCAAAACTATTTCAAAACTAAAAAAATTAAAATTGCCATTATTTGAACTATATCGTTTTTCAATGTGAACTTTTTATAGAATTTACTGTTTCTCTATCCTGAAAACTTTTAACGTTTTTAAAAAAGTAATTTCAAAAACTATTAAAATTAAAATTGCCATTATTTGAACTACATCGTTTTCAATGTGAACTTTTTTATAGAATTTACTGTTTCTCTATCCTGAAAACTTTTAACGTTTTTAAAAAGTAATTTCAAAACTATTAAAATTAAAATTGCCATTATTTGAACTACATCGTTTTTTCAATGTGAACTTTTATAGAATTTACTGTTTCTCTATCCTGAAAACTTTTAACGTTTTTAAAAAAAGTAATTTCAAAACTATTAAAATTAAAATTGCCATTATTTGAACTACATCGTTTTCAATGTGAACTTTTATAGAATTTACTGTTTCTCTATCCTGAAAACTTTTAACGTTTTTAAAAAGTAATTTCAAAACTATTTTTTTAAAATTAAAATTGCCATTATTTGAACTACATCGTTTTCAATGTGAACTTTTTATAGAATTTACTGTTTCTCTATCCTGAAAAGTTTTAACGTTTTTAAAAAGTAATTTCAAAACTATTTTTTTGGCAGGAAGAAAAAATTAAAATTGCCATTATTTGAACTATATCGTTTTCAATGTGAACTTTTTATAGAATTTACTGTTTCTCTATCCTGAAAACTTTTAACGTTTTTAAAAAAGTAATTTCAAAACTATTAAAATTAAAATTGCCATTATTTGAACTACATCGTTTTCAATGTGAACTTTTTATAGAATTTACTGTTTCTCTATCCTGAAAACTTTTAACGTTTTTAAAAAAGTAATTTCAAAACTATTTTTTCTGGCAGGAAGAAAAAATTAAAATTGCCATTATTTGAACTATATCGTTTTCAATGTGAACTTTTTATAGAATTTTTTTATCCTGAAAACTTTTAACTGTTTGCCATTATTCTATCGTTTTCAATGTGAACTTTTAAAACTGTTTTTTGAAAACTTTTAACGTTTTTAAAAAGTAATTTCAAAACTATTTTTCTGGCAGGAAGAAAAAAAATTAAAATTGCCATTATTTGAACTATATCGTTTTCAATGTGAACTTTTATAGAATTTACTGTTTCTCTATCCTGAAAATTTTTTAACGTTTTTAAAAATTTCAAAAATTTCAAAACTATTAAAATTAAAATTGCCATTATTTGAAAATCGTTTTCAATGTGAACTTTTTATAGAATTTACTGTTTCTCTATCCTGAAAACTTTTAACGTTTTAAAAAAATTTCAAAACTATTTTTTCTGGCTAAAAAAAATTAAAATTGCCATTATTTGAACTATATCGTTTTCAATGTGAACTTTTTATAGAATTTACTGTTTCTCTATCCTGAAAACTTTAACGTTTTTAAAAAGTAATTTCAAAAAAACTATTTTTCTGGCAGGAAGAAAAATTAAAATTGCCATTATTTGAACTATATCGTTTTCAATGTGAACTTTTTATAGAATTTACTGTTTCTCTATCCTGAAAAACTTTTAACGTTTTTAAAAAGTAATTTCAAAACTATTTTTTCTGGCATTAAGAAAAAATTAAAATTTTCATTATTTGAACTTTTATATCGTGTTTTCAATGTGAACTTTTTTTAAAAAATTCAAAAACTATTTTTTGGCAGGAAGAAAAAAAAAAAAATCCATTATTTGAAATCGTTTTTTATGTGAACTTTTTTAGAAAAACTGTAATTATCCTGAAAAAACGTTTTTAAAAAGTAATTCAAAATTAAAATTGCCATTATTTGAACTATATCGTTTTCAATGAACTTTTTTATAATTTTTATCCTGAAAAATTTAACGTTTTTAAAAAGTTTCTCTATTTTTTCTCCTGAAAATTGCCATTATTTGAACTATTTTTTAAATGTGAACTTTTTATAAAACTGTTTTTATCCTGAAAACTTTTAACGTTTTTAAAAAAGAATTTCAAAAATTAAAATTAAAATTGCCATTATTTGAACTATATCGTTTTCAATGTGAACTTTTTATAGAATTTACTGTTTCTCTATCCTGAAAACTTTTAACGTTTTTTAAAAAGTAATTTCAAAAACTATTAAAATTAAAATTGCCATTATTTGAACTATATCGTTTTCAATGTGAACTTTTATAGAATTTACTGTTTCTCTATCCTGAAAACTTTTAACGTTTTTAAAAAGTAATTTCAAAACTATTAAAATTAAAATTGCCATTATTTGAACTACATCGTTTTCTAATGTGAACTTTTTATAGAATTTACTGTTTCTCTATCCTGAAAACTTTTAACGTTTTTAAAAAAGTAATTTCAAAACTATTTTTTCTGGCAGGAAGAAAAAATTAAAATTGCCATTATTTGAACTATATCGTTTTCAATGTGAACTTTTTATAAATTTACTGTTTCTCTATCTTTGAAAAGCCATTTTTAACTTTCAATTTTTAAAAAGTAAAAAAGTAATTTCAAAAATTAAAATTAAAATTTTTTTCGTTTCTGTGAACTTTTATAGAATTTACTGTTTTTCCTGAAAACTTTTAACGTTTTTAAAAAGTAATTTCAAGAAAAAAAATTGCCATTATTTGAACTACATCGTTTTCAAATGAACTTTTTATAGAATTTACTGTTTCTCTATCCTGAAAACTTTTAACGTTTTTAAAAAAGTAATTTCAAAACTATTAAAATTAAAATTGCCATTATTTGAACTATATCGTTTTCAATGTGAACTTTTATAGAATTTACTGTTTCTCTATCCTGAAAACTTTTAACGTTTTTAAAAAGTAATTTCAAAACTATTAAAATTAAAATTGCCATTATTTGAACTACATCTTTTTTCAATGTGAATTTTTTTATAGAATTTACTGTTTCTCTATCCTGAAAAAGTTTTAACGTTTTTAAAAAAATTTCAAAACTATTTTTTCTGGCAGGAAAAAAAATTAAAATTGCCATTATTTGAACTATATCGTTTTCAATGTGAACTTTTATAGAATTTACTGTTTCTCTATCCTGAAAACTTTTTAACGTTTTTAAAAAAAGTAATTTCAAAACTATTTTTTTTGGCAGGAAAAAAAATTAAAATTGCCATTATTTGAACTATATCGTTTTCAATGTGAACTTTTTATAGAATTTACTGTTTCTCTATCCTGAAAACTTTTAACGTTTTAAAAAAAGTAATTTCAAAACTATTTTTTCTGGCAGGAAGAAAAAATTAAAATTGAACATTTTTTGAATTTACTGTTTATCGTTTTCAATGTTTTGAACTTTTTATAAAATTAAAACTGTTTCTCTATCCTGAAAACTAGAATTTACTGTTTTTTAAAACGTTTTTAATTTCAAACTATTTTTTCTAGGAAGAAAAAATTAAAATTGCCATTATTTGAACTACATCGTTTTCAATGTGAACTTTTTATAGAATTTACTGTTTCTCTATCCTGAAAAGTTTAACGTTTTTAAAAAAGTAATTTCAAAACTATTTTTTCTGGCAGGAAAAAAAAATTAAAATTGCCATTATTTGAACTATATCGTTTTCAATGTGAACTTTTATAGAATTTACTGTTTCTCTATCCTGAAAACTTTTAACGTTTTTTAAAAGTAATTTCAAAACTACTTTTTTTTCTGGCAGGAAGAAAAAAAATTAAAATCTCCATTATTTGAACTATATCGTTTTTTCAATGTGAACTTTTATAGAATTTACTGTTTTCTCTATCCTGAAAACTTTTTAACGTTTTTAAAAAGTAATTTCAAAACTATTTTTTTCTGGCAGGAAGAAAAAATTAAAATTGCCATTATTTGAACTATATCGTTTTCAATGTGAACTTTTTATAGAATTTACTGTTTCTCTATCCTGAAAACTTTTAACGTTTTTTAAAAAGTAATTTCAAAATTTTTTCTAGGAAGAAAAAATTAAAATTGCCATTATTTGAACTATATCGTTTTCAATGTGAACTTTTTATAGAATTTACTGTTTCTCTATCCTGAAAACTTTTAACGTTTTTAAAATTAAAAAGTAATTTCAAAACTTTTATTTTTCTGGCAGTTTTAAAAAAAGTAAAAAAATTAAAATGCCATTATTTGAACTATATCGTTTTCAATGTGAACTTTTTATAGAATTTACTGTTCTCTATCCTGAAAACTTTTAACGTTTTTAAAAAAGTAATTTCAAAACTATTAAAAATTAAAATTGCCATTATTTGAACTACATCGTTTTCAATGTGAACTTTTTATAGAATTTACTGTTTCTCTATCCTGAAAACTTTTAACGTTTTAAAAAGTAATTTCAAAACTATTAAAATTAAAATTGCCATTATTTGAACTACATCGTTTTCAATGTGAACGTTTTTATAGAATTTACTGTTTCTCTATATTTGAAAAATCGTTTTTAACGTTTTTAAAAAAGTAAAACTAATTTTTTTTCAAAAGAAGAAAAATTAAAATTGCCATTATTTGAACTATATCGTTTTCAATGTGAACTTTTTATAGAATTTACTGTTTCTCTATCCTGAAAACTTTTAACGTTTTTTAAAAAGTAATTTCAAAACTATTTTTCTGGCAGGAAAAAAATTAAAATTGCCATTATTTGAACTATATCGTTTTCAATGTGAACTTTTTATAGAATTTACTGTTTTCTATCCTGAAAACTTTTAACGTTTTTAAAAAAGTAATTTCAAAACTATTAAAATTAAAATTGCCATTATTTGAACTACATCGTTTTCAATGTGAACTTTTTATAGAATTTACTGTTTCTCTATCCTGAAAACTTTTAACGTTTTTAAAAAAGTAATTTCAAAACTATTAAAAAAAAAATTGCCATTATTTGAACTACATCGTTTTCAATGTGAACTTTTTATAGAATTTACTGTTTCTATCCTGAAAACTTTTTAACGTTTTTAAAAAAGTAATTTCAAAACTATTAAAATTAAAATTGCCATTATTTGAACTACATCGTTTTCAATGTGAACTTTTTTTTTTTTTATAGAATTTACTGTTTCTCTATCCTGAAAACTTTTAACGTTTTAAAAAGTAATTTCAAAACTTTTAAAATTAAAATTGCCATTATTTGAACTACATCGTTTTCAATGTGAACTTTTTATAGAATTTACTGTTTCTCTATCCTGAAAACTTTAACGTTTTTAAAAAGTAATTTCAAAACTATGGCAGGAAGAAAAAAAATTTTTGGCATTATTTGAATTTATTTGAAAACAATATCGTTTTCAATGTGAACTTTTTATAAAATTTACTGTTTCTCTATCCTGAAAAACTTTTAACGTTTTTAAACTTTTAATTTCAAAACTATTTTTTTCTGGGAAGAAAAATTAAAATTGCCATTATTTGAACTATATCGTTTTCAATGTGAACTTTTTATAGAATTTACTGTTTCTCTATCCTGAAAACTTTTAACGTTTTTAAAAGAGTAATTTCAAAACTATTTTTTCTGGCAGGAAAAAATTAAAATTGCCATTATTTGAACTATATCGTTTTCAATGTGAACTTTTTATAGAATTTACTGTTTCTCTATCCTGAAAACTTTTAACGTTTTTAAAAAAGTAATTTCAAAACTATTTTTTCTGGCAGGAAGAAAAAATTAAAATTGCCATTATTTGAACTATATCGTTTTCAATGTGAACTTTTTATAGAATTTACTGTTTCTCTATCCTGAAAACTTTTAACGTTTTTAAAAAAGTAATTTCAAAACTATTTTTTCTGGCAGTTTTTCAATGAACTTTTTAAAAAAATTAAAATTGCCATTATTTGAACTATATCGTTTTCAATGTGAACTTTTTATAGAATTTACTGTTTCTCTATCCTGAAAAACTTTTAACGTTTTTAAAAAGTAATTTCAAAACTATTAAAAAAAATTGCCATTATTTGAACTACATCGTTTTTCAATGTGAACTTTTTATAGAATTTACTGTTTCTCTATCCTGAAAACTTTTAACGTTTTTTTAAAAAACTATTTTTTCTGGCAGGAAAAAAAAATTAAAATTGCCATTATTTGAACTATATCGTTTTCAATGTGAACTTTTTATAAATTTACTGTTTCTCTATCCTGAAAACTTTTAACGTTTTAAAAAAAACTATTTTTTTTGGCAAAACTAAAAAAATTAAAATTGCCATTATTTGAACTACATCGTTTTCAATGTGAACTTTTTATAGAATTTCTTTTTCTCTATCCTGAAAACTTTTAACGTTTTTAAAAAAAGTAATTTCAAAACTATTTTAAAATTGCCATTATTTGAACCACATCGTTTTCAATGTGAACTATTTCTCTATCCTGAAAACTTTTTAACGTTTTTAAAAAAGTAATTTCAAAACTATTAAAATTAAAATTGCCATTATTTGAACTACATCGTTTTCAATGAACTTTTTATAGAATTTACTGTTTCTTTATCCTGAAAAAACTTTTTAACGTTTTTAAAAGTAATTTCAAAACTATTAAAATAAAATTGCCATTATTTGAACTACATCGTTTTCAATGTGAACTTTTATAGAATTTACTGTTTTCTCTATCCTGAAAACTTTTAACGTTTTTAAAAAAGTAATTTCAAAACTATTTTTCTGGCAGGAAGAAAAAAAATTAAAATTGCCATTATTTGAACTATATCGTTTTCAATGTGAACTTTTTATAGAATTTACTGTTTCTCTATCCTGAAAACTTTTTAACGTTTTTAAAAAAGTAATTTCAAAACTATTTTTTTCTGGCAGGAAGAAAAAAATTAAAATTGCCATTATTTGAACTATATCGTTTTCAATGTGAACTTTTTATAGAATTTACTGTTTCTCTATCCTGAAAACTTTTAACGTTTTTAAAAAGTAATTTCAAAACTATTTTCTGGCAGAAAAAAATTAAAATTGCCATTATTTGAACTATATCGTTTTCAATGTGAACTTTTTATAGAATTTACTGTTTCTCTATCCTGAAAACTTTTTAACGTTTTTAAAAAGTAATTTCAAAAACTATTTTTCTGGAAGAAAAAAATTAAATTGATATTTTTTGAACTATATCGTTTTCAATGTGAACGTTTTTTATAGAATTTAAAATTTTCTCTATCCTGAAAACTTTTAACGTTTTTTAAAAAGTAATTTCAAAACTATTTTTCTGGCAGGAAAAAAAAAATTAAAATTGCCATTATTTGAACTATATCGTTTTTTTCAATGTGAACTTTTTTATAGAATTTACTGTTTTTCTATCCTGAAAACTTTTTAACGTTTTAAAAAAGTAATTTCAAAACTATTTTTCTGGCAGGAAGAAAAAATTAAAATTGCCATTTTTGAACTATATCGTTTTTCAATGTGAACTTTTTTAGAATTTTACTGTTTTCTATCCTGAAAACTTTTTAACGTTTTTAAAAAAGTAATTTCAAAACTATTTTTTCTGGCAGGAAGAAAAAAATTAAAATTGCCATTATTTGAACTATATCGTTTTCAATGTGAACTTTTTATAGAATTTACTGTTTCTCTATCCTGAAAACTTTTAACGTTTTAAAAAAGTAATTTCAAAACTATTTTTTCTGGCAGGAAGAAAAATTAAAATTGCCATTATTTGAACTATATCGTTTTCAATGTGAACTTTTTATAGAATTTACTGTTTCTCTATCCTGAAAACTTTTAACGTTTTTTAAAAAAGTAATTTCAAAACTATTTTTTTTAAAATTGCCATTATTTGAACTTTTATATTTCGTTTTCAAATGAACTTTTTATAGAATTTTACTGTTTTTCCTGAAAACTTTTAACGTTTTAAAAAAGTAATTTCAAAACTATTTTTTAAGCAGGAAAATTAAAATTGCCATTATTTGAACTATATCGTTTTCAATGTGAACTTTTTATAGAATTTACTGTTTCTCTATCTGAAAACTTTTAACGTTTTTAAAAAGTAATTTCAAAACTATTAAAATTAAAATTGCCATTATTTGAACTACATCGTTTTCAATGTGAACTTTTATAGAATTTACTGTTTCTCTATCCTGAAAAGTTTTAACGTTTTAAAAAAGTAATTTAAAAAACTATTTTTTTTTGGCAGGAAGAAAAATTAAAATTGCCATTATTTGAACTATATCGTTTTCAATGTGAACTTTTATAGAATTTACTGTTTCTCTATCCTGAAAACTTTTAACGTTTTTAAAAAAAAGTAATTTCAAAACTATTAAAATTAAAATTGCCATTATTTGAACTACATCGTTTTCAATGTGAACTTTTTATAGAATTTACTGTTTCTCTATCCTGAAAACTTTTAACGTTTTTAAAAAAGTAATTTCAAAACTATTGGGAAGAAAAAATTAAAATTGCCATTATTTGAACTATATCGTTTTCAATGTGAACTTTTATAGAATTTACTGTTTCTCTATCCTGAAAACTTTTAACGTTTTTTAAAAAAGTAATTTCAAAACTATTAAAATTAAAATTGCCATTATTTGAACTACATCGTTTTCAATGTGAACTTTTTATAGAATTTACTGTTTCTCTATCCTGAAAACTTTTTTTAACGTTTTTAAAAAGTAATTTCAAAACTATTAAAATTAAAATTGCCATTATTTGAACTACATCGTTTTCAATGTGAACTTTTTTATAGAATTTACTGTTTCTCTATCCTGAAAAGTTTTAACGTTTTTAAAAAGTAATTTCAAAACTATTAAAATTAAAAGAAGAATTATTTGAAAATCGTTTTTCAATTGAACGTTTTTTTTATAAATTTCGTTTCTCTATCCTAATGTGATCTTTTTATAAAAACGTTTTGAAAAGTTTAACGTTTTTAAAAAAGTAATTTCAAAAACTATTTTTTTGGCAGGAAGAAAAAATTAAAATTGCCATTATTTGAACTATATCGTTTTTCAATGTGAACTTTTTATAGAATTTACTGTTTCTCTATCTGAAAACTTTTTTTAACGTTTTTAAAAAAAAATTTCAAAACTATTTTTCTGGCAAAAAAATTAAAATTGCCATTATTTGAACAATATCGTTTTCAATGTGAACTTTTTATAGAATTTACTGTTTCTCTATCCTTAAAACTTTTAACGTTTTTAAAAAAGTAATTTCAAAAACTATTTTTCTGGCAGGAAGAAAAAATTAAAATTGCCATTATTTGAACTATATCGTTTTTCAATGTGAACTTTTTATAGAATTTACTGTTTCTCTATCCTGAAAACTTTTAACGTTTTTAAAAAATTTTTTCAAAACTATTTTTTCAAAGGAAAAAATTAAAATTGCCATTATTTGAACTATATCGTTTTCAATGTGAACTTTTTATAGAATTTACTGTTTCTCTATCCTGAAAAGTTTAACGTTTTTAAAAAAGTAATTTCAAAACTATTTTTTCTGGCAGGAAGAAAAAATTAAAATTGCCATTATTTGAACTATATCGTTTTCAATGTGAACTTTTTATAGAATTTACTGTTTCTCTATCCTGAAAACTTTTAACGTTTTTAAAAAAGTAATTTCAAAACTATTAAAATTAAAATTGCCATTATTTGAACTACATCGTTTTCAATGTGAACTTTTTATAGAATTTACTGTTTCTCTATCCTGAAAACTTTTAACGTTTTTAAAAAAGTAATTTCAAAACTATTTTTTATTGAGAAGAAAATTAAAATTGCCATTATTTGAACTACATCGTTTTCAATGTGAACTTTTTATAGAATTTACTGTTTTTACTGAAAAACTAATTTCAAAACTATTAAAATTAAAATTGCCATTATTTGAACTACATCGTTTTAAAATGTGAACTTTTATAGAATTTACTGTTTCTCTATCCTGAAAAAACGTTTTTAAAAAATTTTTTCAAACAGGAAAAAATTAAAATTGCCATTATTTGAACTATATCGTTTTCAATGTGAACTTTTATAGAATTTACTGTTTCTCTATCCTGAAAACGTTTTAACGTTTTTTAAAAAAAAACTAATTTCAAAACTATTTTTTCTGGCAGGAAGAAAAAAATTAAAATTGCCATTATTTGAACTATATCGTTTTTCAATGTGAACTTTTATAGAATTTACTGTTTCTCTATCCTGAAAACTTTTAACGTTTTTAAAAAAGTAATTTCAAAACTATTTTTTCTGGCAGGAAGAAAAAATTAAAATTGCCATTATTTGAACTATATCGTTTTCAATGTGAACTTTTTATAGAATTTACTGTTTCTCTATCCTGAAAAACGTTTTTAACGTTTTAAAAAAAAGTAATTTCAAAACTATTTTTTCTGGCAGGAAGTAAAAAAATTAAAATTGCCATTATTTGAACTACATCGTTTTCAA
Source organism: Acanthosepion pharaonis (assembly GCA_903632075.3). Classification (NCBI taxonomy): domain Eukaryota; kingdom Metazoa; phylum Mollusca; class Cephalopoda; order Sepiida; family Sepiidae; genus Acanthosepion; species Acanthosepion pharaonis. The sequence continues at coordinate 110,107 of CAHIKZ030001704.1, forward strand.
TGTGAACTTTTATAGAATTTACTGTTTCTCTATACTGAAAACTTTTAACGTTTTTAAAAAGTAATTTCAAAACTATTTTTTCTGGCAGGAAGAAAAAAATTAAAATTGCCATTTTTTGAACTATATCGTTTTCAATGTGAACTTTTTATAGAATTTACTGTTTCTCTATCCTGAAAACTTTTAAACGTTTTAAAAAGTAATTTCAAAACTATTTTTTGGAAAGAAAAATTAAAATTGCCATTATTTGAACTATATCGTTTTCAATGTGAACTTTTTATAGAATTTATTGTTTCTCTATCCTGAAAAACGTTTTTAACGTTTTAAAAAAAAATATTTCAAAATTTTTTTCAAAACTATTTTTTAAAAGAAAAATTAAAATTGCCATTATTTGAACTACATCGTTTTCAATGTGAACTTTTTATAGAATTACTGGAAAACTTTTAACGTTTTTTAAAAAAATTTAAAAAAAATTGCCATTATTTTTTGGCATAAATTTAGAAAATTAAATTTTGAACTAAATTATCATTTTTTCAATGTGAACTTTTATAGAATTTACTGTTTCTCTATCCTGAAAACTTTTAACGTTTTTAAAAAAAGTAATTTCAAAACTATTTTTTGGCAAGGAAGAAAAAATTAAAATTGCCATTATTTGAACTATATCGTTTTTTCAATGTGAACTTTTATAGAATTTACTGTTTCTCTATCCTGAAAACTTTAACGTTTTTAAAAAGTAATTTCAAAACTATTAAAATTAAAATTGCCATTATTTGAACTACATCGTTTTCAATGTGAACTTTTATAGAATTTACTGTTTCTCTATCCTGAAAACTTTTAACGTTTTTAAAAAGTAATCAAAACTATTTTTTCTGGCAAAAAAAAATTAAAATTGCCATTATTTGAACTATATCGTTTTCAATGTGAACTTTTTTATAGAATTTACTGTTTCTCTATCCTGAAAAAAATTTAACGTTTTTAAAAAAGTAATTTCAAAACTATTGGCTGGAAGGAAAAATTAAAATTGCCATTATTTGAACTACATCGTTTTCAATGTGAACTTTTTTTATAGAATTTACTGTTTCTCTATCCTGAAAACTTTTAACGTTTTTAAAAAAGTAATTTCAAAAACTATTTTTTCTGGCAGGAAGAAAAATTAAATTGCCATTTTTTGAACTATATCGTTTTCAATGTGAACTTTTTATAGAATTTACTGTTTCTCTATCCTGAAAAAACTTTTAACGTTTTTTTAAAAAAGTAATTTCAAAACTATCTGGCGTTTTTAAAAAAGGAAAAACTAAAAATTAAAATTGCCATTATTTGAACCATATCGTTTTCAATGTGAACTTTTTATAGAATTTACTGTTTCTCTATCCTGAAAACTTTTAACGTTTTTAAAAAAGTAATTTCAAAACTATTAAAATTAAAATTGCCATTATTTGAACTACATCGTTTTCAATGTGAACTTTTATAGAATTTACTGTTTCTCTATCCTGAAAACTTTTAACGTTTTTAAAAAAAGTAATTTCAAAACTATTAAAATTAAAATTGCCATTATTTGAACTACATCGTTTTCAATGTGAACTTTTTATAGAATTTACTGTTTCTCTATCCTGAAAACTTTTAACGTTTTTTAAAAAGTAATTCAAAAACTATTAAAATTAAAATTGCCATTATTTGAACTACATCGTTTTCAATGTGAACTTTTATAGAATTTACTGTTTCTCTATCCTGAAAACTTTTAACGTTTTTAAAAAGTAATTTTCAAAACTATTAAAATTAAAATTGCCATTATTTGAACTACATCTCGTTTTCAATGTGAACTTTTTATAGAATTTACTGTTTCTCTCTATCCTGAAAACTTTTAAACGTTTTAAAAACTAATTTCAAAACTAGAAAAATTAAAAATTTTTTGAAAATTGTGAATTTTTGAATTTACTGTTTCTCTATTTTGAAAAACTTTTTTTAACGTTTTAAAAAGAATTTCAAAACTGTTTAAAAATTGCCATTATTTGAAAAACGTTTTAACTTTTATAGAATTTTACTGTTTTTAAAAACGTTTTTAACGTTTTTTAAAAACTATTTTTCAAAACTATTAAAATTAAAATTGCCATTATTTGAACTACATCGTTTTCAATGTGAACTTTTATAGAATTTACTGTTTCTCTATCCTGAAAACTTTTAACGTTTTTTTTTAAAAAGTATTTTTTCAAAGGAAGAAAAATTAAAATTGCCATTATTTGAACTATATCGTTTTCAATGTGAACTTTTATAGAATTTACTGTTTCTCTATCCTGAAAACTTTTAACGTTTTAAAAAAGTAATTTCAAAAACTGGCAGGAAGAAAAATTAAAATTGCCATTATTTGAACTATATCGTTTTCAATGTGAACTTTTTATAGAATTTACTGTTTCTCTATCCTGAAAACTTTTAACGTTTTAAAAAAGTAATTTCAAAACTATTAAAATTAAAATTGCCATTATTTGAACTACATCGTTTTTCAATGTGAACTTTTTTATAGAATTTACTGTTTCTCTATCCTGAAAACTTTTAAGAAAAAATTAAAATTGCCATTATTTGAACTACATCGTTTTTTTCAATGTGAACTTTTACGTTTTTAAAAAATTTCAAAACTTTTTCTCTATCCTGAAAATCGTTTTAACGTTTTTATAAAAGTAATTATCCTGAAAACTAGGAAGAAAAAATTAAAATTGCCATTATTTGAACTATATCGTTTTCAATGTGAACTTTTATAGAATTTACTGTTTCTCTATCCTGAAAACTTTTAACGTTTTTTAAAAAAGTAATTTCAAAACTATTTTTTTAAAAATTGCCATTATTTGAACTACATCGTTTTCAATGTGAACTTTTTATAGAATTTACTGAAAAGTTTTAACGTTTTTAAAAAAAATTTCAAAACTATTTTTTTGGCAGGAAGAAAAAATTAAAATTGCCATTATTTGAACTATATCGTTTTCAATGTGAACTTTTTATAGAATTTACTGTTTCTCTATCCTGAAAACTTTTAACGTTTTTAAAAAGTAATTTCAAAACTATTTTTCTGGCAGGAACTAAAAAAATTAAAATTGCCATTATTTGAACTATATCGTTTTCAATGTGAACTTTTTATAGAATTTACTGTTTCTCTATCCTGAAAACTTTTAACGTTTTAAAAAAATTTCAAAAATTTCAAAACTATTTTTTCTGGCATCGGAAGAACTTTAAAAAATTAAAATTGCCATTATTTGAACTATATCTATTAAAATTTTCAATGTGAAATGTTTTCAATGTTTTTATAGAATTTACTGTTTCTCTATCCTGAAAACTTTTTAACGTTTTTAAAAAGTAATTTCAAAACTATTTTTTCATTATTTGGCATATCGGAAGAACTTTTAAAAATTAAAACTTTAACGTTTTAAAAAGTAATTTCAAAACTATTTGAACTATATCGTTTTCAATGTGAACTTTTTATAGAATTTACTGTTTCTCTATATCCTGAAAACTTTTAACGTTTTTTAAAAAGTAATTTCAAAACTATTTTTTCTGGCAGGAAGAAAAAAATAAATTGCCATTATTTGAACTATATCGTTTTCAATGTGAACTTTTTATAGAATTTACTGTTTCTCTATCCTGAAAACTTTTTAACGTTTTTAAAAAAGTAATTTCAAAACTATTAAAATTAAAAAATTGCCATTATTTGAAACATCGTTTTTCAATGTGAACTTTTTTAACTGTTTTCTATCCTGAAAACTTTTAACGTTTTTTTAATTTCAAAACTATTTTTTCTGGCAGGAAGAAAAAATTAAAATTGCCATTTTTGAACTATATCGTTTTCAATGTGAACTTTTTATAGAATTTACTGTTTCTCTATCCTGAAAAAACGTTTTTAACGTTTTAAAAAATTTGTAATTTCAAAACTTTTTTTTCTGGCTATCCTGAAACTTTTAACGTTTTAAAAAATTATTTCAAAACTATATCGTTTTCAATGTGTGAACTTTTTTATAGAATTTACTGTTTCTCTATCCTGAAAACTTTTAACGTTTTTAAAAAAGTAATTTCAAAACTATTTTTTTTCTGGCAGGAAGAAAAAAAATTAAAATTTACCATTTTTGAACTATATCGTTTTTCAATGTGAACTTTTTATAAATTTACTGTTTCTCTATCCTGAAAACTTTTAACGTTTTTAAAACTTTTTAATTTAAAAAAAACTATTTTTCTGGCAGGAAGAAAAATTAAAATTGCCATTATTTGAACTATATCGTTTTCAATGTGAACTTTTTATAGAATTTACTGTTTCTCTATCCTGAAAACTTTTAACGTTTTTAAAAAGTAATTTAATTTCAAAAAAAAAAAATTAAAATTGCCATTATTTGAAACTATCGTTTTCAATGTGAACTTTTTATAAATTTACTGTTTCTCTATCCTGAAAACTTTTAACGTTTTTAAAAAGTAATTTCAAAACTATTAAAATTAAAATTGCCATTATTTGAACTACATCGTTTTCAATGTGAACTTTTTATAAATTTACTGTTTCTCTATCCTGAAAACTTTTTAACGTTTTTAAAAAATTTAACGCTTTTCAAAACTATTAAAATTAAAATTGCCATTATTTGAACATTATTTGAACATTGTTTTCAATGTGAACTTTTTATAGAATTTACTGTTTCTCTATCCTGAAAACTTTTAACGTTTTAAAAAGTAATTTCAAAACTATTAAAAAAAAAAATTGCCATTATTTGAACTACATCGTTTTCAATGTGAACTGTTTTTTTATAGAATTTACTGTTTCTCTATCCTGAAAACTTTTAACGTTTTAAAAAAAGTAATTTCAAAACTATTAAAATTAAAATTGCCATTATTTGAACTACATCGTTTTCAATGTGAACTTTTTATAGAATTTACTGTTTCTCTATCCTGAAAACTTTTAACGTTTTTAAAAAAGTAATTTCAAAACTATTAAAATTAAAATTGCCATTATTTGAACTACATCGTTTTCAATGTGAACTTTTATAAATTTACTGTTTCTCTATCCTGAAAACTTTTAACATTTTTAAAAAGTAATTTCAAAACTATTAAAATTAAAATTGCCATTATTTGAACTACATCGTTTTCAATGTGAACTTTTTATAGAATTTACTGTTTCTCTATCCTGAAAACTTTTAACGTTTTTAAAAAAGTAATTTCAAAACTATTAAAATTAAAATTGCCATTATTTGAACTACATCGTTTTCAATGTGAACTTTTTATAGAATTTACTGTTTCTCTATCCTGAAAACTTTTAACGTTTTTAAAAAAGTAATTTCAAAACTATTAAAATTAAAATTGCCATTATTTGAACTACATCGTTTTCAATGTGAACTTTTTATAGAATTTACTGTTTCTCTATCCTGAAAACTTTTAACGTTTTTAAAAAAGTAATTTCAAAACTATTAAAATTAAAATTGCCATTATTTGAACTACATCGTTTTCAATGTGAACTTTTTATAAATTTACTGTTTCTCTATCCTGAAAACTTTTAACATTTTAAAAAAAGTAATTTCAAAACTATTAAAATTAAAATTGCCATTATTTGAACTACATCGTTTTCAATGTGAACTTTTTATAGAATTTACTGTTTCTCTATCCTGAAAACTTTTAACGTTTTTAAAAAAGTAATTTCAAAACTATTAAAATTAAAATTGCCATTATTTGAACTACATCGAACTTTTTCAATGTGAACTTTTTATAGAATTTACTGTTTCTCTATCCTGAAACTTTTTAAATTTACTTTTTAAAAAACTTTTAACGTTTTCAAAACTATTTCAAAAATTAAAATTGCCATTATTTGAACTACATCGTTTTCAATGTGAACTTTGAATAAATTTACTGTTTCTCTATCCTGAAAACTTTTAACGTTTTTAAAAAAGTAATTTCAAAACTATTAAAATTAAAATTGCCATTATTTGAACGCATCATCGTTTTTCAAATGTGAACTTTTTATAGAATTTACTGTTTCTCTATCCTGAAAACTTTTAACGTTTTTAAAAAAGTAATTTCAAAACTATTAAAATTAAATTGCCATTATTTGAACCATCGTTTTCAATGTGAACTTTTTATAAATTTACTGTTTCTCTATCCTGAAAACTTTTAACGTTTTAAAAAAGTAATTTCAAAACTATTAAAATTAAAATTGCCATTATTTGAACTACATCGTTTTCAATGTGAACTTTTATAGAATTTACTGTTTCTCTATCCTGAAAACTTTTAACGTTTTTTTAATTTCAAAACTATTTTTTTTCAAAATTAGAAAAAATTAAATTGCCATTTTTGAACTATATCGTTTTTCAATGTGAACTTTTATAGAATTTACTGTTCTCTATTTGAAAACTTTTAACGTTTTTAAAAAGTAATTTCAATACTATTTTTTTAAAAAGTAATTTCAAGCGGAGAAAAAATTAAATTGCCATTCATTATTTGAACTATATCGTTTTCAATGTGAACTTTTTATAGAATTTACTGTTTCTCTATCCTGAAAACTTTTAACGTTTTTTTAAAAAGTAATTTCAAAACTATTAAAATTAAAATTGCCATTATTTGAACTACATCGTTTTCAATGTGAACTTTTTATAGAATTTACTGTTTCTCTATCCTGAAAACTTTTAACGTTTTTTAAAAGTAATTTCAAAACTATTTTTTCTGGCAGGAAGAAAAAAATTAAAATTGCCATTATTTGAACTATATCGTTTTCAATGTGAACTTTTATAGAATTTACTGTTTCTCTATCCTGAAAACTTTTAACGTTTTTAAAAAAGTAATTTCAAAACTATTTTTCTGGCAGGAAGAAAAAAATTAAAATTGCCATTATTTGAACTATATCGTTTTCAATGTGAACTTTTATAGAATTTACTTTTTTCTCTATCCTGAAAAGTTTTTAACGTTTTTAAAAAGTAATTTCAAAACTATTTTTTCTGGCAGGAAAAAAAAATTAAATTGCCATTATTTGAACTATATCGTTTTCAATTTGAATTTTTTATAGAATTTACTGTTTCTCTATCCTGAAAACTTTTAACGTTTTTAAAAAGTAATTTCAAAACTATTTTTCTGGCAGGAAGAAAAAAATTAAAATTGCCATTATTTGAACTATATCGTTTTCAATGTGAACTTTTTATAGAATTTACTGTTTCTCTATCCTGAAAACTTTTAACGTTTTAAAAAATTTCAAAACTATTTTTTTCTGGCAGGAAGAAAAAATTAAAATTGCCATTATTTGAACTATATCGTTTTCAATGTGAACTTTTTATAGAATTTACTGTTTCTCTATCCTGAAAAGTTTTAACGTTTTTTAAAAAGTAATTTCAAAACTATTTTTTCTGGCAGGAAGAAAAAATTAAAATTGCCATTATTTGAACTATATCGTTTTCAATGTGAACTTTTTATAGAATTTACTGTTTCTCTATCCTGAAAATTTTAACATCAGAGCAATTCTCTTTTGTACAGACATTGGAAACACTAAGACAAGGGATGCATTTATTTGTGACATTTGTTTAGGCCCTCAGATTGTGAGTGGTTTATTTTCTTTGCTCCTAGGAAGTGTTTCTCTTCTGCTCATTTTCTCAGCATTGTTTGAATTAATATTCCTAGTAAGCAGTATGAATAGCTTCAATTGAAATAAAATTGATTACTTAGCATCATCCAATTTGTTTCCCTTTCACTATTTCAAATTTTAAATTGATTAAAAACCAGTGAACACCAACAAGAATTAAAAAGGCTTTAATTGCCATTACACTTCTAGTGACACATTTTGAAACACATCTCATTACAATTAAAACTAACCTTTAAACAGAGACCTAAGAAGAAGCTAATGCCTTCTCATCAACACAGACTTTCTTTGGGAAGTTTTAATCAGATATCACCATGTCAACTTGGGCTTTGTTGTTTGATTGCAAGGTAAGGTGTATTGTATTGACAGTTCTTTGGCATCAATACTGTCACAGTCTACGAGTCAAATGTTTGGAGAAGTATGTTGTTGTTATCGTCCATGTCTTCTTGTTGATTGGGAAGGATAACTCAACACTGCTGACTGAGTGGCGTTCAGTTAGCAGTGTTGGGTTGTCCTGCACTTCCTTCTGGCAGTATTTTTGAGACTTGGGAAATTGCTTGGCTTATCCATGCATTTTCTGCTAACCATTTTTAGCAAAGCAAATTTCAGATGTCCGAGCAGGTTTGTTTATAGTACACTTACCTCCACTGTATACAATCCTTCATCAACATGTGATTTAATAGAGGGCTGCTCTCTGGTTGTCCCTTAGCCCTGTCCCTGTTTAAGAGAGGGGAGGCTCAGTGGCATAGCTGGGGGGTGGGTGGGGTTGCCCTAGATGGCACTTTTGGTTTGCTGTGAGTTTTCAGAAAAGAAACAAAATAATAGCATAATTTCAATAATTTTCCCAAAAAGCAGCAATAAGGAAGAATATAGGTTAAAAATGAAGTTAAATTGTCTTTGATATGGCTGGCTCAAAACTAGCCAGAAACAAAAAAAAATTATCTCCAAAATGCGCTGTCAGCTGGTGTTGATAAACCCCACTTACAATTTAAGGCAAAAGGTATGAAAAAAATTTGAACATTTTTGAAGAGCTTGATGTGGGGTCGGATTAAGTGAATTTAGTGAATCCACATTTTTTTTTACACCTTTGTGAGAAGTCCAGACTTTGGCGTCAATTCTTTGATTTTGATTTTTCATGTCTGTGAACAGTTAGTAAAAAAATTTAAATAAGTGAATCATTTTTTTTTATCTTATTATAGGCCTAGTTTTAATATGGATTTAAAATTGTTACTTTTCATAAATTATAAAATAGATAAATAAATTGAAATAATTCCAATGCTTTACGTACATCATATGCATTCCAATTTTTTTCTGGAAATATCAAATGGAAATTCAAAAGAAAGTTGAAAATTAATATATTTTTTCTAATTGCAGAAACTTTATTTAAAGTCAAAAATGGGCAATTTCTTTTCAATTTACAAGTTTCAGTCGTAAAACAATGCAATGTTTTATTTTTTTGTTTAGATAGTTGAAATTTTATTAAGCAAAATAGAGTAATAATTAAAAGTATGATAACATTTATTTCAGTTTTTAAAAGTGAAATTAATTTTATCGGACTTTTAATTTTTAGAATAAAATTTTTGGAAATAATAACTTCAACTACGTAAAACAAAATAATTTAAAAAGACATTGCATTTTTTTACATTGTTAAAAGAAAAACGAACTGTATTTTCTGTTAATGTGGCATTTAATTTATGACTCCTCACTTATTAGAATTAAAACAAATATTAAAAAACTGATAAATTATGAATTAAAAGTACAATATGTTTCTTTTAAAAATAAAACAGAATGTTGTCGGGGTTAACTCCTCCTTTAGTACATTAACCCTTTCACCAGGGGTCTCTCTTCCCTGGCTATAAATAGCCGCTGACCCTTCGCCTCTATCTCTCTCTTTTCCTTCAGGCATGTGCGCCGACACCTTGAGGTAAATCTCTCTTATTCCTCAGGCTTTCAGCTTGCAACCTCGAAATATAGGCGCTAACAAGGGATAGCGTGGAAACACGCTAAGCACAATACACAGACACGCATATACAGAATATTCACACACGCACGCTCGCACATACAGAATATTCCCATGCACTTCATCCTTTGTACTGTTTCCATGTATTGTAACTTGTCATTAATATATATTTGTATATACATATATTATCGGTCTTGTGTTTTTTTTGTCTTCTTCTTTGGACTTAATCAGAGTCCAACCTTTTTATGTAGTTGGGCCCGGCGAGCAGGAGAATCTGAACCTTACATGCGTTTCTTCTACGTCTGACTTCACAACATCACAGCCACGGCCCCTCTAAAGTGTATATAAACAAAACAAGTTATCGTTCTTTTAATATCGTAAAAAGTTTTTAAAGTTTTCATGATTTAGTAAAAAAGAAGTAAGTCTTTGTTTTTTTTACATATCCCCAGTTTTATTTAAAAAAAAGAAAAATAAACACAATTGTATTTTTATTTCATAATTTATCAACGAGGAGTTCTAAATAACTAGGACTAGAATAATTAGGATGACCAGCTTTAAAACACTTCCTCCTCCAGCCTTGTGCCACAATTATGTATCAAATACATAATAAATATATATTCCTTTTTGTGTGCTTATTAAGATATAAAAAAACCTGGCATCATACGGGCATTAGATTCTGAAAAATGGAAAAAAAGAATTAATGGGTGTATGGATAATTGTGTCATTGACTGTGTGTATGTGTGTGTATTGTTTTATCTACTTTTTTCTCCTCATGTCTCTTCTCTCTTAGGAATGAGCTCCTAAATTGGTGAATTTCTTAAGGGGCTTCTTTATTGGTATGGCACAATGTATGGTGTAAAATTGGTGGCTCTATCTGTAACAGTAATCCCCGTAAGTGTCTTTTGACAAGCTGCTGCCAAGTATACTGGCTTTTGAAATGACCAACAATGTACTTGTATCCTGTTGACCTCTATCTGTAATATTGATTGACCAATTCATTTTCTACGGCTTATCAGTCCTTTACATGTTGTTTAAAGCCAGAAAATATTTTTAGATTGTACAAATATGTTGGGGGTGATGATAATGATTTAGTGATACAAATGTTACTAATTAACCCATAGCTGGTGGGAGGAGCATAGGTGGATTCATATCTTTCCCAGGTCTATTTGTGCACAAAGTGAATATAGTAAACCCAACTGGAACTGGAACACAGCACTTCAATTAAAAATTCTGAGCCGTTATTCATTACACCACCTGCACATCCAATCTTGCAGTAACTGGTATTCACAAGCAGTCACCCCTCTAGGTACAGACCAAGTTTGGCATTGCTTAACATTGGGAACCAATGTTTCAACATGATATGGCCATAATCTCACTACCTGTAATAGGGATCCTAGTTAAAAAGAGAACAACAGTTCTTCTTTTGGTATGTCCGGTTACTTGACTCAATCCTCACATATTTGAAAAAAAAAGGCCACCAGTCGACTTTTGTTTATCTGGGCCTTTGATATTCAGACATAAACTTGTAACGTTTCAGAAGTTATTGTAGCCATTCTCTCAGTTTTCTGCCCCTGCCAATAACAAATCCCATATTACATAGCTACACCTATGGTAGACTTTTATTTTTTTTGTGTGCATCAAGTAGTGATTTAATGAGAACTTTGCTTGCATTGGCCAATTCCCCATTCTTGTGTCAGTAGTCACCAAAGAAATGCTTCTTCTCGAATGCTTCAAAGGTGTATCAGAATTTCATACTCTTTGAAACAGCTGGATTATTTCTAAGCATTTTGCCAGTAGTTTTTTCTTCTTCAGTGGCTCGTTGCTGGACAGTAACAGATACTACACTTTGACTTCCCCACTAAGGCAGAATGTGACACAAGGTCTTTTATATATGGAGGTGCCCATGAGCATACATATTGTCCAAGAACAGAAATTGCTCCACCCCCGCAACCATGGTCATGATGGTGTCGATATTACACCGACCCCACCTATCTCAGTGCAAGATACTGCTGCAGGGTTGGAATCCACGAGACCAGGTGCCTTCTCTTATTTTAATGGAGGAGAGAACAGATTCAACTACATGTTGACCTTAATATCTATTGATGTAAAATACATCAATTCAGCATGCAAGACTGAAAAATGGTGTGGAGGTCTGGTCTTGCTCAAGTCTAGCATTGAAAATAAAACTACACTCTCGTTCATCCCATACACACGAAAACAATATTCTTTCCATTTGTTGACTGCCACTGTAGTCATATGCAAATGATTGCCTAATTAGTATAGCTAAGGCATAGACCAGGGGTCGGCAACTCGTTCGACCCCCACGGGCCGGATCGTGTTATAATGACGGGTCGCGGGCCGGACGAAGGCCATTAATGAAAAATGAAGGAAAATTACATATGCAGACCCCCTGTCAACCTAAATATCTAAAACCATAATGAAAATAAACATTGAGAAATCAGAAAAAAACAAAAGAAAAGCTAAAATTAAAAAACACCTAACAAATATTACTTTTCCCCAAGGAACGTCAAAATACTTCAAAGTGAAAAAAATCAACCGAAGTGAAATGGATGAAATCATGACGTGTAGGTTTGAAACTGTTATTGAAAATTGTTCCCAAACAAACCAACACACACACACACACACACACACACAAAACACACACACACATCAAACAAAAACGAAGCACATATACCCATACATACGAGTAGAAATAGTTGCAAACATATACACTTACGTACGTACACATGCGGTATCATCCACACATTCATGAGGCATTCATGTATAATGCGCGTATGTTTAACTGACTTCAGATTTCTGCTACCTCGCATGTCAGTCCCTCCCTGGCCTCTTTCACTTTATCGTTCCTTTCGCTTCTGTTACTTTTAATGTAGCCAAGGGTCATAATAAATATGTATCCATTATTTGACATTAAACGTAGGCAACGCAACTTGGTAAAATAAGTCTCATGAAAGATAACTGGCAGATAGTCTAATATTTTTAGTGCACTGAGATGTGTAGACATTCTATGGAAAATGACAGATAACAAATTTCATTTGAAGGTCGTCTCTCATGTTCAAAATAGTCATTGGTAATCAGGCTCGCGGTCCGGTCAAAATGTCTTCGCGGGCCGTAGGTTGCCGACCCTTCGCATAGACTATACGAATGTCCAAGCCGTAAGGGCAGAGCTGCTCTCAGTATGCGAGATAAAGGACTACCGCTGGACTGAGAAAGTAGGAAGGAAATTCCACTTCAAAACAGCTACTCTATATATACTGCATGTGGGGAGTGGGGGTTGAACAGTGGGGTTGATCATACGTTTGGTTTCATTTCGCCAGGTTGTTAGAATCCTGAAGGAGAGTTACCCAGAATCTCTCCCCATGATGACACACGAATACTAAAATGTGACACTCTAGATTGACACCTCTCACACATAATCGTACACTTTGATCTTAGACAAAAGGCTGAGAAGGGAATGTAAAATCGACCCCCTCCCCTCATCTGTTTTACTTTTAACGACTTGCATCAGTCTTGCATCTTTTTTTTCTACTCTCAAATTTATGGACAGTTTGTGATGCAATAAATGTGCACCAAAATTCACTTTTTTTTTTGTCTTCCTTCTCACAAGATTAGGGAGAGATCATTAGTGCTGTAAGTAATAATAGCATATCTCAGGCTAGAAAATCATATGGGTCATTTCCCTTCAAGATGTGAACAATAATGGCTACCAAAACTTTCGTTCTGTCTCTTGCTATAACTCCTGTCTTTTTATCATTCGTATTTGTGTTCCTTGTTCTGCCATCCATTTAAGTAGATTACTGTTTCCCCTCCTCCTCTCTGTGAGTGTTAAAATCCACCAAGCCCTTTTTCTTCATTATGTTTTAGCAGCAGTTTCATTGTAATTGTTATGCCTCTGAATTCCTTGTTTCTCACATGTTCTATCTATGGTATTCCCAGCAGTTGTCAAGCATCTTTGTCTGTGAGGAAATTGGCATGCATTCATTGCAGAGCAGCAGACTAATTCTTTTCACAATTGTCTTGCAACCATTTCCACAAAAATTTAAATCATCCTGAATCAAATTTTCTAAAAATGTGTAAATGTAAAAAATGTAATAAATTAAAAAGAAAAAAATATTAAAAACAAATTAGTTAAGTTTTAAATTGATTTTTTATAAAGCTCACTTTATTTCCATTTAAATATTTTGGTTCAATCTTCTTTAACAATTTTGCATGCAAATATTAATTTTCATATCCAGATTAACCTTTTATATTTTAAGGATTTTGCTTTATGCATTCATTTTCTATATAAAGAATTTTCATACATTCTGACTATTCATGGCCAAAAACGTATTTAATTTCTTTATCCAAGGTTTCATTTACAAGTCCTTTTGATGCGATTAAATGTTCCATGTTTGTTTCCATTTTTAAAATTGGAAACTGTATTTTAAATTTGCTTTATGATAAGCAAAAAACATAACAGACAAATGGCAAAAAAAAGAAAGTTTTGTTTATTAAATCAAAATTAGCTCTCACAATAAATGTTTTTACATTTATAGATAAATAATACAAATATCTAACTTCTAACTTTTTCAACCTTCATTCGGGTCACTTTCAACACTTTAAAAAGAAGCGCTTAACTTGTGTTTGTGTGCATACTCCATTTATTAAAAGCCCACCACTATTGGTGAGAAAGTTATTTTTTTCATTTAGTTGCTTTTTAGAAAAATAAATATTTGATAAGTATAAATTTTTAATCACCCCCAAAAAGTCATCGCAATGGGATGATGTTTAATTTCAAGCCTTTATTCATTGGTACATAAATATTACAATCCAGTATCAAACAACTGCAAAAGAAAAAAATGTCTTTAAAATAACTGAAATCTTTTCAGAAATTAAATTTTAATTGAAAGGTAATCGTAATTTTCTTTTCTTTAAAGACGTTTGACATTTTTGAAAGAAAAAAGTAAAACCAACCAATTCGGTCCAGTTCAATTTGCTAAATCTGATCGATGCCAACAAGGAATGTAAAACACTTTGTCAAGATATCTTGAAAAAATTCATTATCTGTCCCAGACATCTGTTTCAAAGTAAATTCATGGATTTAGTGAAAATATTAATTTTTGCTTAAAAAAAAAAAACAACAACTTGTTCTTCAACACTTTCAAATAATTATTTTCTTCTCACACTGCCTTCTAAAATATCTGTCTTAAATCGTTTCGAATACAGAAACGATTTACAATTAAGAAACTTTGAGGAAAAAAATGATACAAATATTTAAACTTTATCAAACGTTGACTAAACAATGGAAAAAAAAGGTAGTTAATACATTTACTCTTTCTTTATTTTGATAATTTTCTTAACTACAGATGCCAAAAGATTTTATTTCACTGACAAGGATATTTTGTTTTAAATTTTTTTATGACAATTTATTAAAGGAAAAATTGATAAAGAAACTATTAAATGTTGTTTTTCAGCCATAAATAAATCGATTTCTTCCTGCCACTAGGTCACAAACATTTGCAACAAATCCAACCCAGAAAATGAAAAATTACCAATAATCAGACTTATTCACATTTCGTAAGAGATATTCAATGCACAATTTAAAAAGGGGAAGTGAAAAAGCAGTCTAATTTTGGATTGTTTATCAGGGTGAGCGCGACGAAGACCCCACACTTAGAAATAGCGCACCCGAGTCGCCCACATTTGGGGTGATCGCAAAGGTCAACCCAACTGGAGTGCAATGGAAGGGTCTTGCTCCTGTTGTAGGTAAGGAGATTTACTTGACCCTCTCCCCCACACTGAGTCAGGTTGTGACACAGTCAGTTTTTAACGTGGGGACCCGAGTGTTTTCACTCGGGCCGCTGGTCATAGCTTGTCCAAGCTGGTCTAATCTAGTCATAGCTTGTCCAAGCTGGTCTTGGCTTGTCATAGCTGGTCCAAGCTAATCGTAACCGTGATACCACCAGCACAGGGACGGAGACCTGTGCCAGGTAAGTATAATTATTTACCCGCTGCAACCACGCAGCAAGATGTGACAAAGGTCGAGTTTAATTTGGGTGTCCAAGCCCGTAGGCTCGGGCAAAAAAAGACCACGTAAAAAACGGTCTAGTTTTTGAGACGAGACTCTGCCCTTTTTAGTTTCGTCATTTGACATAAGCCAGGTAAGTATAATTATTTACCCGCTGCCTCACGAAACAAGATGTGGCTCAAGGCCGAGTTTAAAATGGGATAAAATCCCTAGAGACCACGTAACAACTGAGTCAGTTTTTCCGAGACGAAACTTTGCCCCTCGGCAGAGCCTCGTCTGGGGGATACCCTCTGACATAAGGCAGGTATAATTATTTTGCACCACGCAAAAGATGTGGCACAAGGCCGAGTTTGAAAACAAATCCGAGCCAGTTCGGGCAAATATTCGTAAAAAAAGTCAGTTTCCCCGAGACGAGAATTTGCCCCTCGGCAGAGCCTCGTCTGGGAGATATCCTCTGGCATTTTGGGCGTCAACTGCTCATCTTATCTACCTCGAATGTTCTGCCACTGCCTCCGACGGTTTACCACGGCTGAAACGTCGCTTCATTAAAATTGTCAATCGGGCTGAACCAATTTTTTCAAACAGCAAATATATTAGTAAACTTTTAGTTTCATTTACGAAAGTCATAATTTAATCTGTTAATTCATGGCAAGTTTTTATTTGCACACTCATTAAGATGGTCAAGGACTTTGAATCAAGAGGAAATAACTCGTTTAGAAATAGGTTCGATTTTCAAAAAAAGAGCGACATTTTATTTTTACAAATCATTTATTCTAAATTTTTGTTTAGAAAAGGAAAAAAATAATGGATACTCGTTTCTGTTTTATTTAAATATTTTCTTAATTCGACCTAAAAAGCAAATTTATGAACAATGAAGAAACCAAATTAATATAGTCAGAATTACCTCCCCTTTTATGCCACGAGTAAAACATTGGATCTAAATTTCAGGCCTACCTTATGGTGGTGAGAGACAATTCAGTCTTTTTTTCTCTAGCTCTCGCTCTCTCGCTCATGCATACCACTAATATGTCAAAAGATATTTGTTTGCATTTAAAATCTAACAATGTAAGCATTTTTCTTTCACTTCACTAAAAGATTTCCACAGATATTTCATTATAAAGAAAGAAATATCAGCAATAAAATTCATGCTCAGAGTTTTTTACCTCATTTCACATCAAAATTTTAATTTTGGCATTTTTAAAGAAGCCATGAGACTTTTTAAAGCTCTTGTGTACAAGTGAATACCGAAAAGAAATATTTTATAAACTAATTTTAATAATGACTTTAAAAAAATTAAAATGAATTTTTTTGTAATTATTTTTAAAAATATTAGGCTGGGAAATAATATCCGTCTATTTTCATTATGCTAAACTTTTTTTCTTCTCAAGTTTTCTTTCACGCACAACTTAGATTTGCCTTTGGACATGAAAAGTTTGCATTAGTTTAATGATGATGATTGATGGAAGTTTAAATGCCAACTTCAACAAAATCTAAATTCATGAAGACAAGACATTTGCTCTGACACAACAGATGGATTCATTTTGAACTAATACCTATGGGAAAGGTATGAAACCATTTCTCGTTCTCCCCGCCAGGCATGGACAATGAGCCTTGAATAGAGATGGCTGATTTCAAAACTCTTTCAAAATGTCTTCTCATGAAATGTAAGAATGACATTCCTTGCACTGAAAGAAGCAGGAAGTTGAGAGGGTAGGTCCGGATCTGTGAAATTTTTTACCAAAAAAATGACTCATGTATGTGCTATTCTTTCTGAGAGGAAACAGCATCCTTCTTTTCTTGTCTTCAACAATACTTGCTTCATTATCCATTTGTTCAAGCCTATCAAGTATATCACTTATATTTCTATTGGCTTCTCTTGCCTTGCATATGTCCTAAGTGTGTGAAATTCTCCAAACCTTTTTTCCTCATTAAAAGTCCCAAAGAATTTCAGCTATCATTTCTAGTTGTAACCAATGATATCTTTGTCATTAATATGTATCTTAGAATTTCTTCATTTCTTATATGCTATATCTATCATCAACATTCATCAGTAGAAACGAATCTTTGCTGTTTCAAATTTTTTTCTCATTTCTGATAAATGTTATATAGGCATAAATGAAACGAACATTTTCTTAATTTTTAAGAAATAAAATTAAAATCCAATGGTTTTCCTTTATTTTAAATACTGGTTATCTGCAAACAACTTTTTGGGGAGTTTTTTTCTTTGTAATGTTTGCAAAATTTCTTGTTCAAATTATTGATTTTTCTTACAAATTCAAATGCAAAGTAAGACTTGAATAACATTTCTCATACTGTATAAATAAAATTTACATGAACATCATGTTTAATTTCATCTAACCTAATTAACAATTTGTTTAAATTCTTGAACCAAGCCATTTTCTAAATTTCTTGACCTTTTTATCAATACATCCAACTGTGTTCATTTTAATGATTATTTTCCATGCCAAACATTTCGTACAATTGGAAATTACTTTTGCAGCTTTGAAAACTGCAATTTTTGCACAGAATGCAATAGAAATTGTAATTGACTTGTTCAATTTCTTATATCATGAAGTTGATGTTGCGTAAAATCATTTGATTGTAAAACTGTCTCAGCTCTATAAGTCAACCAGAAATTTCAGCTCTCTTACCAAGTTGGTCTTGTTACCACCTTTCCACTTAAGGAGACTGAAATGGGACTTTACTATTTGTGATATATTACATACAGCCATATTATTCAAAAATAAATTTTTCTTGGCAAATCTTTAGTTTTCAAATGGTTAATATTCAGGAGCATCTAACTGTAATAAGTTTTACAATATATGATTAGTAAATATAGTTTGGCTTAATAACAATATTTTCTAAATTTTATCACATTGAAATTGAATTTTTATAGATTTGAAAACTTTATGAATTATTCAGTTTAAAATTGTAATAAATGAAACCAAATCTTGTAAAAATTAATTTTTCATTGAAAATATTTTTTCCTTCAAAATATTGTCTTTAATATATAATATTCATAAAAGCAATTAAAAACTTCTCTAATTAAAATATTTTAGTTTTATTGGATTTTCATTTGTCAATTTAGAACAGATTTTCGGTAAGACGGGGTCTTATATTGCAAAAAAAAAAAATCTGTGATCTAAATCTACTAAATTTTAAGTCACTCAAAAAAATTATCTCATTGAATTTTTCAAGATTTCATAAAATTAGGAAATACATGTAAAAAAAATATTTCTTTTTACAAGAATTTCTAATAAAAAAATTTAAAAATAATTTAATTCATTTGTGAATAAATACTAAAAGTTATTTGATTTTTGCCAGAGTTTTCAAATTAACGTGTCTTTCATTGCAAAAAGAGGTCAAAATTTGCCGTGCTAAAAAAAAGTTAGTACAACAGCTGATGTGAGAAAAACAAATTTTTTAATCAAAATTTCAAATGCTTTAAAAAGGAGAAAATATTTAACTAAATAATCAAAAATACTTTGATCTTTCCTCTTAATAATAATAGATTATGATGATAAAACTATGTTTTCATTATGTTTGGAGCATGTTTTCATTACGGTATGCTGATTGTTAGCAACCCCATAGGGCTACCTAAAGGGGACATTTTTGTTTACAGATTAGCATCCATGTTTCAAGCCATGACATTTATTTATATATTACAATCGAAAAGTGTAGATTTTTAAAAAATCATTTTGGAAGGGGCGGGAACTTGTTACAATAAATATAGTAAAAAATAACAGTTTCTGAAATCTATGTCCTCCTTTTTCTTGAATCAGTTTTTTTACTTTACTTTTTAAAATAGTCATTTTTATTTTTTGTCTCTATGACCATTTCCTTTATGGTATATAGTGAAGAAGTTTGGGCTAAGACATAAGTAAAGGCCAAATTTACTGTCTATAGTACCATTTTATTGTTGACTCCATTTGGTTACAGTAGTTAAAGTGGGTTGCTATCATCTTAGTCCTTTTGTGATTTGAGATTTCATACGGGGTCGTTGTATTTTTTGGCTGAAAGAAATTAATATGTCGAATTCATCCTTTCTTCTTTTTCTTCTGGAGTTGTACGTCTGGTCAAACTCAACATCCGATAAATCTCCAACCCTTGCATCTTGAATGGCTACATCAAGCCAATTTCTCACTTCTTCATTTTCTGCTGTGCACGTGGTTTTTTTCTTCTTCTTTTTATTGGACCCGACAGATCCGTGTTTTTTGTTTGATTTTTGTTGGCACAGATAAATTGCTTTTGTAACATTTCCATTCTTTGTCTGTTGCCGAGGTTTACGCCACCAATCAGTTTGTGCGTTTACGTGGATTTACATGGATTTTATCAAGCAAAAGTTTACTTTGAAAACTAACGGTTAGGTTTTGACTTATTTCCAATTTTTTGCAAACTTTTGGATTTTTGAAGCCCTACAAGCAGTCAACACGCGAACAATATCGCTGTTGATTTCCAATATTAAAACTCAGAAACTAATTAGGGTCAGCAGGGAAGTAATGGAAGATGCTTTAAAAGCATTACAAATTAACCCGAAGATGCTTGCTTGGAGGACGAATGGTTTGCGGGACATCCTGCTACAAACAGAAGACCAAGCAAAGGAGCTGGCAGGCAGTGTTCTGAACACTAAAAAATTGCGGTTCCAAACCGAATATATGGCTACCTAGAGCACTAAAGTGACTATCCATGGAGTGCCAGTGGATATCTTCCCAGACAGGAGGGGGCGTTTTTTACGAAATTTGGACAAGTCCATGAAGTAAAAATTCTCAGGAGTAAGGCCGGCATAACAACCGGCGACATGGACAGGAAAAAATTTAATGACATCCCGAACATTCTTGTTTGCCGTGAAAAGAAAATGCTGGTGGTTGTGGAGGGCCGAAGACCGTGTTGCTCAGGGCACATGATTAAAAAGTGTCCCGGAAAACGTCCACAATCTTCACCTCAGCCAGCAAGGACAGCAGTGACGACACTAGTAATAACAGCAGCAGTAGACGAGGGAGCATCAGCAAAGACTAAGGAAGGGTACTGGAAGGACGTGAAGAGGAGCCGGAGAACGTGTCGTCCCCTTCGAAGCAGAAGCGGCAACCAGTACAGCAGCAACTCTTACCACAGATAAAAAGCAAGAAGCCTCAGAGGAATGTGCAGCCTCAAAGAAGGGGCAGTATAAAAAGCAGCAGCCACAGAAAGAGAAGCAACGAGAGGACACGCCTATGGGAGGTGGACAAATAGCTTCCACCTCGAGCAGCATTTCTGAAAAGGTCCAGAGAAGAGGAAGAAGAGGGACCAGCGCAAAGGTGCTCTGGCCGGAGTAGGGCGGAGAGGGTCATGGACAAAACCAGGTCACTCTCCGTCCCTGCTTCGCCAAGAGAAGATGAAGAATATATAGTAAAACCAAGGAGTCTCTCAGCTTCTCCTGCCCGTGTTCCCCCCCTCCAATTCTTCTCTGAGTTCTATTTCCACACCCCCTCATACATCTACTTCTCCCCCCACCCGTCAAGGGAGAAGAAGAAAAAGAAACTTTTTCCCGGCCCTGACGAAATCTGTAAAGTAGACAGCGACAAAATTAAAAAGGGTCTGTCCAAACAAAAAGTGGCCTTTTAGGGCTCCTGTTAAAAATGGACACTGTTGATGACAAGTTAGTCGAAGATCCCCGCAATTTCCCACACGCCCCAGGAGTCATTACCCTTGTGAGGGATACCGGTGGATACCGCAAGGTATGGATCCACCTTTCTGAGGCGAAGAAAGCATACCCTAAAATAAGGGTGGTGCAACTGGACAGAATTTTAGTTAGAGGAGCCGACGTAGAATTGTTAGATTGTCCCACGTTCCACTACACTTGGTGAGCCACAAACTCGTCTCGAGGTTGGCTTTCCTACGCCGCGCATTGACAAAATATTCGATTATGGCGGGGATTGTCAGGGACGAGTTCCCTTTCTTTACTATCAGTCCCCTCCTCATCTCGCGGGTTGAGCGCCATTGTAAACCACGGGTTCAATCGGATTTCTTTCGTGAGTGTCGGTCTGCCTTGATGGCTGTTCCTTGGTCCAGTGACCTTTCTCAGCCTAGGAAGGTCTTCTATCTTTATTTAGTCGAGGGGCTCGCGAAGGATCCCCTACGTGAGCGGCTCAACATGTCAGAGGAGGAGTGTCGCTCTTTCTGCACTTGGGCGTCAGCGGCGGATTATCTCAGTAACTCTGAGTTTTCGCTTACCTGGCGATTGGTTCGGAATCGGCTGCCTCTCAATGATATGGCCTACATATGGGGCTCGGCGGATTTGCTAGACTGTGAACGGTGTGACCTTGGTTCAGAAGAAACAGCTTCGCACGCCTTCTACCATTGTCGCCGGGTCCGCCACTTATCGGGCCATGTCGGCGAGTTGACAGCTTGTCTCGCTCCAGAACAGCTCGTACTCATTGATCGCGTATACGCGTGTGACAATGTGTCGCTCCCGTTTTCCGGGGTGAAACGGATGGTGTTTCTCACGCTGCTGGGCACAGCCCGAATGGTGATTTGGACGATGCGAACGGAGGAAGTCTTGCGAGGCATCCGTTTTTCTCATCAGGATCTAATCCGATTCTTTGAGCATCAGCTCAAGATGAAGATTAGAACTGATAGAAAACGCTTGCATTCGACAATCTCCAGCGAAAGGTGGGAGAAAGAGGCGAGCTTGTTTCGTTTGAAGGGGGCTAGCCTTTATTTTCTCTTTTAGGTCAACCTACGTCACACCGGGGTGGTTTCCTGTGGAGCCCTCACCCTGGTTAGGTTAGACAAGCCTTTGTGTACCTAGTTAATGTGAGTAATATTAAAATGTAACGAGACACAACTGTCGATTATTAAGTCTATAAGCAATTATAAAACCATATCAAACAAAAGTAGATTTTAGTTAGTATTGATGATACATTCCAAGACACTAAGATATACATACATATACGAAGACATACGCACATACATCCACATATACATATATAAACATATATAAATACCCATCTATACACATCCATATATACAGTATATATAAACATACACAAAATATGTATATATTATATATATATATATATATATATATATATATATATATATATATATATATATATATATATATATAATGCATGTTTATTTATTAAATAATATAGAAAAGTTTTATTTTATTTATTATGTCTATTTGAAATATAATTTTACATATTGATACATTTTAACAAATTTTTATGTTGGAATGACGAAAGGAAATCTAACAAAACACAATTGACACTTGTTTTAAATTTTAAAAATTTTAAATGATTTACATATTTGAACAATAAATTTTCCAACAAAATAAACTATGAAATCTCCACAAATATCCTTAAATGCCTATAATTTATAACAGAAGCCATTGGTTTATACCAACGGCTTCCCGTACTTAATACTTTTCGTTTTTCACTCTCGCGTGGTCATGTGTGACGTCACGAACACACGATTTTCGCTTCCGCATCTCGTATATACGAGTTTGTCGTTACTTTGAAATTTTTCATGCAGCAAAAACAGACTATCATTGTTGTTTCGTCCGTGTGTTGTTTGGTTTATTGAAATTGTCATATTTGCTAATAGTTTATGTAAGCGGAAAGCTTAGATTGGATTTAAACATGTATCAATATGGTGTTTTTCTTTCGTCTTTCAACGATAATGTTATTAAGCTTATCAGACAATATGAAAGGAACTTACTTAAAATAAATAGACAAAACTTGTCTATATTATTTAATGAAACATGCATTAATGAAAAAAATATGCCTAAATATACACACATATATATATATATATATATATATATATATATATATATATATATATATACATTGTAGACACATACCAAAAACTATATACCGACACATGAGTTCAAACAGCACAGATATGATGGAAAACATGGAAAACTTACACACAACCTGATTTGCACATACACATTTAAATAATTAATGTGATATATTGTATATATCCATAAACAGATAGTTTTTTCAACCATTTATATATATATATATATATATATATATATATAATATATATATATATATATATATATATATATATATATATATATATATATATATATAGAAATAGGAAAATTGTCCTTTACATTTATATACAATCATATATGCATATATACACCCCCATACATACACATAAAACATATACATCACATTCAGAATATTAAATAAATAGAAATATATATATACCATTTTATTAGGATATATATATATATATATATATATATATATATATATATATATATATATATATATTATATATTTTTCTCCAAAATCCTTTTTTTCTTTTTTCAATCTTTTTTTTTTTTTTCCTATTCCTTGAAAACAATCTTTCTCCTTTTATAATATTTTAACGCAAAATGTTATATAAAACGATAAAATATATATATTAATAAATAATCAATCTTTTATTTGGATAATTACGTGATTGAATTTAACGTATGTCAAAATGAATTTTGTTTTATATAATTTTGAAATCATTTCTAATTTTAAAAAATTATATTTTTTTTAAATATTTATATTACATAGTAATTACGTAAAATTAGGATAATGGAAAAGCATTTTTAGTATTGTTGACGAGGATTTCAAATCCATCAATGAATATAGCCACAAATTGTTAGTTTAAAAGTTAAATAAGCAAGAAAGCTTAACATTCTGGCCATTGAAAAAACCTTGAATGATGCATTGCATCCTTTAGAATCAATTTTTATTTTTTGTTAATTTGATGATTAATTTTTTTTAGAATAAGAAAATTTAAAAAAAAGGTAGCAC
This sequence comes from Acanthosepion pharaonis, assembly GCA_903632075.3. NCBI lineage: Eukaryota > Metazoa > Mollusca > Cephalopoda > Sepiida > Sepiidae > Acanthosepion > Acanthosepion pharaonis. The sequence goes on from CAHIKZ030001704.1 coordinate 134,454, forward strand.
GTAAATATAGAAGAAAACATAAGTTGAATACTTTTCTTTTTTTCAAAGAAAAATTTGTAAAAAATTTTCATCCAATTTGAAGTTTCATTCTGCTTTTCATTCCGATATTCCAAAGAAAAATTGCATGCAATGTTATTTTAATTTTCAAAATTTTTTACAATACATCTAATTAATACTATTTAATAAAAATATCAATAATTTTATATATCTAAAATGATTTAATTTATTTCCATTCAAAAAAAAATTTACATTTTTTCAAATATTTCAAAGGTTAAATTAATGGTCAGAGATTTACTAATTTATTTGTGTTTTATAGATAGTATTTTGATTTAAACAAAAAATGCATTTTTGTTGTTTAACAAGAACTAAACGAAAAAGAAGAAGAATTTTATCGGCAATATTAATGCGCATGTAATATATGTATAAAAATATATATTTAATATAATTTATATAAAATTTCATTTGTAAATTCAAAAATTAATTAAAACAAAGCGTCCAAAACTTTAAAACTCAAAATTGGGAAAAGAACAAAATTACTGTTTTATGATTTTGTTTTTGTTTTTGAAATCAATAACGCATGTAATAGATAAAATTAAACACATTTTAATAAGAATTGTACTATAATTTATTGAATAATGTTTTAATATAGATATAAAAATTTTGGCATAAATTGTTTAAAAATATTTTTCCAAGACAATGCCTGTAACTTAAATTATCAATTGTTATATATTTTTTAATAATAAATCAAACGAATTGATTTTAATTAATTTATTAAAAAGCAAAACAAATTATGCAATTAATTCATTTTAAATAAACGAAATTGAAACATACCATTTTTTGTTTTAAAAAGTAACAATTAGATTTCAAATGATACCATGCAATTTTGAAAAATGAACGAAATTAATTCAATTATTAGAAAACAATAAAAAAATTTAAAATTAGTTACATTATTTTTTTATTATATTATGAAGAAATTCATCGTCAAAAAGGTGTGAAGTTTTAAAATATCTAATATTATAATTAACTTCTTTAAATTCGAGTTTGAATAACAAATTATTTATTACGGATGAATGTCCTTTAGTTCATCGATTTATGACTTTACGAAAAAAATTTCAAACGTTTGAATTATTATTTTTTTTTAAATTTTTGATAAATATTTAATAAGATAATCTCTTTTAGTTTATAAAAATAAATATTTTGTTGATTTTCAGCATTTTTGTTTGATAGAAAGAAAAATTTTTTTTTTCTTTTTTTTTTTTAGGTAAATGTTTATATTTTTAGACATTATGCTGTATTTCTATTTTATCGTTATTATTATTATTATTATTATTATTTTTTATTATTATCGATGTTATTAACGATTTAGTTACGAATAATACGACTATTTTTCACGGTTAATTTTTTTATTTAAAGCCAATATAAATAGCATCCATTTTATATTAAAGAATATTTTCAAAACTATTAACTCAATAATAATGATTTGTCTTATTTCTGGACAATACAAAGAAAATAATACTTTAAATAAAAATTGAAAAATTTAACGGCAAATTTAAATCAAATTAAAAATTGTTTAATTTATATTTTATAATTGAATTGTAAAAAATAATTCAATTTTTTTATATTTTTTGAAATTTTATAAAATGAATTTTTATTTGGAGTACAGAAAAAAATTTAAAAAATTTAAAGAGAATCTTAATTTTTTTAATAAGCGACATTAAGAGCGAAAGAAAAAGAGCGAGCGAAGAGAACAGAAAAAAGAGATGGTATATTGGAAAATTATAGTTTCAAATATTTAAAACAATTTACAAATCTTAATTGAAAATATAAAATAAAAAAATAAATAATAATTTTCTGCAATGCATTTTACAAAGGGAATGTTGTTTCAAAAATATATTGATATTTTAATTATATATATATATATATATATATATATATATATATATATACATAAAATATATATATATATATATGTATGTATAAAAAAAGAAGATTTATAGTCAAATGCGTATATTGTCAATATAACATATTTTTTGAAATTTTTTTATTTATATTTCTTGATATATGATTATCATTGTTTAAGGTTAAAAAAAGACAAAAAGAATAAGAAGTTTATAAGTACACGGATCTGATTGGCAGCTAGAAGATTTTGAAATTAATCGACCTTCATTTCGTGACGATACAACCATTTCGCAAATCGTTTTAAACTTCAGTACAGTCATTGTTTTAATGAGACATAAGTTTATTTAATGGTTTTCTAATCGCTTAATTTAGATTAGTCGTGTATGATTAAATTATCGATGAAGGCAGCATAATCATAGTTTTTTTGTTATCGATGATCATCCAAAATAGATACTCATCGATACGATTTTTTCAATTGGATTAAAGATGACGATTGTCATCGTAAATATTATGAATTTCATTGAAGCCAGGCAGAAATACAATATCATGGGCGTTTTTTTTTATTGATCTGCCATCATTCCAACATCAGGACCATCGTGCCCGGGATGATGTGGAAATTTTATCAAACATTATTATGTGTCTTTATCGTTTAATGAAAATTTGAATCGATGAATGTGAAAAAATTTTTGGCAAATACCAGGAAACAGTCAACTTGTAGTCCCGGACAAGATTCTGTCCAAAAAAAATGATTTTTTTTTGAAGATGACAAAAAAAAAATTAGGGTCTTGTTCTAAAAAATTTATCATTACAGACCTGTTCGTGTAATATAATTGATATTCACCGGCCTGAGAACTGCGATTCCAAATCTGTAGAAATCACAAATGGTGATGTCTTGAAAGTTCACAAAAATAAACCGTGGATAGCATCCGTTGTTTATATTTTTTCATGAGCATAAAGTACGGAAAAAGTTTCCCTCGCCCGCATTTACAGTGCCAATCCGGTTCATTATTGATATTTTTATTTGTGTTGTTACGGATACTTATCTTTTTGATTAATATATATACTGCGGACGTGTCAGCACCCAGATGCCGTGCATGAACTTAGGGAAAAAAAAATATTGCAGATGTGAATCCTGCCGTATCGGTTGAAACAATTCACCGCACGACTGAAGACAATGCGATTTTTAAACTTTATTTTGCATTGCTGCGGTTATGACAAATCGAACTCATCGCTGCAATAAACTTTGCACCACATGACGACGCATTTGAAAAAATGTATTTTCAAAGAAAAAAAAAAAAATATGGTTTGGTGTCGCAAATTTTGTCCAGGAAAAATATTCGTTTTAATCATTTTTGAAAAATACAGGTTTAAATGCAAAATACTGAAGGTCATCACTGTTGCGAATGATGATATATCATTATATACTTTCCAAAAAACGCATTTTCTCATCTTTAGGTACAAGTTGATTTTTTGTTACGAAGACGGATGAGGAGGCCCTTATCTTGAACGCAAGATTGAAAAAATTATTTCTATTTCGCCACTTGGTAACGTGATATCGAAATCATAACCGCCATCAAACGGACAATATAAAATGGCCAATCATATCATCATACGGGTATCGTTGTGGAGGAGCTCGTTAGTGTTTTACGTTTTATGAACTTATACAAAAAAAAAGCACTATTTTCAATCTGCAATGAAAATGAATTATATATATATAAATGAAAAATAACGCCCATATAACAATATCAGGTCATCCCATAAGTTCTGTCCGAATTTTAACTTTTTGTTAAAATGAACGAAATTTAAAAGTATTTTATATTGTCTAATGGAGCTGAACATTATTTTTATGTTTAGATGCATTTAAACTGATCAAATTTTATTTCAGAGAACAATAAAATTAAATTTTGTTTGATTAAAACCCTGCTAACATGGAAGTACCCAAGAATCATTTGAGGCACATAATCCTTTATGAGTTCAAGAAAGGAAACTCAGCAGCCGAAGCGGCTAGAATCATTCACTCAGTTTATGGAGAGGAATGTGTGAATGTAAGAACTTGCAGAAGATGGTTTGCAAAATTCAGAGGTGGAGATTTCACCCTTGAAGATGAAGATCGAACCGGACGTCCAGTTGAGTTTGATGAAAAGCTTCTTGAAGCAGCCCTTGAAGAAAATCCTGCTTTATCAGTTGAGGAATTGGCAGTGGTTCTCAGTTCAAACCATACAACTGTTCATCGTCATCTTCAACAACTTGGAAAAGTTCCTAAACTTGGAAAATGGGTGCCTCATGAATTGTCTGAAAACAACCTCAAATCCCGAGTTGACATCTGCTCTTCTCTCCATTCTCGCCAACTTGTTTCACCTTTTTGGATAGACTTGTGACTGGCGACGAAAAATGGATCTTTTATCGAAATGTTAAGCGTCGTAGACAGTGGCTTGGTAAAGGGAAGGACCCCAGCCACAGCCGAGAAGGGAACTTCATGGGCAAAAGGTTCTTCTTTCAATCTGGTGGGATCGCCAAGGAATAATCCACTTTGAATTCTTACCACCTAATGCAACAATTAATGCTCAAATATACTGTCAGCAATTAGAGCGTTTGAACCAAGCTTTGAGAAAAAAAAAAAGACCTGCTCTAGTGAATCGAAAAGAGGTGATGTTTCATCAGGACAATGCGCGACCCCACACAGCAAGAATCACGTCACAAAAGATCGAATCGAAGAACTTGGTTGGGAGAAAATTCCTCATCCACCTTATTCTCCCGATCTTGCTCCTTCAGACTACCATTTGTTTCGTAGCTTACAGAATCATTTGGAAGAAACAGCTTTTTGTAACACAGGAAGAGGTTAAAACTGACATTTGTGAGTTCTTCGAATCAAAGCCAAAAGAATTTTACAGTAATGGAATTAGTAAGCTTGTTAATAGATGGAAGGAAGTCATAGATAATCAGGGAAAATACATTGTTGATTGAATCTGTAATTAAATGTAACATTTGGTCACTTGTTTTCTTTATTCAAAATTCGGACAGAACTTATGGGATGACCTGATATAAATTAATGATTTTAAAGATGATCATAATATTTGAATTGAGATCAAAAACAAATGTAAATAAGATTATTATTTGTTTTAAAAAATAATAATTAGAAATTTATTATTGACATTCGTATAAAGAAATATTTCATTCATACACCGAGCAGCATTTTTTTTTTTTTGGTTAAAATTTTAAAAAAGTTCTATTATTGTTTTTTTTTTTTTCAAAATAGGTTTTTAATATTATTAAATATGATCTTCGATTACTAATGGGACAGTTTGGAAATTTTTAAACTAAATAATATGAGACAAATATATTTGGATTATGTCCTTTTGATCTTTATGTTTGTTGCTTTGTTGAAATTGTAGTGTTCAATTGTAGTAGTTTCTGTTAGGAAAATTACAATTTTCTGTTAATTTAAATCATAGATAAGTTTTTAAGGTTTTGAATAAGGATTGTCCTTTATAAGAAGTAATTTTTTCATTTCCAACCACTGATTTGAGAAATATTTGTTGCGTATTATGATTTTTTTTTCAGATATTTATGTTTATGATATTTGTTATATTTAAATGCCCTGTATGGCATCAATAAGAAAAAATGTTTTTTGAGGAAACCAAATTTACGAACATTTTTCCAGTTTTCATTTAATTTTAAATAAAAACATTAATTTTATTATATTATATAATAAATGATGTATAAATAAGATATAAAGTAAAATTTTTGGAATTGTATTCTTACTATTAAATTTTTTTTTTGAAATTTTGATAATTAGAATAGATGTTTATATATTCAAGTTGTTTTGCCAAATTTTTCATAAAAATTTTATTGTAATGTAAATTATCCTTCCAAATCCAATTTTTTTTTTTTAATTGTTATGTATTGCAATGAAGGGATTTCAGGACCATTAGAAAATATTAATTTTAAATTTTTAAAAAAAGCCTTTTTATGTTAAAAACTACTGTTTTTCTGGTGACAAGAATCTTGTTTGAGAAATATTTTTTTATTTAGAATAAGGATAATTAGTGTAATTTCAAAGATTGCCCATTTTACACATAGTTTCTAACATTTAAAATTTAATTTAAAGAAGATTTCTTTTTACCGACCATATAAAAATGATCGATGGTAACCGGGAAAACGGGGGAGGAAGAATTCAATCCATCGAAGACTCTGCAGTGATTGCGACTACTTCAACCCATTCTTTTAATATATGATATCTTGAAAAAGATGAAAATCAAAACATGTAAATATTTAATGTAAAATTATTGTTCAATTTTGAAAACAAAAAGCAAATTTTGTTTTTATTATTATTAAAACATGCTTTATTCCAGTTTCAACAACCAGATATACAATTTTCTCGTTACAAAGAGTGAGAAAGAGAAACATCCACATTAAATTTACAAATAAAATGTAATTATATATGATATACGAACAAAGAAATTTGATATGCTATGATTACAAGTGATGATTATTTAAGGAAATGGCCAAAATAAAATGTTACATTTTCATCTTTTTTTATTAGTTTGATTTTTTAAAATTTTTTTATAGACAATGAAGAAGAATTTAAATTCATAATATTTTTTCATACGTAAATTAAGCAATGTTTGACCACAATATAATCTAAAAAAAAAATAAACAAATCAAATACGAAAAATAATGGAAAACATTTTATTATCTTGTATAAAAGATGAAATGAAGATTTATATAAGCACGCATGTAAACGGAATAAATAGAATTTTTTATAAAATAAAACAAATTATTATTCAATATATATAAAATATTATTATTATTAAATAATACAAAATTTAACAATGATTTATAATGAAATGTTTCGGATATTTTTTCTTTTATCATTTGAAAAAAATGAAATTTTGAATCATTTTGTCACAGTATCAACATTCAACAATTTTCGATCAATTATTTGATATTTTTACGAAAAATTTTTATTATTAGATTATTGTAAAAAAAAATATTTTTGTATGAATCTGATTTAATTTTTTAATCAATTTTTTGCGGTTGTAGTGGTCTAAAGAACATATATTCTGAATTATCTGAAAAAATTTTTGAGACAATAATTTTTTCTTTTCAATCGTATTCATTACTCAAGATATATTTTTTTTATATCTTGTTATTTATTAAGAATTTCTAAATGCTTAAAATTTGATTTATCGTCATTGAAATATTACTGTTTATCTATATCTTGAATTCATATATTTATATTGAACGATTACAAATCAAATATATTTATAACTAGTTAATAATTGTTTTTTATTTTGAATAAAATTTTATTTATATCAAAAATATTTGATGTCTTCATTTTTCCTTGTTAAATATTGTAACATATAAAAGTATTAAATTTGAAAAAAAAAAAAATGTTTAAAACTTTTATAATCCGCAATCTTTTAAGATAATTTTTTATTAAAAAAAAAATAATAAAAATATGAATATAACAATCATAAACGTTTTAATTTTTTTAATTTTTGTTTAACAAAATAATATTATATTGGCTCATAACATTATATTATAATTATGAGTATTCCGTATTGGTAAAATTTTATATATAGGTTCGACTTTTAAATCAACATTTATTTTAAAAAAAAAAATCTTTTATGTACAATTCAATTTTTTTTTTATATATATATATATATATATAATATATATATATATATATATATATATATATATATATGTGTTGTAAAATATGTGTGTGTGTGTGTGTGTGTGTGTGTCCAAATATATAATAAATATATATATATATATATATATATATATATATATATATATATTTTATCAAAATTTTTGATGATTTCTTTTCTTTATGATTTTTTTCTTTAAATGGAACAATCCTTAAAAATTAATTTTTCAAAATCTATTTTTTACTAACCATTTTGAAACAAAATTTTAAAATAAATGTGAATAAATATTTATGTTATAATAAAATAAATATATATATATATATATATATATATATATATATATATATATATATATATATTTTTTTTTCAAAATTTTAAGATTTCATTCTACATTCAAAATCATCACTTGATAAAACATTTGACAAATTTTTTGAAACAAAATATTAAACAATTTTGAAATTAATTTTAAAAATTTAAAATATTTATGATATAATTTTCAATAATTAAATTAATTTTTTAAAATTTTTTGATAATTTGTATTTATATTTTCTCAACTTAAACATCTATGGGGAATGTAGGAATATATAATAAATATATAGTTTGATATGGTGTGTTATAGCTACCACAGCACAACTCCATTGGTAATTCAAACATTAATGTTACAAACAAATATAAAAATAAAAATATGAATAAAACCATAATTTTTGAAACAGAACAAAATATATATAACATGTTAGTTATATCTTTTATATGTTTTCAATAAGGAAATTTAAATCAATTTTAATATCTTTTTAATATGACAAATTGTCAATGTTTTTAAAATAAATCTGTCGGAGAATATATAAATTTATATCTATTTTAAATTTTTTGTACGTCAAATTCGATTGAATTAGTCTTTAACAAAAGATGTATCATTAAAAAAAAATAAATTTCAAGAATGTAAAGAAAGAAATTGGAAAATTTGCATTTATCTAACTTAATTTATCTTGATTATTATTAGGCTGAATTCTTGAATGAATGTTTTTTTCATCCAAGAAATTTTGGTATCCTTAAAAAATTTTGAAATTCAAGTTTAGCTGCTGTGTTTGAAAAAACAATAAAAATATCTTCTTGGGTGATATTTTATGAAATGCATTAGCAATTTATATAAATCCACAAAGGAGAAAAATTCAAAAATAAAGAGTATTTATAATTTCAATTTTTTTTTATTTATTAATATAAATGAAGGAATATATATATTAAAAACTATATAAATCATGTTATCAATATATTTATTATATATATATATTTTCAAGAAAGGAAATTTTTATATCTCCTTTATCTCAATTATATATAACAAGATAATATTTTTAAAAATTAAATGCGTTAATTATTTTGCAAAAAAGAAAACAGTGTCAAATAATTTCCTTATTTTTGTTGTTTTAGAGAATTTAATTTTTTTAATTATTGTAGACATATATTTATTTTTATATTTATATATAATTTACTACATTTTAAATTATTTTTTAAATTTGTCAAATTGAAAATTTAAAACGACCATAAAAATATAGATCAATTTTAAAAAAATTATCAATAAATAAATATTTAAATGTTTATTAGCGACATGTTTTTTATTAATTTTTTTCAATATTTTAAAATAATAAATTTAATATTTTACTTAAAATAATAAATATTAAAATGTATATATATATATATATATATATATGGTATATAATGGATAAATGGCTTGGATATAGGAATCGCAGAGCCGAGTTCGAATTCAGTCGAATCCATTACATTCACTTACGTGCTAATACCCTTTGGGAAAGGTATGAATCCTCTTCATCTCCCTCCAGCTATGGGTAAAATAGCAGGACAGACTGGGTTCTATAGCCTTGGATGGCAACTGGTCTAGGAGAAGGACAACTCTGAATTCAAAACCTGCGGAGGGTCGTTTGGGAACCTTGTGGCATTCGGTAACCAGGTTTCTGTATTCGTCCCTTCAAAAAGTGTGGATGGTCCTGCACGAGGCCTTCACCACTATAATAAAATCTCATGTGCCGGTGTCGGGATGTCGGTTTCCTGGAGACTTATCGGCCTGACCCTCATACGTCGAACGCGATGTGAGAGTCGATTATATATATATATATATATATATATGTGTGTGTGTATTATAAATTAACTGATTTAAAATATGTTTTTTCGCTACACAGTAATGCTCTGTAAATTTACATTGAGCACTATTTTGTAAAAAAATATATCAATAAGAACAACGGATTACATATCTTACTGTTCTTTCTTTTTATTTAAACACACATATACATATATATATGTGTGTGTGTGTGTATTTAAATAAAAAAGAAAGAATATATATATATATGTATATGTGTGTGTGTGTGTATGTGTATTTAAATAAAAAGATCGTGCTCAATGTAAATTTACAGAGCATGGATACTATATGTAACTCGAAGAGAAATTAAAGACATAATCAACTGCTTCAAATAAAATGTTAGAAAGTAAAGTCCCATCAATACTGGAACAGCTACTATACTTGATAAAACTATTTTCTTGAAAAATTATTTTAAAAGAAAGATTTTATAAATTCTAACCTACAGAAGAACTGGCTGTTCGGTCAATGAATGCCAAAATTTTCTATTAAGTAAAATTATGAGCAAGCATATCTCGCTTAATAATGGTCAAAAATATTTTGAAAACACCAAAAGAAAAAAAGAAAGGAACGGTCTTACCAGGAATATACAAAAGACTATATGTAAATATTGTGTACACTTTCTTGTTTCATTTGTGTTGCATTATTATTCCATGATTAGTCAAGTTTCAACACATAAACTATCAGTTGTATACAGCAGTTTTATAAGATTAATGGTTAAAATGGTTTTTTGCGATTGAAGTCTACATGTTAATTTATTGTTTGAGCCAGGTCATTATTAGATGGGGGACCGCTTTGGGAACACCTGGTAAATTAGACCCCCAAAGTCCATTTTTTACCATACAGTCGAATGGGGTTTTTGAAACGGTAATGTTTATTTTTATGCCGCCCGGAACTTCGTTATGGTATAAAACCCAAGGCGGACAGGCCTGATACATATATAAAATATTTAACAAGGATTGGTGAAAATCAAGGATAATCTGCAAAATAAATATTAAATTGAATTTCTTTTGGTCGTTCCTGTCTCTGCGTCGTTTGGGAAAAATATTTCAAGCAAGAACGTTATCCGAGTAGGCCTGGGTCAATACTTCTGTAATTTATCCCAAGAATCTTCTTCTCACAACAGGTAGAAATATTTCCAATCCGCCCAAGGGTGAAATCAATTAATCATCACACACACACACACACACACATATTCGTTAATATTTTTTTCTAGTGAGAACTACTTATGACCATTTAAACACCAATTTGATTTTGAGTCAAACTTAATAAAACCTTAAAAATAAATCGTATATAATTTTTTATTTAAATCATTAACTGATATATTTACGATGAAATTTTATCAATATGCACAGTTTTCTATGTATATCATAATCTCTTCAAAGCGTTTTGAGCTGGTAAAATTAAATAATTGAATGAAAACATTCGCAAAATTTCAGACTATGTGATATGCTAAACGATTTTATAAATATAAGAAGAAATAATTGAGTTTGAATTTCGACCAGACGCCTTTTTTAATTATATATTAAAGGTATTACTTGTTTCAGCAGATGTAATATTTTTAGTACGTGACAGCGAAAATGAATTTAATTATTTAATGATAAGTAACATTGAATTTAAAGAAAAAATATTCATATCTGAGATTGGAATATAACGGCTAGAAACTTTTTAGATACAATATTTAATAGAATTTTGACGCTTACTTCTGGATAAAACAATTGATTCGAAAAATTTAATTATTTCGCTGTTATTTCGATCTTCACATTGCTAGACATGTTCTCTATTATATCTTATAAGAAAGATAATAAACTCAATATTAATTTCAGAGGTAAGATGCAAATAGTTTCAGTAGTACTTCAAAAAATCGAATAAAAACTATGAATGAAAAAATGTTTTTTTAACATAAAGACAGGAGTATAGCGCGCACTTAAAGATCGAAATATATAGTCGATATCAGCAAAATTGAAACTACTTGAGAACTGTGTCGTGTTAGACAATTTTTCTCTCCACAATTTTAGATATTTATACGTATACTATTCGTCCATGCTTTGTATAGTGTTGCCATCTATGATCTGCTGCTCTTGCCATATACAGGGTGCGTATTGCCAGACATGAGCAAGTGGCAACACTGCGAGACAGTCACCTTGAGCAAGTAAACATTTCGCGATTTAGAAGTCAAGATGAAATTCACAGTATCTCAGCTGAGATGTTGCAGCAGTCAATGAGGAATCTCAACAGCAGATTTCAAGAATGCATTCGTACAGGAGGACGCCATCTACAGGACGTAATTTTAAAAAAATGAAAATTCCATCATTGTTTCTTAAATGGCATGTTTTAAGGTTTCAATTATTATGAATAAAATATTTTTCTCTTGGTTTTATTGGATTGTTAAAAAGTTCCCGTTTTTTTTGGGTCACCCTATATTTATAGATTCTTGATAAAATCCAAATAATCTGCAATTCTATTGGTCCTGGAATGGCATCTCGCCTTCTGTCATTTTTCATCGCCGTAATGTAGCTTCTCTGTCACTTTTTTTTTTTTTATAAATATTTTCATGGTAATTGTTCTGGTGAACTATCATCTGTGGTACCTAGAATTTATTAACATAATCGCAGTACTAGATTGGCGATAAGGTTTCATTATTTTACATTTGAAATGGCTAGATGTGACCGTAAGTTCTATGCTAAGAGTTGGTTTCTAATCCACTTATCACTTATAAAATAAAATTTCCGGCTACCTGCTTCCCAGTCAACTTTTATCTTCAATAATTTAAATTCAATTCCAATTGTTAAATTCTGCCTTAAATTATTTTTTTTTTATTATTCTAAAAATTAATACTATTTTTTTTGGAACTTCTACTGTTCAACATTCAGTAACCATTTGTGTCTGAGTGGCTTTTAAAAAGTTTGATTTAGGTCAAATGATTAAAAACAAATGAAACACTGGAACGCGCTACCGCCTGCTTTTGTGTCGGATGTACTCCATTGCAGCTTACGAGATTATTTTTTTTTATCAGAAATGTATAATCTTTTTCCATTTAAACAAACCTGCTTATACAACATATCAATTATCAAAATGTTTTTTTTAAATAAAGTCTTTTCAACACGTGGGTGATCATAACTTTCCCAACTTACAATACAAAGTAACATTATTTGCTCTGTCATCTAATCATGAAAACTCATTAAATAGCGGCTTCGCGGCTTCTCCTGCCTTCAGTATGTTGAGAGTGATAAATTCTCTAATCCTTATTATGCTTCATACAATGTGTAAATCTCTATATATAACTAATAATTCTTGCGGTTCTTTTTTCCTTAAAACATACTTGTTGCTGGAAGTGTATTGTGTTGTTCATATGGCATTGCAGTCTGTTATATGAGGCGATCATCTCGTGTTCATCTGTGGGGAGGTAGTTCAGTATTCGTTGCTATTTAGGAGACGAGGTATTGCATAACAGGTCAGGACTCCTTTTTTAGTCTCTAGATAAATTTCCTTATCTTTTAATACTTTCTTTAAATTCTGGAAGTCGATTTCCACTTTTCCAACACGCCTTTGGATTTTTCTCTCACTATATATCTTTTGTCACTACCTACTAAATACTTCTAACCACATTATTTTGACGACGCCAATACGTAGCTCATGTATTGTTTATGTAAATCATGCATTCTTTTTTACAGTTAATTTATTTTTGCTTTCGGATACTTCTTTGTGTAAGATTTTTTTCATTTTTCTTCTGCGACTATCATCAGCACAGTGACAAACCCACAGATTAATATTCTTAATTATTAATAATTTTCCCAAAATCTGCGTCATTTTAATTTGCCATATGATCAAAATCAACTTTATACGTAAATCACATTTAACATTAATATTTCCATGCAAACTGTTATCATATAACATTTTCATATTCTTTCAGACTCAGTAACCCCGTACGTCATATTTGCTTTATTGCCTTGCTTGTGATACAATGATTAAAAAAATTCAGATATAAATAAATCGTATTTCTAAATTAAATATTAATAAAGGAAATATGAAAACCTTTTATGCCAACAAAATTCTTTCTGTGAACTTTATCAAGGAATGCATAGAAATGTTATTCAATAAATAACATTTATACACGGAAGTCCTCATCATCAGTGCTGATTCAAATTGAAGGAACACCTCAAAGTTTTGTGAAAAATATTTTTTTCTTCAGCAAAGAAAAATAACTTTTATCGGTCCTCTTCAAACCTTCCTGTCCTGCGATAATTCATGAAAAGCTGCAAAGTCATCCAAACTGTTCAAGGCTTTTTATGAAGAATGATATAATTTTTTGATAGTTCTTGTTGTTGTTTCGTGTCTATTCTGTGGTTGTTTGCGCTCTTCCACAATCCAGCTTTGTTCGTCTCGAAATAAGACCACATAACGTTATGAGGAGGGGATTGCCCAACTAATCGCTGTACATATTCAAATAATTACCATCATAATCGGAGGATGAATAGTGATATCTGTAATGTACTTTTTTTTACAAGCTGGTATTTATGATGTACGGATATATTTTGCTAAATAGATGTTGTAATTCTTTAGATAGAATGAATCATCTTTTTCTTCATCTTCCCTTGTCACGCCCCACGTAGTACAACTGTATGTAAAACTTTTTTTTTTATATAGCGTTGTGCATTTTAATTGACGATATTCGCCAATGCCATATCGTCTAATAGATACCTTTAAATTATTCATACTAACAATTAACAACTGGTCAGGTTTGATGGTATCTTACTTATTGTTGAGGGGTTCTCCCCTTTTTACACAAATGGATTCACCCAGTATATACATATACTACTGCTACGTGAAGACCCGACAGGACAAGACAAGAGAAAGAGAGGGGAGTGAAAGGTTGTAAGTAACCGGAAGAGTGAGACGAGAGCAGGAGAGGGTGAAGGTGACAGACAGACAGAACGAACGTGGCCAGCAAGTGTCACAGTGAGCGAGCACGTAGACTCAGTAAGAAGTCATACAGCGATACTTCAATACCAAAGACTGTATAGATATTTTGCTACTAACCCGCATTCCTGGAACTACTAACCTGCATTACCAGTTTGTATTATTACGTTAATACATTATTTTCCTATATTCATTCTTGGCGTTTGTTATTTATTGGTACCGGGTTTCATCCCAGAATCCACAACACTTATCTCCTAATAAATTTATTAATTTCTTAAGTTCTCCACCATTGTATTTTTTTAAATTCCCTATCTCCAATACATTGTTATTCCGGTTTATCTTTAGTTTTCTAGTCAGAAATGCTATCAGCCGCATTCACAATTACTAGCTTCCACTACCATTTTATGGCAATCTATATTATGTGCATAGATCCCTTGTTGAGGCATGTTTGCTTTAGCAATTTGGCAGTATGAATGCTCTATATGTGGAATGTTCTTGTTGATGTCATTATTACTTCTTTTCTCATATGGACGTTATTTACGCCATTAGCTTGTTTAGATCCTATTTGGCTCTCGAACTTTTTAGTTGCAACATCTCTGATTTTAATAACCAGATTTGTATTAATAAGTAGTAAACAACATTCTATCTTCATCTTCATATATAAACTCGAGAATTTAATGAAATGATTATGAATTAGTGTCGAAGACTTGTGACATATTAAGCCATGTTTTAAATACCTTGTTTTTTCATTCTCTACATTCACTGCATCTTTTAGCCTGGAGAATATTGCGCGTGTTTCGATTTCTATGATCTTTTCTCTGTGACTGTAATAGAACTTTCAAAGCTTCGTTTAATTCTAGGGTCTGTGCCATACTGGGTAATATTTTTCGAAAGAATAACAACAGGTTAACAGGAAGTTGTGGTTCCTCTGTTTTTTTTTTTTAACTGACTTCTCAATGTCTTATAGATCTTTTATATTAGTGATATGATTCCCGTCTTTGTCTTTAACAAATAGATTCTTGAACTTCTTCGGATTTAACGTTTTCTCTGAATATTTTTATTAGGGGAGACGTTCAATGTCTGATGTTTGTTTCATCAATTCGCTTCTTCGTGATGGTTTGTTTTTTCTTAACTATTAACTTCTATAATCGACACCGTTGATTACTAAACTGTATTATTTTATGATACTTGTAATCTGATTTACATTTTCTCGTATGATCCTTTTTCTATTCCATCATCAAAAGTTCTGTTGTTGTTGGTATTTCGTGTAGTTTTTGAAAAAAAGAATTTCTTCTGGTTTTGCAATATCGTCATTTCGTCCCAATTTTTATCATTGTTTTCCTTGTTCTTTTCGCTATTAACAAAAACGTTAACTTCGCTGTGTTCTCGTGCTGGTCTCTTATCACTTATTCATGAAGGCTTGCAGTACTGATGGATTGTGATTCTTTTTTTCGTTTCTGTTTCTATGGAGGAAGTGTGAAGCGGTTGTCATCCTATTCAGAAATAATCTATGATTATTATTGCTTATTTTCTTCTTCTTTCTTTAATCAAGCAAAGCGCCAATGCCACTAGGACGTAAGAGCTTAAATGAAATGAAAGATAATAAGAATTTAGTGAGAAGGCAGGAGTAAGGACAATAAAAGAAGAGGATTCCAGATGATAGAACACGGTGATTGACGTTGAATTTAATCCTATTAATTATAGGTAACAGGGAAGTAAGGAATCGTGACTTTCCTAGGCGAGAAGTGAAAAAAGAAACTTAGAATAAAAGATATGGTCGAACCTAGTTATTTTAAAAAGTTAGATATATTTGTCATTATAATAGCACACTTAAATTGACGCCGTCAAGACACCAAGGAATAAAACTCATGAGATTATTTGCCATGGAACTATTTGTAAAATCAACAGAGGGAAGCCACGTCACTTCGATGAGAAAGTGACTGAATTAAAGATTCCAGGTAGAGACCGATTGCCTTACTGGCACTTTGAATTTTCCTCAAGAATTTCGCTGTATATATTAGAAGCATCAGGTCAAGTATGGTATTCGTATTCATTGAACGGATGAGTGATATATTTACAAATGTGCAAAATGAATTCTGACCAAAAAAAAAAAAAAAAAAAATTGCCTAACATATCACATTGAACCAAATTTCCTATTAGAAGACCTAGCAATTGATTCAACATAACGTTAGACAAAGACTCGGTGCAAGGAGTTGATCTCCTGGAGATTAGCATCAGTCATGTCGGTAGCATGCAGAAAAGATTATCTATAATGGTTAAATTAAAGCATTTTTCTTTTGGAGGCCTTAATCTGTTGGATGCTTTGACAGAACTATTTATGATAAAATGTTTGTTACAAATGTCAACTATTGGTCTCTTGTATTTCAGACATTTCTGGAATACAGACCAGGAAATATTCCAACTTTTCTTTACCAAAATTTTAAATTTTAATCGATTGCGATTATGAAAGTTATTATTTTGCATTATTTTTGTATCTTTCTTGTTGTATAACCGAAATAATTACAGAGAATTGATATGGAGAAGTCTAATTTTAAGCATTTAAACCTTTTCAGTAACATTGACATTCGTTGAACATGTCAAATACTTACATCAATTCGAATCTAGTATTCTTTATCTTTACATAATAACGTTTTTAGAATATTTTAGTGAGTTCTCTAAATTAAAATTTAAACGTGTACCGTTATCTTCTCCACGTTACATCTGGGTATAATTATTTTCTAGTAAATGAAGATTCTACACAGGCCTTGATAAAGTTCCAGAACGAAATGCGTTAGTATAAATGTTTTTCTCTTTTCCTTTATTTATATGAGTGTGTGTGTGTGTGGGGGGGTATTGTAATGCATTACGGCTCTAAATGAGAAATTGGAGAATGTTTTCTCAATCAAGCTATGCGTTAAATAGTAGTCCAGTCTGTACCCTTCAGCCTTGGTTGGTAGCCAGTCTTGGAGATGAACAAATCTGAATTCAAGGAACTTGGGAGAATTTGTGGGATGCTGTGCATCAGTTCTCTGTTTTCACTTTTGTTAGAAATTCGATTGGTTCTAAAGAAGCTTTCTCAACTATGATCGAATCACGTTCAGCTGAACTGTTGATTCTTTATGTGTACAGGACGACGGGTGTCACATTTGCCCACGTATAAATTATATATATTTCGAGAATCGAGAAAGATGTGTTCAAAAGCATTATTTGGACTTTGGCTGATCAGTAGGTCCTACGTGGCTGAGAGTGTATATTAGGTAAGCGAATGAAAAAAAAAATCAAACTATTGGTTTACGTCCCTAGAAAATATTCTTCAGTCTAATAATGGCTTTTACCGATTACGTCAGCCTTGTATAATTACTAGCCTAACGAAAGAAAAATGGACACATATGTTGGAATAATCCCGGCTGACGAAGCACTAAGAATCATTTATTTGTTAAGTATGCCGGACCAAGAATTTTAACATTTCTATTATAAATAAATCCATGCCACTTTGTTTGGAAAAAAAAAAAAAAAAAAAAAGACTCACCTGTCCGACAAGAAATTTTCCATTATCTCTTTCTTCTTGGCAGTACCTTACGTAATCTCGACATTGATTTTGACAAAACTGGGCATCTAATTGCCCCTGCGCAATAACAGCTTTGAAGTCACCATCAGGATAGCTCACACTCCATCCCTCTGGCACGTTAAGAAATTCAGGGAACTTGCAATGATATTTCGGGTAGGTATGCATGCCGCCGTAAGAAAGAATTTGCCAAAACATCGCAAGAATACAAAGAAGCTCGAAGATCCAGAATTTTCTCGACATTGTGCTATTAGTTGTGAAAAACACAAAACAACAAGAAATAAAAACAAAATATGAAAAATCATTTACAAGTCGTGAAAATAGTGATTAGAAGGAAAATATTAATCAAGAAATATTAATAAAAAATGTTATTAATGAATTTAGTGGATTTTTTAAATAAAATTTGCCACGAACCAGTTGTTAAATATGAAAAGAATAAATCATATTTGTAAGAGAACATATATATGTGAAAATTACGAATTTATATTTACATAATTTAACAATTAGCAGTGAAACATGAAAGGGAATGAAATAGCAATTTAAAATTGAGGAGAGTTTTATTTTTCATATTATTTACATATTGCGTAAATTTAAATTAATCGTACGAGTTTTTAAAAAATATAATATACATAACATAATCGAATCAATGTCCATGTTATTGGTGTAACGAATTTCAGTCACCATTGAATAAGCCAGGCATTCATGAAAAAGAAAAGAGAAAAAGGAAGCATATTAGTATAAGAAAATCACATGATGTGAATGTTATACTAAAACATGATAGTCATGTAAAAATTTGCTAATTTTCATATAATAACTATTATGCAATCCATTCAGTTTCCGATAAATTACTAAATGCTTAAAATGCATTTCTGTCATGGCCGTTTTTACATTACATTTGGACATTTTTTCTTGTCCGCATGTTTTTATAGATAGTTACATATAATATTTAAAATTGTTTACTTGCCCTTTTCGGACATCTGAAATGTTATAATTGATATTATCGATACAAAAAGAAAAACAAAATGAAACGCATATTCTTCTGCAGGCGAAAGCACTACTTCATAAATGACACCATAAAAAAAACCTGATGCAATTTTACAGCGTCATCTTGTCTTCTGTTCATCTACTTACTAACCGAATAAAGACCTTTTTGAAATAACATCAAATATGCGCCAGCTGTTGTACATCAATTTGGATCTCGTCGGAATTAATTTCCCGCGATTTCTTTACTTTCTTTGATCACAGATTATTTCTTGATTGAATACCACCAAAATGTTTTTAAGAATATTACTTTATTTGTTCGTAACAGTCTGAAGTCGGGCGAACTTCTTTGGTTATGATCCAATTTGAGATTCCCAACCTCCCCAGTTTGTTTTTACCCCCCCCTTTTTATCTCGTCTGGGTCAGCGTTATATTCTCCCATGCCCGTACGATTTTTTATCCTATTCCCACTCCCTTAGTGAGAGAGCTTCTTGATTTTGTCCCATGGGCAGAATACAGCGGCTTCTTTGTTTTTGAGGGTTGGACGGGCCCTACCAACATCTGTAATGTTTATTTTGAATTATGTTTATATTTTAGTTTATTATTGAGTTCATCTCCCTCCCCTCTCATCCTTAATTATGAGATTTTTATGTATTATTTATTATCATTAAATTTTTATGGCATGGGGCGCGTTTTCTAGGTCCCCCCTCCCTTGTGAGGATGTGGTATTATGGTCTAAGGAGGATTGATTGGAGATGGATGAGTTCTTGTGGTGAATGGGCAAATTGTAATGTATGAATGGGTCGTGAATCGAATTAGCTAGGTATAGGATAGTTAGTGAAGACCAGCCACAACCGCTCCCCTTTTCAGACCTTGTGCCACAATTGTATTTTTCGATACAATAAATATTCAGTCTGAAGTCTCTTTCGGGGAGGTAAACCGACGCTGAACCCGTTTATACGGGTTCAAAGGGCATATTTTTGGCCGAGCCCATTGGGGCTCGGAGATCCCACGTTAAACCGGCCTTGTGCCACATGATGCCCTATGGGGGGTGGTGACTAAATACTGTTCTTAAACAGTGTATATAGACTGTTCAACTGTCAAACTCTCTGCCTCGACAGAGAGAAACCCGGTCGAGGCTTTGCCGAAGGGAAAAGTTTCGTCCGGGGAGGTAGACAGCCCCTGAACCCGTTTATGCGTGTTCAAATGGAATATTTTTAGCCGAGCCTACGGGCTAGTAGCACCCACAGTAAACCCGGCCTTGTGCCACATACATCCCTCGTGGGGGGATGTTAAATATTAACAGTGTATCTGCTAATAGTGATAAAATGATTTTGCGCCGAGCCATGATGTTTGCTGTTTTTTAAGAGTTATTTATTCTTCCATCTTGTATACTGATGGAAAATAAAATTGCAAGAAACTGAACATCGATGTAAATATTGACTTGGCTACATAATGCGTATCGTTTTTGCTTAAATTTCAGATAATGATGAATAACTTAGAAATTTATTAAGTTGAAAATATGCAGCGCACGCAAGAGTCATACAATATATACACTGACATAGTCGTTATGTCTGATTAGAACCATTTCTGACTTGATTGAAAGTAGGTATGCAGAAGATGGAATTGTTCATACAATACGACTGGGTAACAGTGATCAAATGTACCATTCTTTTTGAGACAATGTTGATGAAACGAATATTTCTATAGTTCAGTTTCTGAATAACTATATAGCAGATGTGTTCTCTCAAATCAGCACACATTAAAAACAGATGGCGATCAGAGTGAACAAAGTTCAGAGCAAATATGACCTCAGAAATTTTAAAGTTTATTTGTAGCAGAATAATAGGTAAGCATTCTTTAGCCAGACTTTCATTTATACACCGGCGTTTTTGATATTTGATTTAAAGTTAGTTGCTTCCTTTGTATAATTTTTTTATGTTCAATATATTATTTACCAATATTTCCCATTATAAATAGTAATATTTAGTTATTAAATAAATTTAACCTTGATTTATCAAGGTTCCCTCATTGGTATGGGCAAATGGCACAAGTGTGCTTTCCCTAATTGAAAAAAAAAAGATAAAAAAAACAGATCGATAGAAGTCGGAAAACAAAAGTGTTCGCAATCTTAAGGTCAGTTAACATTAATTTCACATGTTCTTGTATGCTTTTTCTGAATGTTCTTAATAAAGGTTTGTATCTATACATGTACGTCACATCTGAATGTTTAATTTTATTCTTCAATGAAATATGCCGAGGAAGCATAAATGAACTCAATAATAATAAAAAAAAATTGACAAAATATTTTAAATAATTTTTTCAATTGCATCAACAGCAAGTTATATATTTTCTAAGCAAAAAGCAATTATAGAAGGTAAGAAACAGTATTGAAGAGAATGGGAATGCACGTAAACTAAGTCCAAACATATATTCTCATGTATATTACTTAAAACTTTATTCTTAGTGAATACTCGTACATAAAAGAGACTTGGTGTTTTTAATTAAAAAAAGGAATCACCCGTAGCCGTGATAAACGAATCGGCGGATACGTTCCTTTCCTTAGCTGCAAAGAATGTGCTTCACAAGAGCTACATACCGTTTTGGATTCAGAGTTTTCTTCTTCGAGGCTGGTTGCCACCTAAGATTATAGAACTCTGTCTATGCATAGTTTGGGGTAGAAGTGTTGAATTTATACCTCTCCAAAGGATATTAGCACATAAGTGAATGTAATGAACTCGACACGGTTTTGAAAATGGTTCTTCGATTTATCTATTGACCTGCGGACTGGAGAACTCTTAAAGTGCGCTACGAAAGGGTTGTAACATGTATTCCCCAATCTGTATGTAATATACATAGAACATTTATTTAAAATACGAGTATTCACTAAAACCAAAGTTCTATATAATATAACTGGATTAAAATAAATCAATTATTAAATGAGTGTGTGTGCGTGTGTCCTGACGTTTGTACCTAGCATGAAACCAACAGTCGTCTATGGCTGCTGACTTCAGTGTTCCCTCTTTATTTTATATTTACATAGCTCTATCCCTGATATTGAGCACTTTAACCCATAAACATAGCATAACTATGCTATATTTTATCACACACACACACACACACACATATGAAAAAATATAATTTTAAGCCGTGCTATATTTATGGGATGAATTGCACGATATCAGAGATAGAGCGTGTGTAAATATAAAAGTGAACTTTGTAGTCAACACTCAGAGGCGACTGGCGGTTTCATCCTAGACGCAATCATCAGGCCGCGAGTGTTGGGTTTTTCCTCGACTATTTATATATATGGGTCAGTGCTGCATTGTGGGTAGTCCATTCTGGCGGGAGTGGCTTGTTTATATATTTATTGATTGATTTATTTATTTGGGTTAATTTCTTTTACTTGTTTTTATTTCTTTTCATTTTTTATTTTATATATTTATTTATTCTTTTCGGTGTTCGATGTTTTATTAACTTAGTAAAAAAATTGTGGGGATTTTTTTGGGGGGATTTAAGATATAAAATAAAAAATGAAAATAAATAAAATGAAGTAAAATAAATTAACCAAAATAAATAAATGAATGAATAAATAAGTAAATAAACAATCCACTCCCTTCAAAATAACCGCGAGAATGGACTACCCACAATGCACCACTGACCCATATATATAAATAGTCAAGAAAAATCCCAACACTCGCGGCCTGATGATTGCGTCTAACATGAACAAAAACATGCATGCATGCAAAAATTAACGGAGAAAATAAAATTGTGGGAAATTACCTACCTGAATAGTTATGATATTTCTCTGAAAAAGAAAAAAATGAAGTGTAATAAAACCAGAAAACAAGATTACTTAAGTAACTGTCAACGTATCTAAGGAATAAAATTCTATTACACAATCAATTATACGTTCATGCGAACACATCATCTACAAGTATTTAAAAATAATAAATCGTAAATTTATTTAGATATATATATATTTTTAGAATGGTAGCTTTTTTTGTCTCTTTTAAGCTTTTCACGCCAAGTAAGTCGGGAGTGCGACTAGCACGCAAGGGGTTACAGAAAATGGGAGCAAGAGTAAGAGGCGTGAAAGAGGAAGGGATGAATGATGGGGAATAGATCAAGGTATGTGGAGATGTCGTTTGACATTGCATTTGAATATTTGGAAGCAAGAAATAGGAAGGAAGTTCTACAGACAGGAATGAGAGACATGAAACTATTGAAGTAGAAGAGAAAGCTATATTTAACCATTTTAACAGTGAAAGGGTGAGACTGAGATGACAAACTAGTAGCATGCTTAAATTCATGCAGTTTTGGAACCAGCGAAAGTAGTTTGTCGGAGCAGTTACCGAGAAAGTATTTGTAGAAAAGACAGAGGGAAGCGACGGCGCGTCTGTGTGAGGGCGAATGTAAAAGAGATGCCAGATCTGGGCCAATCGCATTGCATATCCGTCTCTGGATTTTGTCAAGGTTCTTAAGACAAACAGCGGATCTCCAGACCATATATGGCAGCAATATTCCATGCAAGGGCGAATGGTTGATTTATAGATTTGAAGGATAGACTCGAGCGAGAAAAAACATTCTGGTGCGACATAAAGAACCAACTTTCCTTGCGGTAGATGAAGCTATTGATTCAATATATTTGTTCCATCTCAGGTCAGTGGACAGTGTGAGACCAAGCAGTCGCAGCGAGGTGATCTCATGGAGTTGAGCATCAGACATTCTAACGGGAGGCAGGGAAGGTCCGCGATGGTGGGTAAAAGAGAGCCGTTTTGAGGCATTAAAGTTAACCAGCCATTCTTGCCCCTGTTAACGACAGATTGGAGGTCCTTTTCGAGACCAACGGTCAGGTTAGTTTTGTCAGTGGAACCGGATTTGCTATTGTGGCAGAAGTAAATAATAGTGTCGTCTGTGTAGATGCCTACTTGGGAACTGATAACATCGGGAAGATCGTTAATGAAGATCATAAACAGTGTAAGTCCCAGGATAGAGCCTTGGGGAACACCTGCGTTCGTGAGAAAGAAACTAGAGGAGAACCCGTTAAGGACGACCTTCATTACATGGTTTGACAGGAATGCTTGTATTAAGTCAAATGACCGTCCTGAAATTCCGTATCCCTGAAGCTTGCGAAGAAGGCCGGCATGCCAAAGGCTATCAAACGCTTGAGAAATATCTAGAGACATAGCACGAGCTTATCCGTTATTGCGATGTGCTTGGTAAACAAATTCACTTATGGTCGTTATGAGTGGTAGATTGGGAAAAGCGGAAACCATATTGCTTGTCAGAGAGCAGGTCATGGGATGCAAGGTGCTTAACCACTTCAACTTTATGGAAGGATTAAAATGGATTTTTAACCACTTTCAATATATGATACTTTAAGAGACTAAGATTTTATTTTTTCAAAGTAGATAAATGTGTTTATTGTAGAAACTGATCGATAAATAGGTAAAATTTATACAAAATTATTATACCTTCTTATTGTAAGTCTTTTCTTATAACACTTGTATTTGGTATAAAGTAATTCGAAAATTATTCTCGAAACGTAATGCTTCAGCAATTACCGTAAAATCTATTTAAATAGTATTAAGATAGACTCCAATACGACTGGTGTGTACTCAGTACCCCCACTGAGATGAGTTGTGACATAAGTTCGAGCGTTTCCACCCGGTCCATTGGTCAAAATTTACCCAGCCCCCGCGACAGCGGGCTTCGGAAAAATTACTTTTCTATTTTTCTCAACCGAGTCTCTATGCGAAGAAAGAGCCCCGACTAAGTCACCCTCTGCCCGAAGACAGAGGTTTTGTCACCCTCAGCCCCCAAAACAGGAGTTTTGTCTGTCGCAATCCTAGCATCGAGCTGACTGACTCCGATGAGACTAGTATTCACCATTATCCCTACTGTCAGAATCTGGACGTTTCGAATCGGGTCATTGGTCAAATTTTGTCCATCCCGGCAAAAGCGGGCTCGGATATATTACTTGTCTACTTTTCTCATCCGAGTCTCTATCCGAAGACAGAGCTCCGACTGAGTCACTCTCTGAAATAGTTCTTGTCAGTCGCAAGCCAGATAGCGAACTTCCTAATTTAAACTTGTCAGTTTTTCTCAGCCAAGTTTCTACCCGAAGACAGGACTCCGACTGAGTCATACACCACCCGAAGATGGAGGTCTTTTCGCCCTCTGACTGAAGACAGAGGTTTTGTCTTGTCTTGCGATTCCACTGGTATTTATCGGTCGCCACACAGTGGACTAGATACGACACAATGTTTTATGCTTGGGACACGTGTGCTTCTCCCGGGGACATTGGTCAAAATTTCACCAGCCACTGTA
This sequence comes from Acanthosepion pharaonis, assembly GCA_903632075.3. Lineage (NCBI taxonomy): Eukaryota > Metazoa > Mollusca > Cephalopoda > Sepiida > Sepiidae > Acanthosepion > Acanthosepion pharaonis. Next base: position 159,955 of record CAHIKZ030001704.1, read on the forward strand.
AAATCGTGCTCTGGTAGAGTACTTGTCTTTTTTTCTCGGTCGAGTCTCTATTCGAAAACTGACCCTCGATTGAGTTACGCTCTGCCCTAAGACAGAGGTCTTGTCAGTCATAAGCCAGACAGCGAACATCCCAGCTCCAACTTGTCAGTTTTTCTCAGTCGAGTTTTTATTCAAAGACAAAGCCCCGACTGAGTTATCATCCTCCCAAAGATTTAGGTTTTATCACCCTGTCCGAGGTCTTGTCATGCAGCGAACCTGGGACAAACTGCGATTTGACTGATATTTACCGATCGCCCCACTGTGGACTAGTTGTGACACAAGGTCAAGTTTTATGTGGGGGCCCTAGCTTTTCCGACCGGACTCGACCCAGACTCCGCAAAGACGGGATCGGGTAGTGTAATGATTTATTTTTCTCAGCCGAGTCTCTATCCGAAGACAGAGCCCCGACTGAGTCACCTTCTGCCCGAAGACAGAGGACTTGTCACCCTCTGCCCGTAGACAGAGGTCTTATCTTGTCGCGAGCCTGGTACTGTCTGTGATTCGACTGGTGTTTACCGGTCGCCCTACTGTGGACTAGATGCGACTCATGGTCAAATTTTATGTGGGGAAACCGAGGATTTCCAATCAGGTCAAATTTTACCCAGACCCCGCAAAAGTGGGCTCGGTTACAGTAATTTTCTGTTTTTCTCAGCTAACTCACTATTCGATGACAAATCCCTGATTGAATCGACCTCTACACGAAGACGTTGACTCAATAGTTTGTCAGTCATAAGTCAAAGAGTGAACTACTTGGCTCCAACTTGCCTGTTTTTTTTTCCCATCCTAGTCTCTAACTTGACAGAATATCAACTGAGCCACGTTCCGCTCTAAGACGGAGTTCTTGTCACCCTCTGTTCGAAGACAGTTCTAGTCTTGTCGTGAGCTTGGGACAGACTGCGATTTGGGAACTCCTTACAAGTGTAGTACAAGGCCGGTTTTATGTGGGAGGGGGGGAGGAGAAGGAATTCCGAGCCAGTAGTTTCGGGCAAAAATCCCCCTTAGACCACGCATACACGGAGCCGGGTTTGTCTACATCCCTAGACGAGACTCTACCCTTCGGTATAGCCTCGTCTAGGTTCCTCTCTGTCCGAAAGAAGAGTTCGACAAGCCTGCCAGCGAACTGCTGCAATTTGACTACCCCTAATCTCCTACCATGGAACTCTTTATAGTATTAGTCGAATTCATAGAGTTACCGGGGGTGTACTCTTTACTCGACAACATCTACCTACCCACTTGCGATTACTACTTTATTAAACAAATATACTTCTTATTTTTATTTCCTATTAGTATCTCCCCATCTTCTTTTTGGAGAGTTCACCAGCGGACTTTACTTTGTAGCATATCCGTCTCGGATCCACATCTAGTTCATCTATACGTTTTTATTTCCTTGCACTTGTCCTTGTTGGTTCCACGATTTGTTTTGGTACAGGCACATCAAGATTTGAACCGGTTCTCCAGGTCTTTCATCAGTTAATATTTTCTTCATCTTATTTTGGTGCATTTTATGCTGGATATTTTTTCTTTCACCAGGAAGACCGTGAAGATTTCCTACGGGTTTTCCCACTCATGAAATGCCAGGTGGTCCGGAATGAGAATTATTTAATATATGTTTCTGTATCACCCTCGGTATTACAGTTCTTTGTCCGTACAGTAGACCAGAATTAAATATCGAGCCGGCGTTCAATTCGTGATTCTGTACTTTTTTAATTTCTTTTAATTAAATTTTAGCAATACAAACGTCCTTTTTGATTTGCGTTGAATTTCATCCAGTTTAAAACTTAAGTCCATACTATGTTGCACAGAATGGTTTTAATTTCCATTTCGTTTTTTAGCGCTGCTATGACCCTGTCCTTCAATGGTTCTGCAATTTTTAGGTATGAACCTAGATAATCCATCCACCAATTTTAGACGGTTGGTACTCCATTGTAAAATTATAATTGAATAGGATTGTACCCCAGCGCTATAATCAGTTAGTTGTATGGAGAGGCATACCTTACTTTGAAAAATATATGGCTAAATAGGTTTTATGGTCTGTTTGTAACGGAAAATTTCTTCCATGAATAAATTAATGGAATTATTTCATAGCGAATATAATTGTTATATCTTTTTTCTTTGTCTGGCTGTAATTTATCTCTGCCGGTAGAAGTGAGTGAGAAGCATGAAAGAAAGCTTTCATTTTACCATCATTGTATTTGTTTAAAATCAGCACTTCAATACCGTAATCACTAGAATCTAACGCAACTACAATTTTTGCTTTTGCTGTGACACTATTGTGACACTGGTATAATGAAATTAATCTTAAAATGGTTCATGTGAAATCACCGTATAGGATCTGGAGAATTAGAAGAGATGAAAATGTTAAAAAACCTTAAGATGAAAACGTGATTTGAAATATGAAGCAAGGAAAAAAAACAAAAAAACAAAAAAACCCAGAAATTTTCCTTTTGATAAAAAACTGATAGGAGAATGGAATTGTTGTGAATCCGCAAAGCCAAAATGTAAAAAAATAGATTTTAAATCGGTGATTTTGAAACAACAAAGATAGCGGCAGTACTAAACAGCGTGGGAAGAACTCCTGATCGAGTCGAGCGTGCCGTGTTATATTGGATCATGGTGCGTTAGCAATAAATCGGACGTAAGAGTTTCTTTTCATCGCATCAAACTTTTTTGACATCCCGGATCCCAATTCCCCATTACTCCTTTTTTGTTTTCAGTAGATTGTTAAGTGGAGTTGTCAAATTAAGTAAATTACGTATATTAATTCGATAATAAATAGCCAGCCCTAAAAAAAGCGTGTAACGTTTGTTGGTTTAGGGATATTTCTAATTGCATTTGCCCTCGATGGCTCTGGTTTACTACCATTTTTAGCAATAATTTGTCCTAGATATTTTATTTTTGACAAAAAAAAATTCACATTTTTATCAGTAAGCTTGAATTCGTATACTCTTGATTAAAGACCAGATCCACCACTGTGAAATCAGAATGGTATCTATGGCTTGTTGAAAAAATATCTAATGCCACCTTTATACCAAAAGGAAGTCGATTAAATTTATATAAACCTCTGTGCGTATTTAGGGTCGTTAATTCAGAACAGTGATTTTCGATCTGAATTATTAAATATGTTTCAGAGAGATCCAGATTTTTAAATATTTTTCCACCGTTCAACTTCAAAAAATTTCTTATGAACTTGGTAATGAATAATTGTCTTTTCTGACAACTGTTTAATTCAGTCAAGATATCTGCGTGATTACGAATTTTGTCATATTTTTTTCTATACTTCCCCCGCTAGTTCAGCCCATTTCGAATGGTTTATTTTCTTTAATATACTAATTCTCTCTAGTTTGTCCAACTCTTCATTTACTTATTCTAATGCTGTGAATGGTACAATCAGTTTCAGATAAAATACTGGCATTTAAACATTTTTATTTGAAAATTCATCTTGAATTTTTAACACCGACCCAGTTCATTAGACAGAACATCAGGAAAAGATATGTTTAATTCTTTGTTAAGATTTTCGCTCTGATTTTTGTAACTTGTCCACATATTTTTTTAAAATAAGTGTTTATCGGATGTTCTCTAATTCAAACTTTACCTACAGAAATTTATTTCTCTGTTGTGATAATTTTCTATTTGCATTATGGCTCAAATATTGTCAATTTTCACAATTCTGCTTCTCTATTTGTATTTATGAACTCACAACATTTACTCTGGATTGAGCTATAATGGTATGTACAAATGTTCCTAAAACTCTTTGGAGATCTATAAATAGAACACAAAGTTGAAACTGATTTTTCGACAGGAGACTTTCACTCACCTTTTTATTATTACAACTAATAAGAGAACTATTAGTTATAATAATAAACGTATAAGGCTTATTCATACTGACAGATTAAATTGGAATAATGAAAGTAGGAAGACTTTTTTAAAACAAAATCTTTCACCCTTCAAGAAGTTTGAGGCTTTAATCTATAGATTTCTTTATTGATTTTATGTGAATTCTCAAACCTTCTACCAAGTTTGTAATGAAGTTTTTCTTCTCTTTGACTAGTCATAGCTGGGTTGTGAGGAAAATAAATTCAATAGTATTATTGCAAATGCAAATGCATCAGTCTAGACCGGAATACGAACTAAAATAACAGATTCAATTTGTCATACCAATTACACTATCACCACGTCTAATAAATTTATTAATTATATTTACGCTGATCATATTTTCGTGTAGTTTGAGAAATGAAGGCCGAAAGTCACAAATTTATAGAAAAGGAAAGGAAGATACTGAAATGGCATGAATAAATCATAGCGCAGAATTAAAATAAAAAGAAAATGGGTATAGATAATCAATTTGAAGAAGCAGAAAATGAAAGGTTGAAGAGAAAGAAGCTGGAAACATAAATATAAAAATGAGAAGAGTTTAAAGCGGGATATTATCTGTTGCTAATGAAAACGATTAAAATAAAAACAGATGAAGAAACCATGAAACGAACGAAGAAAAGAAATTCAGAAGAAACAAAATAAAAACAAGCAAACAAAAGCTTCAAGGCAAATGATCAACATCTGGGAAAAAACAAGCAAACCCCCCACCCAAAAAAACCCCAAAAAACACACACACACAAACAAATTATAACAAAAGAGAAGAATGAGTATAAAAAAGATGCAACAAAGGCTAAACTCATCCCTCTCTTTTTACCTACAACTTTTACTTCCTATCTCACACGTGCGTGAGTACGTCTGAGGCTATACACCTACAGAGGCTCTAATTTTGTGAAGCAAAAAAAAAAAAAAAAGGCAGAACATTAAAGATTTATGAATAGCCAAACTGAAGTGTTTTCTTGGGAATTCATCAGGTGAGCGAGCCCTGAACAAAATAAAAGAGGAAAGAATAAACATGCTATAAACAAAAATCGAACAGAATACCGGGTCGGCGAGATAATTTATTACCTTCTTATGTGTCGTTTGCTTGGCGCCATCTTTTCATATGCATGCACACTTACACACACTCACACACAGGCGCGCTGCGCAAGAAGAGAGTTAGTGGGAGAGAATACTTTTTGCTGTATATTAAATGGCAAGGAAGGTTTCGTTGAGTTTTTGCAAATTAATTTATGACCGTTTGCAAGAAAATTGACAATGGTAGCCAAAGGAAGAAAAATATAAAAATTTCCTTTGGTCTATAAGAAAATGCATTATTTTTACGCAACATAACCAACACAAACAATCTGAAAAATAAAACCTATCGAACGAAATTATTCCGCATCCTTTTGCCAAACTCATATTCCCCGCCCTTCATTTTGTACTTAGAATATGGCTACGGAAAATTTTGATTGTTTATTAACTCCAGTAGGAGCGAGAAGGATCACGAAAAAGCTATATATATATATATATGTATATAAATAAAAAGAAAGAACAGTAAGATATAAAATCCGGTGTTCTTATAGATATTTTATTTTTACAAAATAGTGCTCAATGTAAATTTACAGAGCATTAATATTATAAATTAATTGATTTAAAATATGGTTATTTTCGCTACACAGTTCCAACCATGTTTCAAAAAAAAATAGAAGCTAAAAACCCTAATTTTATTTTTGCAAATAAATTAAAAGCATTAGTTCCATTTCATCTTCAAGCGAATTTTGGAGTAACTTTTAAAATTTACGGGTTTTAAATACACAGCTAAAATCACGTTTCCATGGTTACAGAATATTCTACTCAAATTGAACACGGGGTGTCTAGATTTTCCTTATGACAGTATCATTGTATCAGTTATTAGCTACATTTTGGTAAGGGGTGAGGATGTATTTTACACTGAAACCTGACGTCGGTTGAATGGATGTCGTCTGAATTTAAAAAAAAAAAAAAAAAAAAAAAAATTGTTAACGGTAAAAATTTTTTCAACGTCATCTTTTAAAATTAAATTTTTTTTTTTTTACAATTTTTTATTTAACTACGATTTGAAATATTTTCCTTTTTTAATTTTTATTTTACTATATTCTTTTTAAGAACAGTTAAATGTATTAGAATCCATTATATTATGTAGGATTATTTTAACATTAAGTTTAAGTATGTATATGAGGTTATTTTTTTTTTTTTTTTTTTGTATATGACTATGACAGCAGAAATGGTTACTTAATTTCACTGATTCAGTAAACTTTTTTCTTTTATATATAAACCTATTATTATAATATTTCACATGTAAGTACTGAGGACATGGGTCATTCAAAAGCTTACATGTTATGGTATTTCATATTAATTTTATTTTACTATAGGTGTTATTTTTGGATTTTTTTTAATGCGTGTAGTATTATTTAAAAGAAATTTAGGTTAGAATTCATTCAATTTAACTACAATTTTAATTACAAATTCAAAATTACAACTTTAAAATTTTAAAATATTTTCATTGTTTAGTTTTAATAGACTATATTTTTTATAACAGAAGGAAAATTACTCATATTAAGTAAGATTATTTTTTCCATATCAAAGTATATGTAAATTTTTTTTTTTTTTTTTTTTTTTTAAATTTAAATATTATTTAAGTAATATTAATGGCACTTACTACAAAACTAGCTAAGTCATTTCTCAGATTTAGTAAACTTTATTTATTTATTAATTAATTAATTTATTTATTTCAAATATATTTAACCTAATTAATAAAGTTTCATATGTATGTATAAATAACATGTTAGAATTCATTTTATTTTACTATAATTTTAATTTCAATTTTAAAATTATAACTTTAAAATTTTAAAATATTTTCATTGTTAGTTTTAATTTAGACTATATTACTTTTATAACAGAAGGATAATTACTCATAGTAAGTAAAAATTTTTTTTTTTTTTTTCATATCAAAGTATATGCAAATTACAATTTTTAAACTTTTAATTTAGATATTATTTAAGTAATATTAATGGCCCAGATACAAAACTATCTTTTCATTTCTCAGAATTAGTAAACTTTATGTATTAATTCAAGTTTAAGTATGTATATGAGGTTACATTTTTTTTTTTTTTTTTTTTTTATATATATATAAACCTAGTGATATAATGTTTCTCATGTAAGTACAAAGAACATGGGTCATTCAAAAGCTTACATCTTATGGCATTTCATATTAATTTTATTTTACTATATTTGTTTTTTTGGGATTCTTTTTTTAGTGCGTGTAGTATTATTTAAAAGAAATTTAGGTTAGAATTCATTCAATTTAACTTTAATTTTAGTTTCAATTTTAAAATTACAAACTTTAAACTTTTGAAATATTTTCATTGTTAGTTATATTAGACTATATTACTTTATAACAGAAGGAATATTACTCATAGTAAGTAAAATTATTTTTCAATATCCAAGTATATGTAAATTAATTTTTTTAAACCTTTTATATTTTAAAATATTATTTTAGTAATATTAATGGAACTTACTACAAAATTAGCCAAGTCATTTCTCGGATTTAGTAAACTTTATTTATTACTTAATTTATTTATTTATTTTAAATATATGTAACCTAAGTAGTAAAGTTTCATATGTATGTACCAAGAACAGGTTAGAATTCATTTTATTTAACTACAATTTTAATTACAATTTTAAAATTACCACATTAAAATTTTAAAATATTTTCATTGTTAGTTTTAAATTGACTATATTAATTTTTATAACAGAAGGATAATTACTCATAGTAAGTATAATTATTTTCCATAACAAAGTATATGTAAATTACAATTTTTAAACTATTATATTTAAATATTTAAGTAATATAAATGGCACAGACTACAAAAACTATCTAAGTCATTTCTCAGATTTAGTAAACTTTATGTATTAATTAATTAAATTATTTATTTTAAATATATGTAACCTGAGTAATAAAGTTTCATATGTATGTACAAAGAACAATGGGTCATACATTACCTTACATCATCTAGCTTTAGTTATAATTTCATTTTTCAGGAGGTGTTTTATCGGATTCATTCAAGTGTTTTAGTACATTTATTATAGAGGTGTTTTCTGGTTAGGATACATTTTATTTAACTACAATTTTTTAAAAACGGTGTTTATGTTTTAATGCAAAGAAAACAATTTTAAATTTTAAATAACAGTTTAAAACATTTTCCTGCCATTCCAATAGACTTTTTTTTTTTTTTTTTTTTTTTTTATATATTATTTAAGGAAAATTTTTGACAATGACGGCATATAATAGCTATTTCATTTCTCTGATTCAGTAAATTTTATTTTTATAAACTTAGTAATATATAGTTTCTTCTTGTATACATAGAGGACACGGGTCGTTTAATGATCTACAAATTCTAGCTCTTTTCTTATTAACTTCCATTTTACTGTAGGTGTTTTATTTGATTTTTTTTAGATGCCAGAAATATTTTGAGAGAGATGTTTGATTTTTATATTTATTTATTCTAAATGAAGTTTGATGTTGGTTGAATTTTTTTTGAATTCATGGCTAGTGCAACCTATATATATTTTTATGTTATCAGGATTTTCAATCGAAGAGATATTGCATTGGTATACTAATGATTCAGTGCAACATTTATTTTGTAGTGGGCAATTTTGAGGGTTTCGACAATTACATAGTTTTTTGTTTATTTACATCAGTTTTTTATCTTTTTTTTCTATTGTCTAAATTTTTTTGGTTTTTGGTATAAGTGTTTATTTAAGATATTAGCATTATGGTTCTTAATGATTTTTTCTAAGTTTTTTGTACAGCTATAACTTAATTTTAGTGTGTTTTTATTGAAAATAGTACTTAGTTTATTTTCACAAGGGGAAATGTTTGACTATTAATGTGAGGAATTTATGTCCTAATCTGTTCTTTACCATTTGGTTATATGGGGGAGTATACCAAATAATTTTTTACATCTGTTTTTTTCTATGTTTTTCCATTTTCATTTTTTATATACGCTAGTTTTGTTTTTGTAACCATGGCCCTTTTTTTTTTTAGCTGTGTATTTAAAACCCGGTAAATTTTAAAAGTTACTCCAAAATTCGCTTGAAGATGAAATGGAACTAATTTTAATTTATTTGTAAAAATAAAAATTAGGTTTTTTTTTTTCTATTTTTGAAACATGGTTGGAATGTGTAAAAAAATAATATATTTTTAAATCAATTAATTTTTATTTAATATATATATATATATATATATATATATATATATATATATACAGTTAAATTAGGGTTCGGATATAAGAGACCTGGATATAAGAGAAACCCGGATATAATCCAGATTTTAATTTTTTTTCTGGTCCCAAATTAGAGCCTGTGAAAATGTATACATATAGACCAAACCCGGATATATAGAAACCCGGATATAAGAGACTATTTCTCCGGTCCCGACAATATCTTATAAATAAATATTTATACACTATATATATATATATATATATATATATATATATATATATATATATATATATATATATATATATATATATATATTATATATATATATATAAATATATTTATTTATATATATATATACAATATTTATGAATAAAAAATGACAATAGGAAAACTGGTAATTGCTGACGCGTTTCGTCCAATGTGGACTTTATCAAAGCAAAATACGAAAATGAAATTAAATGAACAAGGTAACTAATAAAAACAAAAAACAGAATATTCCTAGCAACTGTAATGTAGAGAAACGCTATTTTCATATTGTTAACTGAAAATAACGTCAGTAATTGTCACGTGTGGAGAATATTGTCATTATATCTGTGTTGATGTATTCAACCATTTTCTTTTGATTTTATGAATCTGTTGTGTATATTTGTTTGTAAGAGCATTAATTTTGTTAAGAAAGGTGAAATGGGGAAAAACCTGGGCGTAGATTAATATTTGGGTAATATTCTATGGCAGCACTCTCCAGAATTTTCCTTCTGAGTGGGTTATTTTCTTTTTTTATAAGTGTAGCATTTTTAAAATCAAAATTATGGTTGAATTTATTTCTATGTATGACTAGTGCATTAAGTTGTTTTTGTGAGGTTCTTTGTACTCATAAATGCGTTTTTTTTCAAACTTCTACTTGTTTCTCCAATATATTGGGAGGAACAGTTTTGGCAATTTATTTTATAAATGCCTGCTTCAGAAATATTAGTGCTATTATTGTTTGAAGATCTTAGTATATCTATAATGGTTTTGGAAGTGTTTGTAACTATTTCAAGATTATTTAGATTGGATAGGTTATTCTTGATAGTGGACGTGACAGAATTGGTCGGTAGTATTATGTATCTGTTTTCATGTGATTTACTATTGCGGATTATTGTTATTAGTTTTGTTTTGTTTTTATATATTTTGTATACCTTTCTTCTTGGATGGATGAAATGATATGGGTATTGTAGGTTTTTGAATGTGTTTTCTATGTATGTTTCTTCTTTAAATAAATATTGGGGATTACATATTCTTAAAATTAAAACTTAAAATAAAACTGTAGTTAAAAATTACCTTTTAATTTAAAAATTACACGATGTATTTTCAGGCAAGATGAAATCCTGAATGGCAATTATTTTTCTTCTTCAGTTGACCTATAAGAAAACAAAAGAGTAAGATTATAACTTTAGCGAGTTTCAATCTTTCTAACGAATACGATTCATTTTCAAAACGTTTCCAGTCTTGGAAATTTAATAACTGAACCATATCCACAATCGTCATCAAATGACTACTTAAAAAATCAACATTTTGAAAAGAAAAATTTGATCATACATAAATTTGTTCTCTCCTTCCTGCCCAATGGAACTTGAATTTAATAACATTATTAATAAAGTATATTTAATTTGTTATAATTTGGTATACAAGCTGATACATTTAAACAAGGAATGATTTTATGAAATTTGAATCGACGCATTAAATAGAAAAAATATCATACGTTTTCAGAAATCCCAGTTACATTCACTTACGTGCTAATACCCTTGGGAAAGATATGAATCCTTTTCGCCTCCCCAGCTACGTGTAAATAGCAGGACACATGCATTTCTATAGTTTTAAATGACAAATGGTTTACTGCAGAAAGAATTTTAAAATAAATAAGAAAAAAAAAAAAACTTTTTAATGTCATGTATCGAAAGATACATGAGTTGATTTAGTCGTGAATCACGCATGACACATAACTGACTTTCAGAAATCAAATGCATTTTATTATAAAGGGTTGAGCTGAAGTAAATGACTTCTAAACTTCTCTGAAATGTTGCGATGACGAGTTATCATAATTTACAGTCAGATTAACCTAATTATCTCTATTAAGATTATAGGTTTTCGGTCGTTGTGCTCTGCAGCCTTCTTCACGTATTTCTGAAATCAATAAAATTCGAACTGAATATTTGACATAATCTATGCGGATAGATATTTATCATTACGCAGTCCATGTCTAGGGATAACATCGCCTTGGTCAATTTTTCTTACTATGATTCGCTGACTGTATTTATTATCTCACTCGGGTATTGCACCCAGTGTTAAGAGTATTCTAAACTGATCTTTTTGTCTGTATTTTAGTTTTAAAGAGTCGACCTAACACTTTATTCGGCCTTTCATTTTTTTTTTGCCAATCTGATCTGATCAATCGTCACATCACCATGACATGGTTTCACCTCTATTTTCTATCTTTCTATGGCAATTGATCTAATGAAATCTCCTTTTGAGTACCCAGAATGCATAATTTTATACGTACTACTAGGTCTCATAGTTTTACTCTTGATAGCTAGATATAACCGTAAGTTCTATTCTAATAGTTTCTTCTCTCGCACTTCTCACACATGGATTTATCTTCAGTTTTCTAGTTTCCCTGCCACCTCTAATCTTAAAATCTTTAAATGTAACATCACTCGCCATCTTATGTGTTGTTTAAACTTGTTCTTTTATTGACCTTCTCATTCTTTTCTGCCGCTAATAACGCTTTTGCTTCTTGGAGTCATTATCGCCTTGCTTGGGATGAAATGATCAAACAAATAAATGTTATCAAATGTTTTTTATCGGAAAACATCACTTGAAAGAAAGAGCATCTGGTTCTTTATATTGTCAGCAAAACATTTTTTTTAATTAAATCGCCATTTAAACAACATTCTTTCGCCTGTTGCTTTTTGCTTTCCTTCAATATATCAAAATATCTTTGGTCAAATGAGATTTTGTCTAATGAAAATCTTATTTATCTTCAGTATTATTGTCAACAGGAGCCGTGGTCGTTTCGGCGTGGTGTAATGGTTAGCAAGCTGGTCTCGCTAAACAGTTATGACGGAAAAGTGAGTTCGATCCTCACTGGCTGCCCAATACCTTTCGGCCATGTGCCACATCTAGGCAACGCTTAGAAAATCAATATTTGGTCACCTCGAGGCGGTGTAATGGTTAGCAAACTTGTCTCGATAGAACGATTACGACTGAGTAGTGAGTTCGATCTTCACTGGGTGCTCCATAATTTCGGCCTTGTGCCAACACCTAAGCAACGCTTGGAAAATCGGCATATTTATTATGTATGTTATTATTTCGCATGTTTGCATGTACGACTGCTTATGTTGCATTTTTGTA
>CAHIKZ030001704.1:177500-260000 GCA_903632075.3 Acanthosepion pharaonis
GGAAGACGAGGTGGATAAACATTTTGGATTAGGGTTGTTAGTTGGAAAATTATAAGTCGCTTAAACATTAATAATGGTATAGGATGATGGGGCCGATCATTTTACTGAACATAGTAATAACATTTAAGATTTAATCCGTATAGCCAACTGGATTTAAAAGTAATCACGCTTAAATATTTTCATGACTCAAAAGCTACAATATCCTGTTCTCAGTTATATGTAATATGGAATTTGTTAAACAGCAAAAATTAAAATTTAGCTTTGAAACAGGAGGCATTTGAGGAGTATGGTGCCACCTCTTAATTGCTGTTTTTCCCAGGTCCACCCTGACCAGGGGTGTTAAAACTTATTAGGGCCCAAACTATAGGCAACACCCAAACTAGGGTCAAAACTTATGAAAGTATAAACAGATAAACAAACCAACAGGTTTAATATCCATAACTAGAAGATTGGGTCAAATGTTAATGATAAGATTCTTTTGCGTCAATAGTTCAAAGGATTTTACTGTGTGCTCCTTAAATTAGTATTTAAAATCAAGGATTTTATCTCCACTGAATCCCCAAGGAATAATGCCTTTGGAAAAATTATTTAGCCATTGACACGTCTCATTCTTCTTTATTATTTTTCATGAGCTTACATTTTATGTGAAAACAGAAACATATGATCTGTCTATATTTCTGAGATGAGGTATTATGTACACTATTTACATTATTCGGACTATTGTCCTCATCTTTGTTGCCATATTTATTACAACGTTTCGGCCGTTCAGTATCTGTCTATATTTCTGAGATGAGGTATTATGTACACTATTTACATTATTCGGACTATTGTCCTCATCTTTGTTGCCATATTTATTACAACGTTTCGGCCGTTCAGTATCTGTCTATATTTCTGAGATGAGGTATTATGAAACACTATTTACATTATTCGGACTATTGTCCTCATCTTTGTCGCCATATTTATTACAACGTTTCGGCCTTTCAGTATCTGTCTATATTTCTGAGATGAGGTATTATGTACACTATTTACATTATTCGGACTATTGTCCTCATCTTATCTAATCGCCATATTTATTACAACGTTTCGGCCTTTCAATATCTGTCTATATTTCTGAGATGAGGTATTATGTACACTATTTCATTATTCGGACTATTGTCCTTATCTTTGTCGTCATATTTATCACCAACATTTCGGCCGTTAAACGCTTGACCTTCTTCAGTATCTGTCTATATTTCTGAGATGAGATATTATGTACAGAATTTACATTATTCGGACAATTGTCCTCATCTTTGTCGCCATATTTATTACAACGTTTCGGCCTTTCAATATCTGTCTATATTTCTGAGATGAAGGTATTATGTACACTATTTACATTATTCGGACTATTGTCCTCATCTTTGTCGCCATATTTATAACAATGTTTAGATTTCAGTATCTGTCTATATTTCTGAATGAGGTATTATTTTTTTAACATTATTCGGATTATTGTCCTCATCTTTGTCGCATATATTTATAACAATGTTTCGGCCGTTGTACGCTTTATTGCCTTCTTTTAGGTGGTTGGAATATAAAACTGAACCCTTTATTTCGCTCATTGTAGACTGTTCTAGTTTCGCCATATGTTTATTAGATGTTTCACCGAAGAATGAAATTCTTGTTAATTTAGCTCGAAAGTTCTCCACACAGTGAAACCGGATATTCAGAGGGAAATTAATAGGAGATAACTGACGTCCATTAAACATGGAAGAGTTTATTTAGAACAGGGCGAAATAAAGGGTTCAGTTCGACATTCCAACCAATTGAAGATACGGAGTGTACAACGGCTGAAACGTTGTAATAAAAAATCAAAAAATTGGGACTAAATCCGAATAATGTAAATAGTGTTCATAATATTCATCCTAGAAATATAGACAGATACTGAAGAAGGAAGAGCCATACAACGGACGAAATGTTGTGTTAAATAGACGAAAAAAGATAAGGACAATAGTCCGAATAATATAAATAAATATGCACAATTACCTCATCTCAGAAGTATAGACAGATACTGAAGAAGGTCGGAGCGTATAACGGCCGAAATGTTGTGATAAATATGACGACAAAGATAAGGACAATAGTCCGAATAATACAAATAGTATACATAATACCTCACCTCAGAAATATAGACAGATACTAAAAAAGGCCGAAGCGTACAACGGCTGAAACGTTGTAATAAATATGGCGACAAAGGTGTGGACAATAGTCCGAATAATGTAAATAATGTACATAATACCTCATCTCAGAAATATAGACAGATACTGAAAGGCCGAAGCGTTGTAATAAATATGGCGACAAAGATGAGGACAATAGTCCGAATAATGTAAATAAAGAATCATATGCTGTTTATCAGCTTGATTATTTATATATTAGTTCGTATTTAATACCAATAATTAATCTTTTCTCTTTGTTCACATCAGTTCCACACCCGTTCTACGTTCCTCACGAGACATCCTTCTCTTTCATTTCAGCTGTTTTTACTTTTTTTTTTATTTATATCTAGATGTTATCACTGGGAGAATAAGTGAGAGTTTCCTCAAACCTCTAGAGTAACCCTTTCTCCTTGACGACGACCACAGCACTTGTGTCTTGGTCAGACTTATTTCGTCGAATGACTTTCATTTTTCCTTGAATAATTTTTACGCATTAACTTTTCAAAATATTCAAAATCTGTAGTTTATTGGGGTTTAATTTACAACATATCCACTCAGTACGCCATAATTATTAATATTATTATATTTGTCCATCATTTATAATCTATATACAAGTGTTTTAAGGTGTCTAGATTATTTTAACGCTTCACAATTTTTTTTTTTAGTTCCTGAATAATTTTTTCTTTGAAATTTGTTCTTCTATTTCCTACTCGAATCCATTGAAACATTGCATTCAAATTTTAGCAAAATTTATTTGTTTAGAGCTGACGTTGAAATACTGTTTTGTATAGATTGGACTCTCAAATTTCCAAAGTATTTAACATTCAGTACATTCAAAGACAACTTTAATTTGTGTTCTTACCATATGTGTGCATTTTCAAACCAAAATGATTTGCACACATTCTAGTATATCAAAAATTTATTTTTATATTTAAGAAAATAGAAAATATTGTTTTTATTTAAAAAAAAATCACGCTGATAGTCATTACTGGATTGTGTTGACGACTAACAGAAAACATTTGGAGCGAAGATGGAAATAAAACCAAATGAAAAAGACAAATGGTTTCTTAATAAATTAATATTTTTAAAATAAATATTTAACATTTTTAAAACAGCGGGTCATTTTTCCACCAACAGTAAAAAAAAAAAAAATTCTTTATGATTCCTGTAAAGGATGTTTGTGCAAAGTTTCTAGAGGAAGTAAAGAGTAAGGAGAAAAAACGATAATAGTTTCAGGACGGCTTGGCTTAAAAGAAATTCCCTTACTTATTTACACGTCTTCTTCAGCAAGCTAGATGACAACTATACTTTCCTCGTCGCTTGCTCCCTTGCCTCACACATACACACGAAGAAATTACATTTTTTTCATCTTAACAAACAACTAGAAACAAGGACGTTCACAAATTTAACACTCATACATGCTAAGAAATCTTAAGGAGTAAGAAACATGAGAATACAAATATCAATTTTGTTATATTTAAACAACTATTCGCCTTTTTATATGCTGTCGGTTGATTCAAAATCTCAACAAACTCTTCCCTTCGTTTTTTTTAAGTTTCTTAAAAAATCTAATATTATGAACAGATTTAAGTCTCTATCGTCAAATTTTAATATAATTGCTAATGCTTTCACTGTGATTCAAAACACTAAATAAATTCTGCTTACGTAATTTTTCCATATCTATATTAAATTTCAATCTGAATATACTTCAATAGATTTTCATGTATTTTCTTCCGATAAGTTACGTATCTATTTATATTACACTGTGATTTCAACAATACACTAAAATTCTGGACTGCAACTAATTTATACAGTCCACCCAAATCATTTTGTAAAATTTAATTTCTCTCTATCCAGTACATTCTTTTTTCGTATTACTTTATTATTAATAATAGTAGAAGTATCAAGACAATAGCATCTGCCGACCGACAATTGACAAGGAATCACCTCAATCCCAATGATTTTTTTTACACAATTCATGGTGATATTTATTTACGCATTACATGAATTTTTTTTTCAGATTTTCCAAATGTTACACACTATTAATATTTTTTTAATATAAGGATAATATCCTTCCAATTAGTAGAATTTTGGTGACACAGTGAGGAGTACTCGAAGACTGCCGAGAATTTTGGATACATAATTTTTGACATTTTTTCATATTTACAAGTTTTGCGATAAAACACAAATTTATCTGTTTATTTTCGCAATGGAAATACAACTTTAGCAATTTGAAAACACACATACAAACACAGATATACAAATATATATATATATATATATATATATATATATATATATATACATATATACATATATATATATATATATATATATATATATATACATATATACATATATATATATATATATATATATATATATATATATATATATATATATATATATATATATATAAATATATATAAATGGATAAGATCCGACAGAATGAAGAAAAATTTGGAAAAAACAAACAAAATCCTTAAATGCAATTATGTTATTTTAAAATGAATGAAATGTCGACGTCTGACGTTTCGGGTTTAATAAACCTTTTTCAAGACAATATTCATTAAAATACAATTCAGTTCAATTTGACAAAGACGATGGACATAAACAACAAGTCTTATCCAAAACAGATAACTGAAAATTTTTAAAATGATCAACTTTCCGTTTAGCATGGTCACGTTGTCGTCACATGTTTTTGCATGATATTTGATAGATGCAAGCATCGGAAATATATTGTCTGTTGGTCTATTTAATAAATGTGAAAAAATATGTGGGTGAAACATTTAGGTCCGTAAAATCTTTTGTTTTCGAACATAAACGAGATATTCGCCTCGGAAATTTTAACAATGCTTTAGTTGTACACACAAGCAGATCATAATTTTGATTTCGATTCCGTGAAGGTATTAAAATATTTTCATAATAAAAATCTCAGGAGGATTTATGAAGCAGGTATAATATCCATCTCACGCACGGTGAATACTAGACCTGGTTTCTTTAATATTTCCCCTTTTTTAGCGAGATTAATGCTCGACAAGCATACACATAAAAATTTTAGATCCTAATAGAATTCTTTTCATTTTCTTTTTCATTCAAAATAATCAAAAATTTTTAGGAATACGTTTTGAAAGCGTCGCCCATGTGACGACAACGTGACCATGCTAAACGGAAAGCTGATCATTTTAAAAATTTTCAGTTATCTGTTTTGGATAAGACTTGTTTTTTATGTCCATCGTCTTTGTCAAATTGAACTGAATTGTATTTTAATGAATATTGTCTTGAAAAAGGTTTATTAAACCGAAACGTCAGACGTCGACATTTCATTCATTTTAAACAACATAATTGCATTTAAGGATTTTTGTTTGTTTTTTCCAAATTTTTCTTCATATATATATATATATAGATATTACATGAATCATTCATACAAAAACAGATATAGAAGTTAATGATAATTGTAAGAAATTTTCTTTTGTACTGGTAGGTTTTTCAGTCAATGTGGCATGAACTAAATTGTTCAATAAATACAGGAATGTCACAGTTATTATCTGAAAGTTGCACGTCGGATCAGTTATTTTAATATCAAGTATGTGGTGCAGTTCAATCTACATTACATGAATCATTCATACAAAAACAGATATAGAAGTTAATGATATAAATGGCGAGAATACATCTTCGCAAACAAATTTAATAAAGTACATTAACCTCAAAGCTGTAGATGAATGTTATGATCCCTGTTTATAAATTCCAGTTGCATAAGGTCTTTTTTTACTTGTTTACAAGCTTTCGTCTGTTCATACAGACATCATCAGATATGGAAATAAATTTGTTTTTGTTTTTTACTTCCCGGTAATAACAGGACAACGAAAGAATAGATGTAATCCGAAATATGTTTTTAGAAATGTGTTATTGTTAATTGCAAGCTTGATAATGTAGTTGTCGTATATCCAACATACATTTTTGTTTTTCTGTCGGAGATACAATATATATACCAATATGTCTCCCATGGATTCCAGTAAATAAGTAAAATTAATTATATATTATACAAAATACAATACAACCAATTTAATTATTCGCAATAACTCCTCCCCAACAGCCGTTGTATTATGTAAAACCAACATTATATATCAATTCAAGCGATAAAAAATTCAGTAATGGATAGCTACATATAGTTTATGCCTTAATAGTTGTAACCCTGATGACGATCTCGGAAAGTAAATGGGAAATGAAAGTGATTTTCAGTTACAGTGCATTTCTGGCCTCATTTAATTGTAATATACGGAAAAATATTCGTCAATATGAAAGGATTATCATAAAAATAAGAAGACATAATATCTGTAATGTATTCAATGAGAATATATATATATATATATATATATATATATATATATATATATATATATATATGTGTGTGTGTGTATGTGTTTGTGTGTGTGTGTGTGTATATATATATATATATAATAGATAAAAACAAAATTATTTAAAATTTTTAAGAAGAAGCATTTTTTAAGAAGCTAAAAAACAAACAAACAAAATAAAAACAACCGGTTTCGTGTCCCAAGACTTATCAGTTTATTTTTTGGAAATAGAAAATTTAAATTTCTGCCTTAAATTAATTTAAATTAACGAATGGAATGAAAGAAAAAATGTAGTTACATTTCACCTCAAGGTTCTAGAAGTCCTTGTAAAATCAGATCCGTAGGCCTTCCCTTTGTAAACAGAGGAATGTTTACTGGAATCTGAATATTATTGGACAGAAAAATAAACTTGATAAGTCCTGGGATGAAACCCGGTTTTTTTTTTTTTTTTTTTTAGCGTCTTCTTTAAAAAAATGCCTCATAATTTTTGTCTTTTCTATCTATTATTAAAATCTATTACCAAAAAACTTATTTAAAAATATATATATATATATATATATATATATATATATATATATATATATATATATATATCTCAAAATCAAGGAATACTAGCCACTAAAATGTTTCCACTGGTAAGGTTTCTTCAGGCAGTAGAGGTTAATAGTTATTCCCGACGCATTGTTTATTTTTTTAACATTCTCAACAGGGATTTCGTTTGAAGGGACCATAAAGCAAGAGCAGTTAATAATAATTAATATTTTTTAAACTAATGAGAGAGGCATTGTTAGAGATAATTTAAGGGAGAGAAAAATATATTAGTAATAGAATTATAATATATCAATAATAATATAACAATTAAGGGGAGTGTCAAATTAATATTGGTGGAAATGTGAGTTAATGATGGAGGGAATATAAAAGAGGAAAATTTAAAAAATAGATAATTTAGAAATTAATATTAATAATAATTAATATTTTTTAATCTAAGGAGCGAGGCAATATTAGAGATAATTTAAGGGTCGGAGAAAAATACATTTATATAATATAATATAATACAATATATTAATAATAATGTAGTAATAATTTACGGGCGTAACAGCAAAATTGTCCAAATCATGTAACTGCAAAATTGTCCAATTGTCACTTTGAAGCTTTTATCTTAGAAATAATTAAAGATATCATACTGGAATTCTCCGAGGTTTTTTTTTTTTTTATAAAACTATTGAACTCTACTTTGAACAATAAGATATATAATTTTTCTCGAAGCTTAACAGAAGAATCGTGATGAAATATATTATAAAAGAAAATGATAGTCCAGAATGATGATGATATTTCATCATTTTAAAAATTACCTTGTCATTAGTGATGGCAGAAAAGGATATTTCATCATCCTAAAACTCATCACTATAAAAAAAAAGACGCTTCCACCACAAGAGAGTCAGTAGAGTAGTGTAGACTAAGGTTCCCATAGCAGTAGTCAGTAGTACAATAGACAAGTAGCAGTACAGAAACACACATCAGCCAGCGCTCAGAGAAGATCGATAACAGACGATTTCAAACGCATCCTCACAAACGAAATTCTTGGAACCAAACCAAGTAAGTACCGACTTTTAAATAAAAGAGACACCGAGAACATTTTTACACACATCATACCAATATTATGTAATTCATATCACAAAAAGAAAATACAAATTCTGTCTCGATTTATTGTTTATATTATTGTATTATATTTTAATTCATTTCGTTTTCAATATAAAAAGAGAATAGGATACCTCCTCCAATACTACAAATAATAACAACAGGAAAAATAATACATCAACCCCCAAATTACCTACTCCATTACATGTTCATCATTAATTAATCATAGCTAAGGATTGGAAGCTCACGAACGATTGAAATAATATTCAAATATATAGACATTATTCCAGGATCATTTTCCAAATCATTCAAGACGATCTGTCCTGGAGTAACAAGGTGTCGCACACATTTTACGTATGATTTCATTTTCAAGACTTTTTCAATGCTCTTTTGGAATTTCATAGATGAAACTGCTCTCTCACGTGTCAAAAGTCTTATGGATCTTTTGTAATTCATCTCTTTAGCTCTCATTTGAAATGACGATCTACTTCTTGTTGTGACCTCCTGATCCAGATTTCCTCTCTACTGTTCCCTCTTTTTAAACTTATTCACCGTTCTGTTGATGGTTCTTGAATGGACTTTGAAGATGGAAGACATAATATGAATCTTGGTACCATTACAGAAGGCCTGGATGGTAATTTTTACTCTCACCATTGCTCAGTGGAGAATACAGTGGAAATGGCACAAACGTTTTTAATCTTAACTTTTTCTAGATGAATAACTCAAATTATGTTTTAGTGGTTCTTAAGACAAATAATACCAAAATGGCTAAACGTTTTATTTGAAAATCTAGAAAACAGAAACTCAATTAGTTTATTGTTTTTTTTAGATATTAAACATTTTGTGGGATGGACAATTATGCAGTAACACGATTTGGACAATTTGCAGTTACACACCATATATATGCGAGTATGTGTGTGTAATTTTGAAAAATATATATATATATATATATATATATATATATATATATATATATATATATATATATATATATGCGTGTGTGTGTTTAATTCTCGACTGAAGAATGGACAACCTTCCAGAATTCTTGTAAGACATTTTTATGCAATCTTTGACACACACAGACAAATAGTCCAAGGAAGACAACTTTTGTTGCTAAACACTTAGACTACGAATTCAATTTCAGAAACTGTCTTACAAACTGTTTAAAATTCATTTTAAACAAGTTGAATTCTATTGGAATGTCTTACCTGTTCAATACCTAGATGGGTGACAAGCATGGAATATCAGGTAATGTAAGCTTGTATATGCGAATAGTGTCATGGATAAACGCTTGGAATTGGTAAACGGGGAGGTTAGTTTTAATTCCAGTCGTGTTTGTTATATTTACTTACGCCCAAATATCCTTGCAAAAGATATGGATCCACCTCTTCCACCAGCTATGGGTAAATTATTTAATTAGCGAAATGATGACTTTCAAAACGTTTTATTTTCTGCTGTTCTAAATATGTTTTAGTTCTTTCATAACCATTTCTGTATTGTATTTGTCAATTGTGTATCGATACTTTGATTTTTTTTTCTATTCTTCAATACCGAATTCCATTTCTAAATTATCAACCCGGATTTTTGGATATATCGCAAAAAATTTCTTAAACCTCTTTCTTTTCCTCGTATTTACTCTGACATATATTTGCTAGTGTATTATCAGTATTCAACATTAAACAATTTCTACGTCGCTTCAATTCTTTTCTTAATTTGTGACGAATTTGAATATCTTTGATCTCATATAGGAGAATAAATATTCCTACTTCTTGGAAACTTGTGGAGTGGCCCTACAGAAACATCATATGATTAAGGCTCAATAAACAATTGCTGATATATGAAATATCACATGATTTGGAATAATAAATCGATGCTGATTCCTGAAAAAGCTGAATATATATATATATATATATATATATATATATATATATATATATATATATATATATATATACAATAATGCGGTATAATACAGTTAAATATCAAAAGTCTGAGCTCCGCCGATGTAATTATTTAAAGAGTATAAGTTCTGTAAGGTACTATCTTTGGAGTAGCAAGAACATTGCAAAACATGAAGAAATGATGATATGGAAGAAGGGTTGAAATTATTCGGAGCATGTGTTAAAGACATATTTTATTGAAACACCGGTTTTCGTACTATCACCAAAGTTGAGCAACGTTGACTCTGGTCAGTATCTAGATGGGTGACAAGCATGGAATATCAGGTACTGTAAGCTTGTATATGCGAATGGTGTAATAGATAAAGGCTTGGAATTGGTAAACGGAGAGGTTAGTTTTAATTTCAATCGTGTTTGTTCACTTACGTCCAAATATCCTTGCGAAAGATATGGATCCACCTCTTGCACCATCAATGGGTAAATTATTTAATTAGCGAAATCATGACTTTCTAAACGTTTTATTTTCTGCTAAATTTGACGTATACTAGAACATTTTTTGCAGTGATTGCAAGCAGTTCTAAATGTAGCTTGAGATAGATATTAAGTAGTTGTTTTGGTGGGTTACGGCTGTAGTGCATTTATAGGTGAACCAGGCTTAACTGTTTGGTATTTGCTGGAATTTGTTTTGGGGTATAAAACTCTCATTTCCAGAAAGGATCCAATCAGTGAATAAGGCAGCGGTTTTTGAAGCAGCATACTTGAAAATAGTTGGGAGGGGAGTTTCCATCATGTAGGATCGGAAGCTGTCCAAGTCTGCCTTCGCATAGAGAAAAGTCGTTTTATGGAATGGTACATCAGGGGATAACTTAGGTTTGGCATTAATAGGGACATTGACGGGCCTAGTAAAAGTAAAATATTTGGCAGACATTTATCAGGGCAGGAAGTTATGAAGAGATCGATGAGGTTCGACTGATGTCCCGACGTATCCGGGACCCGTGTAGGTTCTCGTATCAGCTGGGTTAGTTCATAGTCGATGGCGAAGTCTCTGCAATCCAGTGACAATATGCCATTTTCTATCTTTGTGTAATCAGTAAATTAATTTTCTATCAACATAGACTCGGTTTTCAACCGATATATAGTATCGTTTATTGTACTATTCTTCGCAGTTAATCATATTTTCGGCGCAGATCAAATAAGTCTTGTTCAGTAACATAAATTGCTTTTGCATTTTGAAATGTTAATGTAAATCTTTCTGTATCTGTATTTCTCTCTCCAATATCATTGTGATGAAAAAAGCCAAGAGTTGTCGTATATCAATTTCGGCTTACGGCCATATCACATTGAAACACCGATTCTTGTACTATCAAGATAAGGAATATCTTACCTGTTCAGTACCTAGATGGTGACAGCTTAAGAATGCCAGGTTCTCTAAACTTGTGGTGTAATGGATAATTGCACGGAACTGGAAACAGGAAAGCTTAATTCTAATTCAGTCGAGTTTGTTACATTCACTTACAAGCAAATAATCTTGAGAAATGTATAGATCCATCTCTTTTTCCACAGCTATGGTTTAATTAGGATTATCATCAGTAAATCTTTCCTCTCAAATATTTCCTGGATTTAAATTATCTGCGAATAATCTGCGAACAGTTGATAAGCCTTAAAAACAAATCAATCTTTCAATCAGTATATAATTTTATGTTGTTTGCAATTTGATAGTTCGTCTTGCCACCGAAGTTAACTAAATTTTTGCAAAAGTAGCAAGTTATTCTACGAGGGATAATGGTACCTGCGTAACCAACGTAAATGATGTTAATTTTATTTAAATTCACTTGACGTGATAATTTTCTAGTGTGCTACAATTGCAACAATGACGCAAAACCTTGGCTTTCATTGCTAATCTCCATATTTTAGCCTTGTATTTTAAGGCAGCAAGCTAAATCTGTACAGTTTACATTATAAAAACATATATCTACATGTTTTTTATTTTATAATGTTCATTTTATTCTGACCCACACAAAATGGATTGGGAGTGAGACATTTAACAATGAAAAAAGGTTATTGCGAGATTTCATTATTTACATTATTCGGACTATTGTCCTCATCTTTGTCGCCATATTTATTACAACGTTTCGGCCTTTGTGCGCTCCGGCCTTCTTCAATGTCGAACTTAACTCTTTATTTCACTCACTGGGGTAGACTGTTCTACTTCCACGTGCTATGTTTAATGGACATCAGTTATCAGTTATCTCCTGTTAATTTCTTCCTGAATATTCCCCACTGCCTTAACCGGGTATTGAACTCACACTCTTTGGGTCCTGTAACTGGATCTAACCAACGCCTTTATCCACTGTGCCATGTGTCAAACGTTACATAATACCTCATCTCAGAAAATAAATATCACGACAAAGATGAGGTCAATAGTCCGAAAAATGTGCATAATACCTCACCTCAGAAATATAGAGAGATACAGAAAAGGCCGGAGCGTACAACGGCCGAAACGTTGTAATAAATATGGCGACAGAGATGAGGACAATAGTCCGAATAATGTAAATAATGTACATAATACCTCATCTCAGAAATATAGACAGATACTGAAAGGCCGAAACGTTGTAATAAATATGGCGACAGAGATGAGGACAATAGTCCGAATAATGTAAATAGTGGACATAATACCTAATCTCAGAAATATAGACAGATACTGAAAGGCCGAAACGTTGTAATAAATATGGCGACCAAGATGAGGACAATAGTCTGAATAATGTAAATAGTGTACATAATACCTCATCTCAGAAATATAGACAACCCTAAAGAAATGAAGCATAAGTTGGAGAGGAAAATTACCAACGAAATGTTAAGAAAAAGAATGTGGCCAAAAGTTTGCTAGAAACTTCATATATAAGCCAAAAGTTTGCTAGAATCTTCATATATTAGCTAGATGAGACACATTGAAAATTAAAACGCAAAGTAAAGAAAGAATGCACAGAGAAATACGAATAATCTTTTTGAAACCACTGATGTCACAAGACGTGTCTACAGAAATAGATCTTCTAGAATAAAAAATAGATAAATAGTTTTGTATGGCTGTATTATCATTTATATAATATGTGTGCGTGTGTGTGAGAGAGAAAAAGAAAGTGGTGCTAAAGTGAGATGCATGTAAACCCGTTAAATATCCATTCCTCGTGATGTGATTGAAAAATTGAATTTAAAAAAAAAAAAATAATTCAGTAGAATGTGACAACTATATTAAAATTCATGTTCAAAACTGAATATAAATTTACGTGTGTCTGTATGTGGGCAGGCGACATAGTTCGTACTTTCACACATCTCTCCCTCAGTGAAAGCTAATTAATCTGTGTCTCAGAGATTAACTTGCACTGAATTCAAAACAGCGAAGCGAGATACTTAACATATTTGTAAAATTCTGTCCTCGAAGACATGATAAAACGGAAGAATACTTAACGAGCTACAAGACAAATATTTTGTCTATCAAAGTGAAAAAGAGTAAAATTCCTCTTCAATATGCGGAAGTTTGTATAGTGTAACCAAAAAGCATAATATATAGCAAGGAATTTTCTTTTTCTGTCTTGTCCACAAAATTGATCTGGGAATTTAACTATATTGTCGACAGGGGTTGGGGGGATCCCTTAATATAAAGGTAATTTATATTAACCAGAAAAAAAAGGCTTAGACACAAGCGCCTATCTTTTTAAATTTGGATTTTTAATGTAACTATAAAACAAAAACATTTCGAATTCTTTTTTGCCTTGAAAAAGTCGGAAGACGAAACGCGTCGGCAAAATCTAAGATTTTTTCCAATTGTCATTTTATACTATATATATATATATATATATATATATATCGTTTAAAAAAATCCGTATGATACTATCAAGTGAACACACGAAATAAAAAATAATTTTATGTTTCTAAACATGACATGTGCAAAACGTTATATCTCTGTTCACATAACCCATAGTAAAGTATATAATTATTAAATAGCTGATTTGACAATCTAAGGAAGTGGACGATCATTTTATATTTATTATTAACTGACAATTAGCAATACCGGTCGTTCTCTGAACAATATCATAGCTAAGTAGTTATCGTTATGGATTTGTAGACTTGTAAAATGCTAAACATATTTCAGATTCATTATTCAATACACTTGGGTTAGAAAGTATAAAATATATTTGGGCTATCAAAATAAGTTAGCAAACAATTGTTTTAAATGATATGTAAAAATATTCAACAATAATGGAGATGAAATTAGAGAAATGTAATTCTCGGCTTCTTTTTGACTTGAAACAAATAGTATTGATATTGTCAGTTGAAGAAACGAATGGAAACTGTCTTGCTGTCACTTGATTCACAAAGCATCATATATCAAATATGAACATATTAATAATACATGTTTAAGGGTATAACAACACAACAGACACTTATCTTTTATGCAATTAATCCATTAATACTTAATATATATTCTCAATATTAACACTTAATATTGAAATCTAACGGGCTAACTCTTATATTTTATGGATGGGACCGACTTTTTGCATAAATATCACCAGAGATAAACATAAAACTACAAAAAAAAAAAAAAAAAAAATGGCACAAATTCCACTTAAATGAACTTCCTGTTTTGGAAAATGGTAAGACGTCTGTTTTTGTCTTCCATTCTTCGAGTACTTACATTTTTAGCTCTCCCTGAAAATCCAATATTTATAAAAGTCGACGAGAATGTTAAGTCACCCGTGTAATGTCTGTATGATAGGCATAAACTTCGCTTGAAATAAAATAGCTGGTCAGTGGAATCTGAATGAGAAAAACGAGGATCACAGAAATTGAAGAATCCTTGATTAATCTTACTGCAGTGCGAAAGATGCTTCATCCAATAGCCGTTGTCAAATGCTAAATTGATTGGTCATGTGATTTGAGAAATGAAATGTGTGAAGTCAACCCGGAGAGGCTGGATCAGAAATGATTTGCCGATGGAAAACGCATGCATTAATATATGGGACCGGTTAATATAAATACAGTGAATTCCTTGGATGAGTATCTGTGTGCGCGTGTGTTGAATCGATATACTTATGTGATCATGTGATTTACATATAGGCTCACACACAAACACAGACACGCAAATGCACACACACACATACACATATATTTATGAGAAGGGTAGTGAGACATGGATGCATTCAAAGTCGAGAGTGCAAAATTAGCGAGAAAAAATCCTGCTCATTATCTATCTATCTATCTATCTATCTATCTATATATATATATATATATATATATATATATATATACACACACACACACACACACAAGTATTATAAAAATTTTTTTTTTTTTTAGAATAATTATATATATAAAGACATTTTTATGTATATACATTCTCTTTATAGATACAAATATTTAAGTAAATGCCATGTTTTATAATAAACAGTATTAAACAAAATTTACCGGCCTGAATGTCCGAGAAATTTTCATAGAAAATGTTCGTCCTCCGACAGGAATCGAACCTGTATCCTATACGGAAGCGTCATATAGCCTGACGTGCTTTTACCGATTGAGTCACAGAGGAGCGTTTCGGTTAGCAAGGTCGAATTTACTGTCTTTAAACTACAATCTTCCATGAATCTCTCACGTACATTCATATCTGCTCATAGCGTATCAAATGTAAACAAATGACGTCACATGGACAAAGTCCGACAATTATTTTAAGACATTTAAATATATATAAATTGTGTATATTTAGGGAGAAATTTTTCATTAATGGATGTTTCATTAAAGAATATAGACAAGTTTTGTCTATTTATTTTAAGTAAGTTCCTTTCATATTGTCTGATAAGCTTAATCACAAAATTTCTAAGCTTTCGTCTTGCACAAGCCATTATCAAAGATGACAATTTCAATAAATCAAACAACACAAGGATGAAACAATAATGATATTTCGCCCTTGCTTCCGTGTCTTGTATGTACGGGTTTGTCGTTACTTGGAAATTTTCATGCAGCAAGGGTGAAAATTTAAATATCTGGGAAGTTTTTTTTTAACTGAGGATGGAAAGAGCGACATTGAGGACCAAAGATGTACTAGGATAGTCAAAGAAGCATTCCAAAAGCTAAGCAGAATACTAAGAAATTGGAAAATTTTGTAAGAACTAAGGAAAACGTAATATATATCTTCTTGTATGGCAGTGAGTGCTGGACGACCTCATCAAAGATATAGAAGAGACCTGAAGCAACAGAAAGGTGGCTCTCCAGAAGGATGCTGAGGATGCCGTGGACCGAACATTTGAGTAGAGACAAATTTTGGAGAAAATGGCAACAAAAAGGAAAGTATACTTAACATCAGTAAGAGACAGTTGGGGTTTCTAGGTCATATAATGAGGAAGGGTTGTTTGGGAAATCTGCTATTCACGAGACAGTGAGACAGCAAGAGGGTCAGAGACAAACAACGTATAGCATATTTAATGAGCTTCGATGTTGGAACATGGGAGAAATAACAGAGCGACAATTGTTATTCAGAGATACAAACGACAGGAAGTTGTGGAAAGCCATTATCGGCTACGTCCTGAAGAGACACGACACATAAAAAAAGAAGATGATACAAGCTTCGATGTTGGAACATGGCTTGGGAGAAATAACAGAGCGACAATTGTTATTCAGAGATACAAACGACAGGAAGTTGTGGAAAGCCATTATCGGCTACGTCCTGAAGAGATACGACACATAAAAAAAGAAGATGATACAAGCTTCGATGTTGGAACATGGCTTGGGAGAAATAACAGAGCGACAATTGTTATTCAGAGATACAAACGACAGGAAGTTGTGGAAAGCCATTATCTGCTACGTCCTGAAGAGATACGACACATAAAAAAAGAAGATGATACAAACTTAACGATAAACAAAGGCAGGCCGAGTCAGGCATACACGTGATACTTTTGCGGGCGCTTGGATTGGGGAAAGTCACGCGGCAACAATGTACAAATTCGTAACGGACGAATTTCACTACTCGATAACTGAGGAAATGTACAATTTACGAGATAACATTTCCCCGGAAAAAAGTGAACAATAATCGAATCGTAAGACAAGATAAACTCGGTAAACGAACTTCTATTGTATTAACAAATATGTAAAAGTAAAGCTAATGACTTAATAGGATGAGAAAATGAATAATATAAATATGAATACATATAAATATATTAGTAAGATTTGTATGTGTGTCAATATATATTCTTCCACACGTGAATATATGTCTACGAATATGAATGGCCATACACATGTATATATGTATAATTAAGACTAAAATCATAGCGAACACTTTCTGGAAAAACAAAAAAACTTTTGTCGAACATTATGTAGTATGATCTCGAAATATCCTTCTAAAAACGGAAAATATAGATAGTCATACATTCACTCATGTCTTCAAATATGTAAATTATAGAATTTGTATTTTCTCTATGAATTTCTGGATGAGGTGTTATCATTATTAACACTATTTACATAAAGACTATTTTACTCATATTTGTTTTTATAACAACGCTGCGGTCGTTGTACCCCGTGGCGTTCATCAGGAGCATGTCGATTCGGGAAACCTACACGGAATTTCGAATAGCATTTCATTTAATCTACGGAGTTTATTATTCACATTTCATTGCCAATATCTAGAGATATCTCAAATTGAAGACGACCACTTTAGATTTTATGTAGCAGTCAGTAAACCCATCACAGATGCGACAAAAATTACAAAATACATTAAATTATTTGAATGAATTGTTTATTTTTATTTCCAACAACGTAGAATAACATATGGAATAACGCAAAGCATACGCATTTCTTTTCAAGCTCATGTAGATCCTATGATCTCATGGAATGTTCTTGACTGTTATTTATCTAAACGTTGACCTCAATCCAGAAGAAACTAAATGTTTCGATTACCTTCTATATATACGTCGTTGCTTTCTACTGCAAAAGTATATCCAGCATTTGTAAACTCTTGTTAGTTTTTATGACAGCTGCTATCTCATTTACAAATTATAGAGTAGCTGCATAAATCATAGTAAGTGTGTAGATCCAGTGTCATATGGAAGCCTTTGCATACTTACTATAATTTATGCAGCTGCTGTATCCTTGGAAACAGCTGAATTAGGAATTTTCTGTTCCTTTAAAGCTCACTAAATTTAAAAAATAAGTTACTCCAAAATTCGATTGAGGATGAAATGGAACTAATGTTTTTAATTTAATTACAAAATTAAATTTGAAGCTTTTATCTTCCATTTTTGATACATGGTTATTACTGTGTAGCGAAAAAAAAGATATTTTAAACTAGTTAATTTATAATATTAATGCTCTGTAAATTTACATTGAGCACTATTTTTTAAAAATAAAAAATATCAATAAGAACACCGGATTATATATCTTACTGTTCTTTCTTTCTTTCTTTCTTTATATATATATATATATATATATATATATATATATATATATATATATATATATATAATTAAACTTAGAAATATATTACTCCTGCGTGGAATAAGGATTAGTGAACAAGACTACTTGACAATTATTACTACATGTTTTAAGGTCGAACGTCACTGAAAGTCCCCCATAAATATGGGCCTATGCTTGATCTTATCTCAACATCGTAAATAACATCAAAAGGAAAATCTATGCAGACACACAAATTCAGAGTCATGAATACTGTCAAATTAAGGCTTTGTTGAGATGAGGTCACACTTGTAAATTTGCATGACATACCGGTTGGTTGTGAAGGTGACTGAGTAGATTTAGGTGAGACGAACATTTAAAAAGCAATATAAGCAATAAAAAGGGGGAAAAAATGAAAAGAAAATGTCAAGAAGATGAAGGAAAATGTCAAAAAGAATATTGAGAAGCACGAAGAAGCGTGCATAGATTTACAATCATCCACTCAGACACATTTAACTATTTATAGGTTTAAATATAGACATGTATATATACAAATACGCATGGGTCGTAAAAACTCGCTACATGTAAGTGCTGATAAGTTTTCTGTCTGACTATAAAATAGCGCTTAAAATGATCAAATGCTTGAACATTTGGGATATATTTGAGGGAGGGGCCGACATGATATCTATTTAGTCGTCCCACGTTAAAGCACATCATATATAACGGCATATGAGAAAATGCGTTTACATATACTTGATTACGAGTATATATGGCATATTTTTAGCGTTATCTATCTATCTATCTATCTATCTATCTATCTATCTATCTATCTATCTCATTCTGTCCATATCTATCTATCTATCTATCTATCTATCTCATTCTGTCCATATCTATCTATCTATCTATCTATCTATCTATCTATCTATCTATCTATCTATCTCATTCTGTCCATATCTATCTATCTATCTATCTATCTATCTATCTATCTATCTATCTATCTCATTCTGTCCATATTATTATATCTATCTATCTATCTATCTATCTATCTATCTATCTCATTCTGTTCTGTATCATATCTATCTATCTATCTATCTATCTATCTATCTATCTATCTATCTCATTCTGTCCATATCTATCTATCTATCTATCTATCTATCTATCTATCTATCTATCTCATTCTGTCCATATCTATCTATCTATCTATCTATCTATCTCATTCTGTCCATATCTATCTATCTATCTATCTATCTATCTATCTATCTATCTATCTATCTATCTATCTCATTCTGTCCATATCTATCTATCTATCTATCTATCTATCTATCTCATTCTGTCCATATCTATCTATCTATCTATCTATCTCTCATCTCTGTCCATATCTATCTATCTATCTATCTATCTATCTATCTATTTATCTATCTATCTATCTATCTATCTATCTCATTCTGTCCATATCTATCTATCTATCTATCTATCTCATTCTGTCCATATCTATCTATCTATCTATCTATCTATCTATCTATCTCATTCTGTCCATATCTATCTATCTATCTATCTATCTATCTATCTATCTATCTATCTATCTATCTCATTCTGACCATATCTATCTATCTATCTATCTATCTATCTATCTATCTATATCTATCTAGGAATCTCATTCTGTCCATTCATATCTATCTATCTATCTATCTCATTCTGTCCATATCTATCTATCATATCTATCTATCTATCTATCTATCTCATTCTGTCCATATCTATCTATCTATCTATCTATCTATCTATCTATCTATCCATCTCATTCTGTCCATATCTATCTATCTATCTATCTATATCTATCTATCTATCTCATCTAGATATCTATCTCATTCTGTCCATATCTATCTATCTATCTATCATCATATCTATCTATCTATCTATCTATCTATCTATCTATCTATCTATTCTATTCATATTATTATCTATCTATCTATCTATCTATCTATCTATCTATCTATCTATCTCATTCTGTCCATATCTATCAATCTATCTATCTATCTCATTCTGTCCATATCTATCTATCTATCTATCTATCTATCTATCTATCTATCTATCTAATCCTTTTCACACTGCAATCATTTTCAATGAATTGACATAATCTCTATCACTATATTTTTTATGTCTATATAACTATATATATCTATATGTCTCTATATCTATGTCTCTCTCTCTGTATATATATATATATATATATATATATATATATATATATATATATATATATATATTTCAATTAAAAGGTGAAAATATAATTTATAAATTCATGAATCATTCATACCTAAAAAAAACAAATATAGAGGTTAATAAATTAATGGCGAGAATACTTCGTCGCAAACAATATAAATAAGATACATCAACCCCGAACCTGTATGTGAATGATATGATCCCCGTTTATAAATTCCATTAATTTAATTCATTAACCTCTATATTTGTTTTTTGTATGAATGATTCATGAATTTATAAATTATATTTGCACCTTTTAATTTAAATTAAAATAACTGATCCAACGTGCAACTCTCGGATAATAAGTGTGACATTACTGTAATTATTGAACAATATAGTTCATGCCATATTCACCAGTAAAAAAGAATTCTCTTATTGCAAAACGCACAACCTTAAAATTTAAATTCAAACTCAGCGTTGCGACCGCACGTTTCAAAACAATAACACATTTCTCATAGCATTTTTAATTTAATTTTATTTAATATATATATATATATATGTCGACTAGTCAGCTACGCTTCAAAAACCACAATATATATATATATATATATATATATATATATATATATATATATATATATATATATGAGCACTTTTAAGTCTCAACTTATGTAACTCCGTCGGTATTTTTTCTTTTGGTCTAGACATTGCAGTACTGACCGATTATTTTCAAGCAGTACTGATGTTTTTAGACTTGTCTTTTTTATTGAATTGTTTTCAAAAATATCAGTCTATCTAAAAAAAATTTTTTACTTAGAAATTGGATTATCTATTTTTCACACCGCCAGAGTTAAAGTATAGGTAATAATAATAATAATAAAAATATATATATATATATATATATATATATATATATATATATATCGCCTCAGCCTAGTTCGAATCCAGGTTGAATCCATTACATTCACTAACGTGCTAATACCCTTGGGAAAGGTATGAATCTTATTCTTCTCCCTCCAGCAGGTTCTATAGCCTTGGATGGCAACTGGTCTAGGAAAAGGACAACTCTGAATTCAAAACCTGAGGGGGGTTGTTTGGGGTCTCTGTAAACGGCCCTTCAAAAAGTGTGGATGGTCCTGCACGAAGCCTTCACCACTCTTATCAAATCTCATGTGTCGTTGTCGGGCTGTCGGTTTCCTGGAAACTGATCTGCTTGGCCCTCATACGTCGAATCTCAACGGGAGAATCGATTTTATATATATATATATATATGTCTATCTATCTCTTTAAATGTTTTTTTTACTTTTCTTATATTTTTTCTCTCTATTTCTCTTCCTTTATTCCTTTAATGTCTAGATTCTCACTATACTATTGGAAATCAATGTAACTTATGTCTAGCGATTTATTCTCTCTTTCTTTAATTCTTTTTTCTGTTTTCATTTTTTCTATCTTCCTCGTCTTCTTTTACTATTTAAATGTTTAAATTTTTAAGCTAATTTGTCTCATTTCCTAACATCTCTGAATTAATAAGGTCCACAAGAAAATCTCTGTATATATATATATATATATATATATATATATATATATATATATATATATATATATATAAAAGGCAGGATTGTGTGTGTGTGTGTGTGGAAGGGATGCACGGCCGTGATTTTCGACGCATTTGCACCAAAATTAACAGGCACATGCTCCAAGTTAGCGGGAAGGCCAAGACCAACTTTGCATTTTCCAACTCCCATCGATAGTGGAAATAATCGATTTTTTCATGCTTCTACGCCAGTTTTCATGTGGTTTGCGGCCATTTTCTACTGGCCAGAGTGAGAGCCGCGAATAAGCAGGAAGATTCTATTGGCCAGCGTGAGAGCCAACAGCTGATTGACACGAATGTTAACTAGCATGCTAGCATGCAAGAAAATCGATAGCTGCAAGTGGGAAAAATTTAAGTCTGCATCGCACTTTACTCCAATTGGCTCATTCGCTTGCTTAAACTCAACGTTGATTCTGATTCCGCAGAACTGAGGTGGGTGTGAAAAAGTATTTGTTATTAACATTTTTTTTTCATTCGGTTTTTCCAGTTACGAGTCCTTTTATAAAGCTGATCGTTTTGTGTTCATTTTGTTTAGTTCTTTTTTTTCGTAACAGATTTAATGTTTAGTATGGAGCTTAGAAAAAATTTGCAGTGTGAGATAGGCAAGAAGTAAGGCATGTAGCAATATCAGCACGACAAAGAACACTCCTTTAAAGGCAAGAAAGGGCAAAAATATTTTAAGTCAAGTGATAGCGATTGCTGTATGAGTCGTACGATTTTTGAATCAAGCCCGGGCAACGCCGGGCCATGCTGCTAGATGATTTCGCATTTTGTTTTGGATAGTTTGTGAACATTCTTGGAAGTTTCGATTTGTTATATTCATAGTTATATTTTTCTAAAAAATGGCCAAAATTATTTGCCCCATCTCCACCTTATGGAAATAATGAAATAATATGGCTTTATGACAATTGTAATGTTTTGCCATTTAACACTAACACAATTTGAAAATGAAAAAGTATTGCCCTGATTCCATAACATTCTAAAATGTAATGAAGAAGACGGTATGTGAATGCCACGTATTCCAATGACAGCGAAAACGGCTGAAGTTGACAAGAAGCTCAGAATGAAGTGATGGATATAAATAAAAAAAACTTTTCTAAGCGTTTAAATATCCCTAGATCGACAATTCTTAGAATTATCAAGAATTAAGGAGATTTATTGTGTTGAGAATAAATTAAATTCTTGAAGAAAACGG
Organism: Acanthosepion pharaonis; assembly: GCA_903632075.3. Classification (NCBI taxonomy): domain Eukaryota; kingdom Metazoa; phylum Mollusca; class Cephalopoda; order Sepiida; family Sepiidae; genus Acanthosepion; species Acanthosepion pharaonis. The sequence continues at coordinate 201,002 of CAHIKZ030001704.1, forward strand.
TCAATTTCTGAGAGAATGGAAAGTAAAATTGTTAGAGATGTCTCGAAGAATGCTTACATAAGGACAAAGGACATAGTCAATAATTTAAAGCCATCAGGATTAAATGTATCGACGAAACAGACAATAGATGCTTTTATCGTACAAGACTTCCAGCTTGTCATCCAAGGACAAGTCCCTTGCTTAAGACTAAACACATATATATGCAGATAAGCTTATGCTAGACGTCATCCAGAACAAGTGAGTAAGTATTAGAAATCTGCTTTATAGTCAGATAAAAAAAAAAAACAGAATTATTTAGTCACTTGAACTTCCGGTATGTATGGAGGAACAAAGAATAAAACAAAAAAATATATATATATATATATATATATATATATAACTAGACTCGTTTCGAAAAACCCTCGAATTTTTGATTTGCTACTTGTAATTGTAGAAACAAAAACATCTGTCCATTACAGGGAAAATGCCAGCAAGAATGCGTGGTGTATCAAGTGAAAATTTACAAAAATACTAGGATACTATATATATAAAACATACATAGGTGCTACTCAGGATAAATTTAAAAAAGATATTATAACCACACGAGTAGTTTTAAAAATTCAAAAATTAAACATAGTACCACGCTATCTACTTACGTATGGAAAACCAAACAAGAAGATAATATAGACCCCATCCTTAAATGGGAAATATATTAAAAAATATATATAAAAATATAAAGCAGGCCATAAATTTTGCAAATTATGTGCTGAGGAGAAATTAGCCATAGCTTTATATGATCAACCTAACCAGCTATTAAACTCTAAAACTGAAATTCTTAATATGTATGACATAAAAATATTTGGCTACTAAATTAGACGTTTTCCCGTTATTGTGTTTTTCCACCTTGAGCATTTTTTTTGTTGAATAAATTTTTTCCCTCCCAACACAAACTTTTGTTGGTTCATGTTGAGTATTTGGAAAATAAATAAATTACATCACATTTAAATTTATTTACCTCACATTAACACACACACACACACACACACACACACATATATATATATATATATATATATATATATATATATATATATATATAACCCCATATGTTGTAATAGCCAAACGTTCTGGGGTTTTAAAAGTCAATACACATTTTCTCTTTGATATGTCTTCTCTCATGATAGGTGTTCGTTAGTCGTTTTTTTATTCGGAGATAAAAATGCATCAACAGTAGAATTTCAACTTAAAACATTTTATTAAACACGTCGACGCGAACATTTATAAACTATCCAGTAGGGGTGTTCTCCCCCTCCACTGGGGAGCAGTTTCCAGTCAGAGAACTCGTCTACATTATACAGGTGTAAAAAAAAAAGTCCCCGAAAAGCTTTTCCTCTATCTATCATCCCCACGCTAGTTCAGCCAATCAAAATCAACTTCCTTTGTTTTGTTCTGCATCTGACCTCAAATGTCAAATCAGAATTCATAGGCGAACAGTTGTCTAAAAAACTAAGTCTGGTTTAAACTCTTATTTAAAATATATACAAATACATTAAATACAGACAAACAAACGACACACACACACACACATATATATATATATATATATATATATATATATATATATACAAGGAATTTAATTACACACACACACATATATATGTATGTATGTTTGAATATGTATATGAGTCTTACTCAGATTTGGAACAGCACTAAGTAATTGATCTGTGAATTAGAGAGGATTAAAGTAAAATAAATAAATATACTATCTCTAGATTATCCAAACAAACACACTTGAATGAAGATATATCCAGCAGATCACTATAATACCAACAATTTGCAAACTTAGCCTTTTGAAGAGGCAGACTGAAATAGCAAAAGCCAACTTAAAAATCTCTTAGCAAAAGAATGCAGAAGATCCACAACAGACTAAACCAGTCAACCACACCGGAACAGCATAAAGAAATCCCATATAGACTCGCAGACATTAGTAATTGTTATGGACGACCGATAGCAAAAAGGTTCTATTTTATATATCCTCCGCGTAGAATTCGTTTCTTCAATATCCTCGTCGCCACTGTTATGGTCCAGGTTAGGACCAAGTAAGAACAACACGAACACAAAAGTAGAAATAACGAAGGTACATTACACGAAATAATAATACAAGATGTGGAAGGTGTTAGTATGACTGTCAGTCTGGTTTGGAGTGAACTACTATCGGCTCGACTCGATTCTTCCCTCTCTCTTGAGAGGTGTAGTATACATAGTGTTAGGAAGACCCATGACACTAATAATTCTGAAATACAACAACGGCTGAACATTAAAAAGATAATATACTATGCAATAATTATCATATCATAATAAATTCATCAACATCTCTCATTACAAACTAACAGACCACCGGAAGGAATTACTCACTTATGGATCTGTCTTCCATACAGACAATACAATAGATTGTATAAAGAAATTGAAATTGAAATGTTATATCTAAACATAAAAAAACAAACTTATGGTTTTGTTTTTATTATTGACTGTTCTTTAAGGAACAGCCAATAATAAAAACAAAACCATAAGTTAGGGACCTGCTCAAAGCTGAAGTAATACAGAACGACATGAAAAAAGAAAAAAAGCTAAAAATAATTAAAAATTGTTGCCAAGAAAAAAGCTAAAAACAATTAAATATCGTTGCCAAGTAGCTACGTAACCATACTCATATAATTTACATAAAATCAATATCTTGTATTAAATAAATCTGATTACAATTCAAAATTACAACAGATAATTGACTACAACACCAAATCTTAAAATGTCAACGAAAGTTCTATTTAACAAATGAAATTGAAAAATCAATAAACAGATCAAAGGCAACAATGCAGACAAACTTCCTCAAATGACTACAAACCAAGATACATGTATGGAATTATAAAAATGCATAAACCTATCTTTCCTTTCCGTCCTATCATATCCCAAATCCCTACTCCGGGTTATAAATTAACCAAAATCATTGAGCAACTCATTGCATCATGCATAAATAATAGATACAGCATTAAATCAACTCATGAAATAATCTTAAAAACGTAAAAACCTAATAATTAAACCATAGCCTCACTTGATGTTGAAAGTTTATTTACCAATGTACCAGTTATAGAAACGATTGATATAATTACAAAGAATATCTATAACAATCCACCTCTCCTTCCATTACAAATTAAATTACATATTGCGGAAATTACTCTTGGTTTATACTACTGAGGTTCCTTTCGATGACAATCAAAATAATATAATGCATACAACGTGATGGTGTTTCTATGGGTTCACTTCTAGGACCAACATTTAGTAACTTTTACATGACTAAACTTGAAAATAAGATGTCTAGAATCACTAAAAAACCTCCATCTAATTAATATATGTAGACGATATTCTCATCTTGGTTAAAATATAGACAAAATAGATGAGCTACAAAAAATAACTTCCAAAAAATATCTGTCCTTCGGTTTAATAAACATTCTTCAGGACAATATATCCATTTACATTTGCTTACATATATATATATATATATATATATATATATATATATATATATATATATATATATATATATGAATACGATATATGTCTATATCTATCTTTATCTCTCTCTTTCATTCTCTCTCCATATATATCAATCATTTCTGTATTGTATTATTTTTATATACTTGTCACTATTTTTGTATATATCACGATTGTAGTCATATTTATATGTATACATAAGTATTTATATATAACTTGTGTGTATATTAGTGTCTTATTTGTGATGTGTGTGTTTTTGCTGGGTTTGTCCGTGGGATGGTATTTTCAATGTCGAAGCAAATTTAGACCTTACCAAAAGATCTGAGACTAGCAGCCGACGAGGTTGTATTCCAATTAATAAGCAGATCATGCTCCTTTTTTGCGATTCCATGTTTCTTTTTTCATTGCCGTTGATCTCGCAGATCCGAGAATAGTGAATAATCTGTTCGTCTCCGTATTTATTTGTGCATTTATGACTGAAGCATTTGTTAGAATGTTTCAGCAGTGGATAAGATCATTTAATCTATTTATTTAATTGAACAATTTCATGATTTTGGTGGAAAACCTAAAACTCCGGACTCCATATTTAATCTCTTGTTTTTGAGGGAGCTCATTTGAACGTTCATTGACGGTTGTATAACAACATTTAGAAAATGAAACACACACACACATATTTACACACACACACACACACACAGAGGGAGGGATGGAGGGAGGGATGGATGGAGGGATGGAGGGAGAGAGTAACATGAAGGAATGTACGTGTTTCGTTGTGAAAAACTTAAGACAAAACAATGGTTTTGTTAGAACCAACCCTATAGACATACATATATATATATATATATATATAGAGAGAGAGAGAGAGAGAGAGAAAGAAAGAAAAAAAGAGAGAGAATCCTCGATATATATATATATATATATATATATATATATATATATATATATATATATATATATATATATATATATAGAGAGAGAGAGAGAGAGAGAAAAGAGATAGACAGATATAGATATAGATATATAATATAGATAGATATAAAACCTCGGCGTGGTGCAATGGTTAGCTAGCTTGTCTCGCTAAAACAGTTACGACTGAGTAGTGAGTTCGATCCTCACTGGGTGCGCCATACTTTCGGCCTTGTGCCACATCTAAGCTACGTTTGGAAAATCAGAGCATCTCGGGGTGGTGTAATGGTTAGAAAGCTTGTCTCGCTAGATCAATTACGACTGAGTAGTGAGTTCAATCCTCACTGGGTGCTCCATACTTTCGGCCTTGTGCCACATCTAAGCAGCGCTTAGAAAATCACTATAATATAGGGACATATATAGATAAATAGGTATAAATATACAGGAAGCTATGGGTAAATTATAGACATTTGATATTTTTAACGTCGAGCAAGCGAGTTTTTGGTTTTGATTTTGTCGACTGCACCATATAATCGGGTCAGTCATGCAACCTCTTATACGAAAAAGACCACAATGACGCAATTTACTCCACCAGAAATTTCGAAACGACATACTGTCGTCGTTGACATTCACGCTGGAAGTTCCAAAATAGACATTTAAGAGATTTTAGGTATCAATTTGAGGATAGTGCAGAAAATAGACAAATCACTAGTGACGTTATGCATCTATTCATCTTCTCACGGTTATGTCTCCATTCATCTTCCTCAATAAAGAGACTTACAACAACTGCCTTGTTAGTGCTGCCCTGGGTCAAGAAAGTAACTGCTGGAAGAACCTATATCTGGCAACAGGACTCTGCACCATGTCACACCAGAAGGAGGCCCCAATCATGGCTGCCAGACAATTTCTGCTACTACATCACCCCTTACATCTGACTCCGTAACACTTCAGCGGCAACACCATTAATTATTATGTATGGGACACAGTTGAGTGAAAGATTAACAAAATTCCAAAGATGAACCGAAGGCAAGGATTATGGCAGTATTTACCAACTTAAACAAGACGTCTGTCAAGAAGAGATGCAGGAGATTCTGAAATTGTCTGGGGACCATGGTTGAAGACAATGGCGATTTTGTTGAATAAATTCAGCTTTGGCATTTCAAGATCTTTTGCGTAATTTTGGTAAATATATCTGTTAAAACAAGATGTCAGTGTTATTTTCACTTTTGCGTAATTTAGACGACAATTTTTTCCATTGCACGCTATATATATAAATTTTCCCAGAGCTAACCTGTAGAGAAAGACAATATTTATAAAGGTAAAAGACAATAGGAAAACTGTATTATTATTATATCACCTTACCTAACATAATTACTACTCTCTCAAGCAAACTTATACAACTGTATCAAGAAATCTAAAGAAAATGGCTGAATCCGTCAGCACAACAATAAAATTATTTCTAATAGTCACTACTTGACTTTATTTTCAGTTGACAATATGAATACAATAGCGTTTTTTTAAATTCTTCCAGTTACTAAGGACATTTTGTTTTGTTGTTAATATATTTACTTTTTTTTAATAAATTCATTTCGTTTTTACCTTGAAAAAGACCACATTAGGCGAAACGCGTCTGTTAATAATAGAGTTTGTTGTCTTTTACCTTTATATATAGTTCTGGCCATGTTTCAGGGGTGGAGGCTGTAAGCTTCGGATTTGGTTTTGTAATTAGATTGAAGACATTGGTTCCATTTCGTCCTCGAGCGAGTTTTGGAGTGGCTTATTTTTGGAATTACTGGGTTTTAAAGATACTGTAGAATTCATTGAAAAATACATCCCTAGCCCTACCAAAACGTAACTAATAACTGATACAACAAAATACAGCGATAATGAACACCCAAACACCCCTTGTCTGGATGAATGGATTTCTCTGTATCCTTGAAACGTGAATTATGATTTTTTTGCAGTGTTTTAAAACACAGTAATTTTAAAATAAGTTACTCCAAAATTCGCTTGAGGATGAAATGGAACTAATGTCTTTAATTTAATTACAAAATTAAATTCGAAGCTTTTAGCTTCCATTTTTGAAACATGGTTAGAACTGTGTGAATAAAAAAATATTTTAAATCAATTAATTTATAATATTAATGCTGTAAATTTACATTGAGCACTATTTTGTAAAAATAAAAATATCTATAAAAATACCAGATTATATATCTTACTGTTCTTTATTTATATATTTATATATATATATATATATATATATATATATATATATATATATATATATAATCTGTTTGGTTAAAAGATCAACGGAAATTCATTGGTAAGAATATTTTGCTGAAATCTCTATATTTCAGATACTTTTCTGGTTCCGATGCTTATTTAAGTATAAGTTGTCAAATGTTTGAGTACTTTTGGCTTTTATAAACCACTAGCAGTAGAGCCCAGCGTTGCCCGGGGATGTAACAGTAAGAGATAGATCAAGTATCGACCATCATATAGACTAAAAAAATAAAATTGACAAAGACTTATTGTTTAAGATTGACGGACACGCATGTCTTAATTAGTTTGGTTTTTGTTTTTTTTTTTTACGAATTGGTCAAACCCAAACTCAAACAAACATTGTTTTCAATCGTTATGAGTCTATCAATTGAATAGAATTTTATTATAAACAATTGTCTTGTAAATGGAATTTTTAAAGTATTCTGAATGTAAAAAATAAAAGAAAAAAATGTGCAAGACAATAAGAAACACTACTTGCCAAAAAAAAAAGTGAAGTTTTATTTGAAATCGGTTGAAAAATGTAGAAAATCCGATCCCATATATATAAATGAACACACACATACACAAACAACCTGGGTTTTATAATAAGTATAACTCAATATGAGTTGTCCCCCTTTTATTCTTGCGACGCCTCTTAATTGTGTTTTCAAATTGATTTCGTGCAAAAACAATTGTTTTTTTCCAATTTTTGGCGCTGTCAGAACCACCACAAGGTAATTTTTGTGAAGTTTTGTTGAAATCAGTTGAAAAATGTAGGAAATCCAATCCAATATATAAACGTACAGACACACAACCTGGGTTTTATAATAAGTATGATTATCAACGTGTTTCGCTTAATGTGCTGAGTTTCATCTTTTTCGAATACTATTTTGCGTTTCGTACGCTTGTTCGTATTCTCGCATCGTTTGTTGTCTAATGTTTAATGAAATATACAGGGTGTCCATAAAATTCGTGTGCACTTTAAAAATTTATAACTTTATTTGTATTTGCGATAGAAATAATTTGTAAAAAGGATTAGAAAGAAGCAAATCTATATTTTTTAAAGGTATTATTGAAATTTTATTTAAGTTTCCACATGTCCTCCACCATTAGCAATTCAAAGGGTAATACGATTTTGCAGTTCACGGAAAACATTTGCCAACTAATTTACAGTAATGCCTGAAATCACATTAGTTATTTTAGCTATACTTAAAACTAGGTACATTAAACTTTATAACATTTTTTACAGATTATTTCTATTGCAAATACAAATAAAGTTATAAATTTTTTAAAGTGCACACGAACTTATGGACACCCAGTGTATATATAGCATGCTTGTTCCTAAATTTTACAACTTTTATCCTTCTCTCTGTCTCTCGCTTTTTCTTTCACTATATATATATATATATATATATATATATATATATATATATATATATATATATATATAACCATTAAAATTAATCTACACCGGGTGGTGTAACCATATTTTTAGTGTTCCGGTCGTTAGGGTCTTTGGACAACATTTTAACTACAGGGCTAACGCTTCATTTGTCAGTGCTGAAGTTTGTCTAAGCTGGTTGTTGGTCGCTGGCCACTTCGATCCACACGAATTCTGCCCACGTTGGGTTCTTGATCTCAGAGCAGTTGAAGCTCGAATGCTGTAGTAATCCAAACGCTGGTGCTATATTAATTATGAAATATGTCTACAGCAAAAAAATAAAACGAAATATTCATGGGGTTAATCTTCATTTGGTTTACATAAACCTTGGTCCAACAAAAATTAACTCTTCACGCATAAATATCTATTTTGACACAATGCCTCGCCTAATGATTTAGGTTCAAATTTCTTCAGAAATCTGGTGGCAACTGACATGAATTCCAAACACTTTCGATGCGGGAATTCACTGTGCAAGTCTTCGAAGTTTCAAAGCAATCTGCTTATATGCACTTCGGCCCAAAACAGGCACATCTCATCTATAAAAAGGTTTCTTGGGAATCGTTGATTTTTCAGTTTCCACATTAATCCTAATAAAATTTCTTTGTTCGCTATTTCAGCTTTCTTAATTAACTTTACAATTTTACAAAGCAAGAATTATTCCCCTTTTCGGATTTATTTACAGGGACTGTTTCTCCTTTAACTCTCACCTGTTTCACTTCACGTCTTCACCACCACTCCACAGGTGGTGCTAAATAGACTCTCTTCCTCCTTCCTACTTCAGCCCACATTTAAGGTCTGTCATAAATGTCTTTGTGACAAATCTAATTTTTAAATCGTGTTGGCGAAAGAGCGTAGTTTATTTTAACCATTAATTTTAATTATCTTGTTTCCCCAAAGTAGAAATAAAATTATCTCTCCATTCTTATACTTATTTATGTCTAGCGGAAACACAAATCAGATCACCCTCTTGGAAACTACAGGGTATGTTTTCATAACTTTGATCCTAAGAAAATGCTTCGTTCCTTGTTTTCATTTTCCCAATTCGTTTTTGTCAACGAAAATATATTTATTTGCCTAAATTCTCAAGGAAGAGATGAAATTGTTCTCCATCCCTGGGTTGATTTCAGTCTAGCCCAAACATAAAATAGATCACCTGCCTGGCACGACAAGATCGATCTTCGTAACTTCGACCCTCACAACGGGTTCAGTCCTTGTTTTCATTTTCCCATTTCGTTTTGGTCAACGAAAATATATTTGTTTGCCTAAATTCGCAAGGAAGACAGAAAATTATTCTCCAAATCTATTTTCATCCGCATACCAGGCTCTTGATAGATAAGAAAAATAAACGCCAGGAGAGAAGAAATCCTCACGGTATATATTTTCCAGTTATGGAAAAATGTCTCTTATTCGGCATTACCATTTATAAAATATCTCTCTGATTATTTCATTTTTCTCAAAAAAATTTGCTCTCTTCATATAATCAATTAACATTCCAAACATTTATAATAAACTTTTCTGCTCAGAATCAACATTTCACCTACCTCATGTCCTATATATATATATATATATATATATATATATATATATATATATATATATATATATAACACATTTTGAAGAAATAAAAATGTTTATGTTCATAATCAAATCCGCCATAAACCTCTAAAATATTTTAACCAATGATTATTCCTATCTTTTTGGTAAATCGGAATTGGACGATATTCAAATAATCAATTAGTTAATAAACATATTATGATATAAATTCTAGAAGAAAATTAATATTATAATTTTTAGTAATAATTATGGATTTTGGCGTTATCCGCCTAATTTTGGATATATATATATATATAAATTGAATAAAGTTTTCCCACGTTAAGATTCCATATAATAAGCTATTTGTAACCAATTATGAATGGGGTTTACATGGAATCTTAACGTGGTCTGTCTTTTATTCAAACATATCTACTCTGAATTTTACATTGAGCTCTCTGGATATCATCCTCCTCAGGTCTAAATGTGTGGATTACCTAAGTTTTAGTCACATAATATATATATATATATATATATATATATATATATATATATATATATATATATGTGTGTGTGTGTGTGTGTGTGTGTGTGTGTGTGTGTGTGTATGAAACAATATCACATATTTCTGTTCATAATTTAATTGAGGAAAACGATTCATACGACACCTTTATAAAAATACGACCTTAGTTATCTTCCTTCTCTAATGTATGTTATTGCGGGTTTTTTTTTGATATTTCATAAAAAAAACGTTACCAATTTTTTATCCATAGTGAAGGAATTCCTGTTATCCTGAAGTCATCAGGATGAATTATGGGTAACATGATCGAATATCAGAGTTTTGATTGACAATATTCTTAGTTTATTCATTTTCTTATTAACGGTGCTGCTGATAATTGTTTTCTGGATTTTTGTTTTCAAAATAGTCAATTGATAAAAGTCAACAAAAAATGAACCTTCGGTAGATAAACAGAAGGTTTTCCTATCAGCAGTTGTATATCTTGATCATTGAACAATACACAAACCCGGATTACAAAAGGGGTATGGACCGTACCGCTCGATGGATATTTTTCTAGTATCCTTTCCTAATAAATTCTCAAAAGAGGTTTAGTCAGCCCAGGTCATTTAGTGTGTTAATCTCCAATGAGTGCCTGTTCCAGATTGCCCAATTCTTAACAATCTCAAACCGACCAAAACAAATACGCAAAAGCAATCAAATTGAAGTTTGAAATAAAATAGTCAAACCCATCCTCAAAATCACTTCAAACAACTGTCCCTAAAACTGTTATTTAATTTCGAATGGATGGAATTCTATTTTTAAACTTCATGCAACCTCAAAAAAAAAAAACTAAAAAACGGCATTATCAGTACAAAAATTTCCACTGCAGGAGCTCAGAACTCGGGTTCCTACTAAAAATTTATAAAAAATACGACCATATTAATCTCAGAATTGACCGTCCGACAAACGGACACGGTGCCTGAATCTTGTGGTTTCCGTGAAATTCAACAATAAATTAAACGTTCCGTCGGGGGAACTTATAATAATAATACTGATTCATTCCTCTGCATGACAGACAGGGTGGAAAAATAAATAATCTTCGGTCGGATAAAACGTTGGAAGATTGACATTATCCTCAATCGAATATCCCTAGGCTAGTAATTTCACATCTAAAGTTCTGACTTCTGGACTTATCAAAAATTAAAGTGATTTAAAAAACCAATTAGGAAGACAAAATTTACAGAGATATGCAGAAACTCCATTATCTATAAAGTTATTTAACCACTGTCTGAAGGAAGTCTCTTCTCAAGCCCGAATCATGTGTGCATGCGACAGGAAATAATAACATATGAATAGGGTCGAATTTTTTTCTAACAGAATTCTGCCTTAACAAATTCATTTTGTTGAAAGGTTTTAACCAACCCCCGCCCATTTGGCACGTTAAAAATGTCTTAGATTGTTGAGACATTTTTGCCGCAAGTTGAATATGGAACCCAAAACTTAAACGCGTGACATATCTCGAGATGATTTACAGGCAAATACTATTTGATTTTGAAGAGGGATTGAACTGGACAAGGCCCCGTGACAAGTTTACTATTATCTTTAAATGACAAATTTTTCCGAATGTAACGTGTTCCGGTTCAAAAAAAAATAATATTTAAAAGTGTAATTCTATTGTTACTGACAAGCGTATTGGTTTCTTGAAAGAAATACTTGACAACAGCAGAAATAGATTTACGTGGTTTATTTCAACAGGAACGCAAGGGTTTGGGACAGCTACCTTGGTGTGGTAAAGTTCATAAGCCGGCTTTCGGATCTGGTCGATCTCTCATAGTAGTTCACACATGTTGACGGTGGTTGATGCTCCCCTGCTGTCAGCAGTTGAACGTGACAGGTCTCTATCCTGGGCACCTGTGGACTGCCTGTTGAACTTCAAGTGTGACCCTTTTATATTTTTTTTTTATGGCTTAACAGGCTCGAAAAACGAACTGAGTATAATTAGGGGGAAGCATTTTTATTGGACGAAAAAAAGAAAGCACTTTAAATATTATTTTATTTTTCGACCGGAACACGTGTGTCGGAAACATTTGAGAAATTGAAAAGATAATGGTCATTTTGTGACGGGGCTTTTGTCCTGTTCATAAAAGTTCTCGCTCTTGATTTTATTTGCCTGTAAATCAGCCGAGATATGTCTTATTTTACCTTTTTTATATAAAACAATAATTATAACTCTACCCCAATGTCCATTCTTTCTGTTCAATATCAAGCTTCTGCATTGAAGATTCAGAAAAATATTGAATTGCAAATTTATCCCAGTAATTTTTTATGTTCGGGTTCGTTATCAGGTTGGCAGTTAAGCAAATTTGAATCCCAAAAAAAATGGAATCTGGTCTTATGGATGTTTTAATACATTGAATATTTTTTTTTTTTGACATATGTATATTTGTATATATTATTCTATTGATGAAAAATAAAATGCCTTATAGTTCATTTACATTTGGGTCAATTATTCGTGTTAAAATTTGAAAACCTGCAAAATTATTGTTCCATTATCCCCTCCAAACAAGTGGCTTAAAAATATTTTGTTTACCAATTTTTTCACGATCTGAGAGATTTTTGTATCTCTGGGACAGTTTTCAGTGTATATATCTCCTAGATGCAAATGATCCCAAAAAACACAATTGGTCGACTCCCATTAATGATAGACGCATTAGTCTTCTCAGTATCATGGTTAAGTTTTTTGAGGCAACAACAAGATCGTTGAGCATCCTACCTAAAAAAATCTCTTGTACAACGAGAAGTATGGTTTCGATGTTTCGATCCACTGCTAACGTCTTAATTACCATTACACACAGAATTATTAATTGGCCCTTGACGAAATAAACGGACAGCACGGACTATTAGACATTACGGTTTCGACAAAAGGTTTGATACGCAAACTCTTCAGATATGAAATCACCGGAAAGTTTTCTATTATAAAATCCGACCAGTCCTTCGATCCCAAGGTGGTCAACGCAGGCGTCTCCCCGGGGGTCACTTCTCAGACCAACCCTCTTTCTGATTTACATAAATTATCTACCCAAGAATATATTCCGATCATTTGTAAATAACTATGAAAATGATACGACTATATACGGACATACCTCTAAAATTTAAACCTGGTTACATTCAATGTCTCTGAAACCAAACTGGTTAGATTTCATTACCGCCGATCAAACTACGACCAGTGACGATGAACAGATGTCCCCTCGAGAGGCCCTGTACCTTGAGTAGATTAAACCACTTTTTCAAGTAGAACTCCTTATACGATCAATCGCTAAAGATGCAGGTAAAAAGATTGTTTAAATAAACCAATTCAGTAATTTAACTTAGGTCTCATGCTATCCTCTAACGTTTATAAAAGCCAGATCAGACTGAAAATAGAATACTTTTGCCATTTAATCCTGTCTCAATAGTCTTTCTGATTTTAGGACAGAGTTAAACTGGCCGCTGCTCTTGAAAAAAACTTTCAATCATCGGTTAACTGGGGCAGGAAAAGAAAAAATTTGAATCCTTCAAAAAGAAACTGTCCTGTCCACCATCAGCATGGCTACTGAAGACACATGTTTAGCAATCACATGGCATTCTTACGTTTCAACTGACTTGATTTTTTGGAATACATACATCGAATCAATATTTCCATCAACTGCAAGGAAATTTGGATCACTTTGTTGATTCCATCTTGCACATTTACAAATCTACCATTTGTTTAAATATGAATAATGTTGCCATATTTGGTCAGGTACTCCTGCTGATCATCTCAAGTTTCTGCTAGGTAATCGATCCTAATTTGGCATTTCGATTTTCAGTCACTTTCTCAACGACGTAATGTGCTTCCCTCTGTCTTTTCTAAAATATTTTCATGGCTACTGCTCTGACGAGCTTATTCCCCTGATGCACAGTGTTCGTGTGTTTAAGCGTGCTACTAGATTGACATTTAGGTTCCAATCTTTTACTGTTGAATTAGGTAAATATAACCCCTTTCTACTCTAAAAAGTTTTTTTCATTTCCTACCTGTCTGAAAATTTTTGTTTAATAGCATTCCTGATAACTAAATCTTTAAAAAATGTAAAACAACGTTAATTACAATAATATCTTCTTGAACTCAGTTTAGCTTTTTATCCTTTTATATCCAAAACTTTTCTCTCACAAATCTCTATGTTCCTCCTCTCTTTTTACTTGTGGCATTCCTGCCATGCTTGGAGTGAAATGCTTAATAAAAAAATATTTAGGCGGAGTTACCCATTTCTCACTTTCCAGTCTTTATAGAGTTTAAAATCATTTTCGAGCCTTTCTTGAAATGAAATTTTCCATCCTCGACTTTCTCTCTCTCACACACACACACACTGTTCTCACACACAGGGTCTCTCATTAATCTATCTCTACTACCATGGAATTGCCCAGATTCATTTTGGGTTCGCCTGTTCTAAACTTCACGGCTGGGACCCGGCATGTCAATTAAATAATGGAAAAAAACCTCACCTACATTTCCTCCGTATTTCCATCAGGAGATAGAAAGTTCCACTCAAACATTTACCTACCGCGAATCATTGCTCTGTTCATGCCTAGAGTTAAACTTTATCTTTCCCTATCCCTATTCATATAGACTACTCATTAGCGTAACCCTCTACCTTGAGTGGTCCCCGAGCCGTGTACAGAGTGAAGGATTTTAATATACATAAACTTCAACTCAGTATTTATCGAGTTATTCTGTTATTTGACAGGAGAAGACTGCGGCTTGTGAATTTTGGGGCAGTATTTATCTCTGCTCTTAAAATGTTAACTCCATAAATCAAAGCTATTTACAACATTTTTGTTTTCGTGAAGTAAGATTTGATGCAAGGAAAAATCCTCGAAACAATGTCGAATAACATTGGAATTTCAAATATGTCTGAAATTGCCAAGAACCTTCAAAGAATTGATTGTCTAAACAATAAAATTATTATATGCTTTAGAATAAAAACTTTTGCAGACAAGCTGGACGATAGTCTGATTATCGATAGTTTTGAATTTGTAGCATTTAAGTAGATAAATTGTTTACATGAAAGACAGTTAAAATTTTTGAAAATGGGTAAAAATCATTTCCTTCTCATTTTGTTTTTCATTGGTTTTTTCGAAAATGGAAAACAAGTCTTTTTACTTTTTCTGTTATTTAACTTTTATATTTGTTTTTCGTAAACAAATTCTATGAGAAAAATAATCAAATAGGGACAATAATAAAACTCTTTTGTCACTCTGTCTAACGAGTATGCGCACATTCAGCTATGGTTTAAAACAGAGGGCAGACTGAGTTCTAAAGCCTTAGTTGGCAACTAGTCAACTAGTCTAAGTTCAACACTGAATTAAAGATTGCATTTGATGTTATTGACAGTCATTTTGAACAGTCCTTTTCATTGGATTATAGTAGTTGATGTTCAGGGAAAGTGGTATTCATGAGGTACCAATGCCTATCACTATAATTTTGTTACAGGTACTTTACTACATGCAGGAAAGTGGTGATTTTGAAATCCAGTAGAAAGCACTTATAATATGTATACTGAAATCTGATACATGTGTAAACTCTCTGCTTAAAACGACGGCTTTAAAGAAAGAACATTGCTAAAAATGTTTATTTTCTAGTATAGAAATATGTGAAATATCGGGCGAAGCACGCAAACACTGAATAAATTTATAGGGAATAGACTGCACAAACTGTTCTATTTTGGCGAATATTTGGTTAGAATTTGGGGCTTTGAATATATGAGGTTTACTATTTAGGATTATTCACATTCAGTTATTTTTTTTTCTGATTCTTCCGTTTTCATGATATATTTTTATATTTTTACTAGCAGCATGGCCCGGCATTGCTTGGGCTTGATTCAAAAATCGTACGACTCATACAGCAATCGCTATCACTTGACTTAAAATATTTTTGCCCTTCTTCAGTTTTTTTAAAGGAGTGCCCTTTTCTGTGCTGATGTTGCTATATGCCCACTTCTTGCCTATCTCACACTGCGAATTTTTCTAAGCTCTATACTAAACATTAAATCTGTTACGAAAAAAAAAGAACTAAACAAAATGAACACAAAACGATCAGCTTTAAAAAAGGACTCGTAACTGGAAAAACCGAATGAAAAAGAATGTTAACAACAAATACTTTTTTCACACCCAACCCAGTTCTGCGGAATCAGAATCAACGTTTGAGTTTAAGCAAGCGAATGAGCCAATTGGAGTAAAGTGCCATGCAGATTTAAATTTTTCCCACTTCAGACGAATGCAGCTATCGAATTTTTTTTAGCATGCTCGTTAACATTCGTGTCAGTTAGCTGTTGGCTCTCACGCTGGCCAATAGAATCTTCCTGCCTATTCGTGGCAGCCAGCTATGGCTCTCACTCTGGCCAGTAGAAAATGGCCGCAAACTACATGAAAAACTGCCGTAGAAGCATGAAAAATCGATTATTTCCACTGTGATGTGAGTTGGGAAATGCAAAGTCGGTCTTGGCCTTCCTGCTAACTTGGAGCATGTGCATGTAAATTTGGTGCAAACCATCGAAAATTGCGGCTATGCATTCACACACACACACACACACACACACACACACAATTACACACATCCTGCCTTTTATAGATAGAGATTTAATATACAATCAGTAATGTTTAGCCTTCTTGCTAGGAAAAAATAGTCAAAAGGACGGTTTTTCTGTTGACACCGCTATTACTTTAAACTACCGAGACTCCCTCTGCCATGTTTTACAAGATTATAAAAAATATGTGAACCAGTTACAATACGAGATTTATTATTTTCCATTTTATAAAGATTTGTTAATTATCATTTTATAAAGAAATAAATTTGAAAAAAATTATTGAAAAATTTATAAAGCCCTCCAAAATTTGTAACGAATTGTTTGGCAAATCATCGTATTGACAATCGACTCGATCTTTATAAAATGATAAATAATAAAGATTTCTTAATAGTTGGTTGTATATTTTATAAATTAATATTCTTTTAATAAATTTATAAATAATAAAATTGTTTTCATATTTATTTCTTTATAAATTGGCAAATGATAAACATTGTACTAGTGTTTAATATTTTTATCATAAATTTTCAAAGAACAAAGAAAATGGATAAATTCATTTCATATGTTTGGACTTTATTAAAATACTAACCATCGCTTTTGAAAAATAAGTAAAATTAGTAAAAAATGATAGCGCTGTCAAAAGATAAACGTCCATTTTATACACCGTTTTGCGTTCACGAAGTTTACACTTTGCCATACATTCTTTGATATCAAAGTAGATCACCTGCACAGAAAAATATATTGTATTTAGTTTTCCCCTATTACGTAAATAGGCTAGATATATAATTTTTTTTTACTGATGTTCACACAAGTCCGAAGAACCACTCAAAGTAGAGGGTTACAAAAACTGACTGTATGGAACTTACTTTTTATTAATGGAATACGGGATTATTAAGAGAATTGCGTACGTGGCATAGCGGGCCGCAGTTGCAAATGTCAGGGTTGATAGAACCAAGAAGTGTAGGTCGTCAGAACAGTCACTAGGGAAATAGCGAAAGAGTACCGAGTATCAAGAATTTCTGTCGTTACCGTAAACATTAGCCTACCAAAAAACTATGACTACGCATATAAGGCTAAGGAGATATTACAGATTCACTTAAGTTAAGGTCTTATATAATGTCAAATAAGTTATTTTTGTTACGCTCAGAGCTCAGATATATTACGCTTATAGATCATAGTATTACTCTACAAATTAAACTGATATTAAATAACAAATTCTAGTAGCATAAAAACGAATCGATAATCATAGCTTTATTTTAATTTCGACCGTTCGAACTAGATATTAGCAGGCAAGATGTAAGTTTAAATTTTCCCCTAGAATTATCGCTTCCCTGATACTAAATCTCCGGCTATTTTTTTCCATTTCTTTAAAATAAACATT
This sequence comes from Acanthosepion pharaonis, assembly GCA_903632075.3. Lineage (NCBI taxonomy): Eukaryota > Metazoa > Mollusca > Cephalopoda > Sepiida > Sepiidae > Acanthosepion > Acanthosepion pharaonis. Next base: position 219,145 of record CAHIKZ030001704.1, read on the forward strand.
TTTGTAATCAGGGGGAAACATTGATAAACAGAATTGTTTCTTTTTTTCTTTAATTTTCAGCATCCGATTTGCAATTTGCGCACGATTAAATCCTGAAATTAAATACGCATATCTTTAATTTCAAGGAAACATTACTATAAGAACAGGTACAACGAGGAAACGTTTTCACAGCTCAAAATAAGTGTAAAGAGAAGTTATAAATAAATAAATAGTAATTATTATTCATGTATGATAAGCATTTACCTATATATTTACAACTGCACTGATATATGTAGGAAATATTTCCAACTAGCCATTATCATATGTAGAAAAATAATAGTTATGAAATTGTGCTTAGAGCAGTGGTTTTCAACCAGGGTTCCGCAGAACCCTAGCGTTCCGCCAGTAAAGCCCAGGGGTTCCGCAAGAAGTTACCCAAATACTATGATTGAAATTTGAGCCATCTGAAGTAGAGTTTACATTAACAGAAGAAGAAGAACTTGCCAGTGTTTCAAGTGACAGAACTAAAATTGAAGCATTCTGAGCTTAGCCTGAATGCAGTCTGGTTGCTGGTTAAAAAGAAATATCCTGCAATTACCCAGAAAGCACTGCGTCTTCTTATGCAGTTTTCAACATCCTCCTTGTGTGAATTTGGATTTTCAGCTCTGACAACAATCAAGTGTAAGAAGCGAGCACAATTGCTGTCTGTTGGAAGATGAACTTCGTGTGTGTCTGTCAAAAACACGACCCAATATTAAAGATTTGTGCAAGAAACATCAGGCTCAAGTTTCTCATTGAATTTTTAATGAAAATAAATGTAATCCATGAAGTTTTTTTAATACATGTGTAATAACCGTAAAAGCAAGATTAAAATTGCATATGTACGTATACAATATATTGACAGTTTGTCTTTGTATTTTTTTTTTGTAAATAAATCTGAAGATGAATATTTTTATTTTATTTTAATAATTGAAAGCTTTTTTTGCATAAGAAAATTAATTTATTGCAGGGGATCCTCGAGGTACTGGAATGTTTCCTTGTGGTTCCTCTCCAGCAAAAAGGTTGAAAACCACTGGCTTAGAGGATAACCATTTCACCAAAAGAAACTATGATATTTACATTTGGAAATAGTTTGCAGTTAAATACATTAGTGTTTCGTTGATTTTTTACTGCCGTATGGAGAAAGTATGAATGAACGGAAGAAAACGTAAATGACAAAAACTGGCTTCAAGATAATATAAATTAAATACTTCTTTATCTCGAGGGATTCAGTAAAGATATTGGACAGGGCAGATACTAAAAGACATAGAAGAAGGAAAGAAAAAACATTAAACAAGTTTTGAGAAACTTTTAAGAAGATGAAAATGGTGCAGTGGATGAAGTGTCAGAAACGCTATAAAATATCTTGTCAGAAATTTGAAACGATCAAATATGCAAGAAAGAACAGAGACATTTCAGTTTGTGAGATTCTTTTGAAATATAAAAAACTGACGATTTCAGAAAAAAAAGTTTTCCTCATCAAAATCTTCCTAATGCTTCCCTGTTAAACTAGGATAACATTAATTACCGAATTAATACTGTCGAGTCCATTCAGTCCATCTAGCGATCATGTCCCTTCACAATTTCCTGTCCTTTGTAGCTATTAATAATATCTGTCTTTTTGTTATCTCTCTTAGACACTGTCCCACCATCCATTTACTCAAGCTTTCAAGGTAGGCTATACGTTGTTTTCCTTTGTCCCTCAGCGGTTTCAATCTGTGTCGAGACTATCAAATTTCCCAAATTCTCTTTCTGTATTATGTTCTATAGAAATTCCATTTGTTTCTTGCTGATGTTAAGTAAAACTATTCTTGTTCTTTCCATTTTCTCTGAAACAACGTCGTTGCTCACATGTTCGATTCATGGTATTCTCAGCATCCTTCTGTAGAACCACATTTCTATTGCTTTACGTTTCGTCTGTATCTGTAAGCATTCACTGTCATCCAGGTGGCAGATATTACGTACTAGATCAATACACTTTTCTTTGTTTCTAACGAAATATATAATTAAAGAAAGCAACGACATTAATGTGAAAATGATTGTTGTCAGGTAATGATACCATTAGACGAAATCTCAGGGATACATGTTCATTTTGACTCCGTTAGTGTCGATTTGAAGATGAAAAATTCATGTGAGTTTATTTATGCAAAAAGCTAGACATTACTAAAATGTGAGCGGACCGCTAAATACATGTAGAAGGAAGTTAAAAAAAAGTATAAGTGAACGTTTATGCCTGTAGGTATTTTCCTCCCCTTTCATATATATATATATATATATATATACAAGTATATTCTACAATCTACATTCAACATCATCATTTGATAATACACCAGAGGTGTTGAAAAAAATGACTATTTTTATAGTGATTTTATAACATATTTATGTTATAATTTTTAAATAAATAATTACACACACGCACACACACACACATATATATATATATATATATACAAGTATATTCTACAATCTACATTCAACATCATCCCTTGATAAGACACTAGAGGTATTGAAACAAAATGGCTATTTTAATATTGATTTTATAACATATTTATGTTATAATTTTTAAATAAATATATTATATATATATATATTTTTTTTCATTAACTAAATATATATATATATTTTTTTCAGAAAGTAAATATATATATATAGTTTATAAACTAAATATATATATATATATATATATATATATATATATATATACACACACAAGTATATTCTACAAAATTACATTCAACAACAATGAAAAATGATAAGACACCAGAGGTTTTGAAACAAAATGACTATTTTATAGTGATTTTATAACATATTTTATAAAATAATTTTAAATAAATGGTTTTATATATATATTTTTTTCCATAAACTAAATATATATATATAGATATATTTTTATAACTCTATATATATATATATACAGTTTCATTAACTATATATATATATATATATATATATATATATATATATATATATATATATATATATATGTGAAGAAAGGTATCTTTGATGAATGCAGGTGGTGAATCTTATTTCAAATATAAGGGCTTACAATCCGGTAAATGAACATTCTAATAAGAGAAATATTGGTAAATTCTTACGTTTTAAATTCTCGAAAAATTCAATTCCACCTTCAATTCCCAAAACAGATTTTTAGATAAAAAATCCCGAGTGAACATGAACTAATAGCAGTAATAGCAGTAATAGCAGTGTCAAGTGAATAATTTTTCTTTTGACATCACATTTCCATTGTTTCTTTTTTTTTGATACGTATGATAAACTTTACAAGTATTGTTATAAAAATAAGTTAAATAAGAAAATGTTTAAATATGAATAGTAGTAGTGTTAAGTCTTGAAATTGTGCCTGATTAGTATTATAGCAATGATCGGTCAACAATGTGTAGCGCTACTATTACAGATAAACATATACGAGATCTTCAGTCTTTCTTTTCGTGATATTTTTATTTTATTAATATAAACTGTATTGATATTTCACACCCACATTTTATGATAAATCTGAATGTTCGCCATGTGCTGAAAGACAGTCGCTGGTATTTTAAAATATTTTGATCTATATTAACTAAGGAACCCCAAAAGATATTTATTTAGTTTTGCCTGATCAGCTATCTTTTCATAAATAGTTGAACTCAACTTGAACACCTCTAAGAATTGAACGCGCTACGGTAGGATTATTTTCTTGTCAATGTTATTACTAGGTAAGATGTAAGATTAACATAAAAATATTTAAAAACAACACAAATATTAAATGGGTAATATATTATCTACAGAGAAAATCTCTCTCTCTCTCTATATATATATATATATATATATATATATATATATATATATATATATATAAAGTGAATCTGAAGATCCAGAAAAATAAAATTTCTGGGGAAATAAATTATTCCAATGGAGCTTTTTAAAAGTGGTCTGTTTTTCATTTAAATTAATATATATATTGGGATTATCCAATTAATATATATATATATATATATATATATATATATGATAAGCAAATATAAATGGATATAAATCCGATAGAATGAAGAAAATATCTGAAAAAAAACAACATAATCGCATTTTAAGGATATTTTGTATTGTTTTTCCATATATATTTTCTTCATATATATATATATATATATATATATATATATATATATATATATATATATAAAAAATAAAAGAACAGCAAGATATATAATCCGGTGTTCTTATAGATATTTTTATTTTTACAAAATAGTGCTCAATGTAAATTTACAGAGCATTAATATTTTAGCCGTTAACAATATAATATAAAAAAAATCTAGACGACAGGCTTTAACGGAAGTTAGATTTCATTGAAAAACACATCCCTTCCCACGACCCAAACGTAGCAATAACTGATACATTAAATTATAGACATATTGAAAACCCAGCCACCCCTGTCTAAAAAAATAGATTTATCTGTAACCTTGGAAACATGAATTTTGTTTTAGCTGTGTATTTAAAACCCAGTAATTTTAAAAAGTTACTCCAAAAATTCGCTTGAGGATGAAATGGAACTAATGTCTTTAATTTAATCACAAAAATTAAATTCGTATGTTTAGCTTCCTTTTTTGAAACATGGTTAGAACTGTGTTTTTTTAAAAAAACCATATTTTAAATCAATTAATTTTAATATATATATATATATATATATATATATATATATATATATTATATATATATATATATATATATATATATATATATATATATATATAATCACATATTTTATTTCGTTAAGGAAAAAAATTTGTATTGTGTTTAATAATTTTGAAATGTTAATTATTCTAATGAATAGCTTGAACTAGCTGTTTACCATTACACTGTCGTGGAATTTTTAAACAAAAAATTATTCCAGTAAATGTTACTGGTTACCGACAGAAAAAGTTGCTAAAAAGTCAAACGAAACGGTACAGATATAATCAGTAAATAGATTAACCAGGTGACAATTTATTGCACTGAATATTTAGGATCCAAGTTCGGAATTTTCGAACACGCCTGTGTTCTTCAACAAATGCGAGAAATAAACAGAGGTACTGTGGCGACATTGGTTTTTGAATTTGGGTAGGCACCAGCTTGATTTTCGCGGTACGAAACTTTTTCTGAAAATAACCTTAGATTTATAAATTTTGATTGATCGTGGGTGGAAGCTGGGTGAGGTGTTGAACGGAGAGGAAAAATTCTTTGTAGGACCGAAATTGGTAATAAAAAGAAAATGAAAAAAAAAAAAAAAAAAAGAAAAAGAAAAGAAATAACTAAAAAGGAGGTGGGTAAAGAACTCTTTTACAAAAATCATTGTTAGCAAATTGGGGGTGCGTAAAAAAATAAATTTGAGTAAAAAAAATATCAAACATAATTTGAAAAGGGGAAAAATATACAAAAATATATGTGTTGTGTATCGAGATAGGATCAGAATATAAAAAGCCAATAAAAATAAAATAAAATAAAATAAATAAAAGAGAAAAAAAAGAGGGTAGAAATAGTACAAAAAATAGGGGATAAGGAATTCATTTGGAAAATCATTGTCAGAAAATGGGGGGGGGGTGCGAAAAAATAAGTTGAAATAAAAATGTAACAAAATACTAATAATAATGTTAATGAAAACTTAAACAAAAGGGGGGAATAAAACTATTTTGAAATAAAGGTGTTGTAAGGAAATTGTCAGTGATTTACACTTATGTCTATATACTTTTCGGCGTGACTAAAATGTGTGAAAGGGAGAAAACTCTACACTAATGTTAATCAAGGGGAATAAATCTGCTACAATCTCTGCATACTCATTTATATCAATAGAATGATTTACTTAAGTGAGCGCTAAAAAAATATTAACATGACATATTTGGGTTAAAAAAATGGATGCTTACTTATTGTTTGTGGTTGCATTTCTTTTTGTAATGGTGTTGACGAACGCAATAAAGAAACATACAAATAAAATTAATCTTTTCAGGAAATAGATTTAAAGGACCCTAATCCCTAGGCTTTTTTTTTTTTTTTTGTCATTCGATTGCAGAGAGTTTTTAAACTTAGGTTAGGCAGTCATTCCCTCCCGTACATTCAATCTACTAAAAAAATAGGGATATTTTCTCCTAGCCAACTAAATTAAAAAAAACTAGTAAGAAAAACTAATTTATTTAATAAAAAAAAAAATTATTAATATACAGTGTGTTTGAAATTTTAATTTTTTAACAATTTATTTTGTTCAAGACTTAATTATGGATAGAAGACATGAGACTGAATCAAAAGGTTGGGGAGAAAACATTAACAGAATCTAATAAACATTTTGAATTATCATCAATCAGTATGAATTGAAGAATGTTATAAACATTAGCCAGGTATGAATATTTTTTTCTGGGAATATATAAATATACTTGCAAATGAAGTATCAACAGATGCCGACTTATTTTAGGATTGATTTGGAAACATCGATAGGCAAATATAATGATAATTTTCTGCTTCATGTTATAAAAAAAATACAAGAATTCTCCAGGGAGTTTTCATTCACGATGCCACATTTTTAATTCTGCCTTAAAAACCATAACTGCAACACAATAAGAAATAAAGACTGCTTGATAATAAATAATAATAATAATAATAATAATAATAATAATAATAATAATAATAATCAAAAAGTTGTCAAAGTACAAGGACCTTGAAATAGAAATCTCGAAAATGTGGCATATGGGAACATCAACAATCCCTGTTGTAGTTGGAGCCCTAGGACTGGTTGGAAAAGATTGCAGTAGACTAATTGAAGGGATTCCTGGAAGTCCATGCCTCAAGGAGATACAAAAAATTGTTCTGACAAGTACAGCCCACACCTTACGAAGGGCTTTATCTATGTTTTTTTTTTTTTTTTTTTTTTGTCAGTGGAAAGTGTCATGACGCCATTTCTAACCTTAGGTCCCTGGGCGGGACCCGGAAAGAAATGTGTAAACGCCAGAAATCAAAGAAAATAAAAATAAAAATAATAATAATAAAAACAAAACAGAAAGTGAGGAATATGCTATTATAAAGAATGTTATAAAAGTTCATACAGGCTAAACAGTGAGGGAACTACAAAAAACAACAAATGAAAAGACAAAAAGAAAATTTTGAAATGGAATATTTGCTCCAGGCAAAAAAACAAAAAAAAAAAGACGAATCAAACCCATCAATGAAAAAAATGAACGACCCTACCACTATTTTTTTAAAAATAACCACAATTGATGTTGAAACAACACAACAAATGCAGTATACAAACAAAACAATATACATATAAGATTATCACCAATATCATCAAAAAACAACAACAACGACACCAACACCATCATTTATATTCAAGAACTGAAAAATGATTAAATAAAAAACACGAACTTTATAGAACATCCTTTTATAATTTACAAATCTACGTAAAAAAAAAAAAGCAAACTCAAACAGAATTTTATAAATTATCACTAACCAAACATCCCACACAACACAGATTAACCTTAATATGAGATGTGGAAATTAATGTAAATAAAAAAATAAAAAAAAAAAAAAATATTTTTCAAACAAATAAATGAATCAATATATACAACATATAAATATATGAACATGATGCAATTTTATATTTTATAAAAGAAGATTTTTAGCAAACTGCAAATACAAAAAATGACTCATATAGGCGTGTTATAAATCTAGGTAACTGAAAATTATAATCGATACATTGGCAAGAAGATAAAAATAAAAAAACTAAAAGTTTGATAAGAACACCTTTGTCAAAGGACCTAAAATCCTGAGAAGATATAAAAATTTTAAAATTTACTATAAAGTTAAAAGCCATTCGTAATACATATTAGCAGTTATGTAAAAATCGATACATGACTGATAAAAGCAATTTTTTCCAACCAGTTTAGGTTAGCAGTTTTTTTCTGAAATAGACCAGTAAAAATTCAAAAGGCTATAGAACCCAGTCTGTCCTATATGGGAGAAATAAGAAGATTCATACCATTATATGGAAATATATATTATACAAAAATTTTGTAATGGAAATCGATTTAAAGAAAACTTGGTTCTCCGAGTCTATCAATCCATTCCGCTTCCATTACTCCTATCCAATATATGATCTATAAGGGGAAACAAAAAGAGAAGGAATTTCTACAAAAACCCAATAAAACGCGTATATCAATGTCAATTTTACATATGAAATGGCAGTAACAAATGACATAAAAAAAGAACAATACGTAATCTGACATATAACGATATCACTGAAGGGGAACGGGCGTTTGAAATTGTCTCATAAAGAGATGACCTTATCATTACAGAGGCTGATAAAATGTGGTGCCACGGTGATCTGGGGAATCAAAAAATACCTTAAAAGACGTCAACAATCAGCTAAACGACAAAATTTACATTAAATCATATAACAGAAAATTTTTTCATGTGATAAAATAACAAAAAAAAAAAAAAAAAAAAAAAACTTAGTTAAAATATCGTTTATGACATACCAAAAATCTTTAGTTAAAATATTTGAGACCTTCATCATTAACGAATTCATATTCTATGCGACATATATCCAACGATATATTCTTCATACATACGGTGTTTATTTAGGAGAAATTTTAATATTATGATAATTTACTGAACGGTGCACGATTCCATTAAGTTCGACCAAAAAAAATCAAGAAAATCGTTTTAACATTATTAGAATATATAATTTACATCGATAAAAGCAAAAAAAAACTATAAACTTTCTTTTACACATTTAAAATTGTTTGACAATTTACAACTATCTATATTTTTTAAGTTTTCCTACGTAAATTCAAAAAGCAATGACCATTCAGAATGATTATTTATTTAATAAAAAACTAAAAAATGAGCATCAATGAAAATTATGTTTTTTTAAACAACACTTAATAAATTTTGATTTTTTTTATGTTTATACGTTCTTTTTATAGATAAAAATATTTGTTTAAATCATTGTTTATTGTCGGAGGACACATATTTTTTATGAAAATTTCTCGGACATTCAGGCCGGTAAATGTTTTTAATACTGTTTACTATAAACAGACCATTTATTTAAATATTTGTATCTATAAAAAATAATATATATACATAAAAATTCGTTTGATATATAGATATATATGATTCTAATTAAAATTAAGCTAAATTTACTTTTCAATTTAAAATTTTTTATATATATATAGATTCTTTCCAAATTAATACTTCTTCTTTTATTAGAACATTGAATTATATTATTTTCATAACCAAAATTGTTTAGTTGATAATTTTTAAAAATTGATATTTATGGGCGTGAATTAAATAATAAAAATTTGAAAAAAACCCAAAGAAATTATTTAACATTCCTTATATTTATATATAAATACATTTAAAAAAATTGCATTTCTGCCATAATGTCCCACACCAGACGAAACGAGTTTGAAAAACATAAGTTATACTTTGTAGAAAACAATATATATATAAATCTAAAATCCTTGAAGCATTATACATCAAACAGTTGAAACCCAACCTAAATAAAAATCAATTATGGCATGTCTACAAATATTCTTAAATGTCTATAATTGGTAACAGAAGCCATTGGTTTATACCAACGGCTTCCCATACTTAATACTTATCAATTCACTCTCGTGTGGTCATGTGTGACGTCATGAGATGCGGTGCGATTTTCGCTTCTAGCGTCTTATATTTGCGTGTTTATCGTTGCTTAGAAATCATCTATGTAAACAATGACAGACTATCATCACTGTCTTGTCCGTATATTGTTTAATATATTTGTAATTGACATCTTTGATAATGGCTTAAGTAAGCCGAAAGCTTAGATTGTATTAAAAAAAAAATATGGATCAATATTGTGAATTTCTTTCTTCGTTCAACGATAATGTTATTAAACTTATCAGACGTTATGAAAAAAATTTACATAAAATAAATAGACAACACTTGTCTATATTATTTAATGAAACGTATATAATATATATATATATATATATATATATATATATATATATATATATATATATATATATATATTTATATATATATATATATATATATATATATATATATATATATTAAAAATAAAAAAATTAAAATTTTTTTTAAAATATTTTTTTTTTCATGAAAAACTATCAAAAATTTTTTTTTTTTAATAACGATTTAAATTTAATTTAATAATTAAAAAAAAACAAATTTTCCAAAAAAATTTATATAAATTTTTATATTATATATTTTTTAAAAATTTTTTGAGTTTTAAATATAAAAATAAATTTTAATATATATTTATTAATATAAAGATATTCATTATTTAAACAATCTTTTTTTCATTCATAAAATTGAAAAATGAAAAAACAAAAAACTAAAATTTATTTCAAATCATTAAAATTTTATTTAAAAAAAAAAAAAAAAATATGAACACTTATTAAATAAATAAAGGAAAATATTAGGGAATAATCAAAAATTCAAACATTTTAAAAATAAATTTCTGTTTTTTTTTAAAAATTATTTCTTCCCAAAAATTTTTAACATTAAAATTGTTTTTAAAAAAAATTTTTTTCAAAAAAAAAAGGTTAAAATTCAATGGAATAAAAAATTAAAATTTTAAAATATTATTTTTTTAATTTTAAATTATAATATATATTTATTTTTAAAAAAATCATAAATATAAATTTAATCATTTTTATAGGTTAGAATCCACAAAAAAATTTAACAGAAGATAATTTTTATAATGATTTTTGGATAGTGTAGAAATCACAAATTTTTTTATATTTAATATTAATTGAAACTGGTGGCAAATTTATAACATTTTAAAATCATAAAAAAAATTTAAAAAATAAAAAAAAATTTTTTTATTTTCTTTAATTTTTTAATAATTTTTTTCATTTTGCTCTAACAAAATTTAATTTTTAAATTTACATTTTTATTTTTGCTAAAAAAGATTGAAAAAAATTTTAAAACAAAATAAATGGAATTTAATTTTTATTGAAACATTAATTTTAAATGAATTTTAAAATTTTTTTAAAAAAATTTTAGCCATTTCAAACTTTTTGATCATGAAATTTTAATTTTTTTATACATATTAAAATTTATATAATATTTAAATATGGAAAAATTGAATGATATTAAATTCAAAGTTTTTAAATAATCTTTCCATTAAAAAAATAAAAACAAATAATTTTTAAATTAAAAAAATAACTTACAAATTATAATGATTTTGGAAGCATTTTTTAAACATTAAAAAAAAATGCCTTTAATTTTTATATTTTTAATTTTTATCTTGTTTTATATATTTTTAAGTTTAAATTTTTTTCTTTTCTTTGAAAATCAAACTTCCAAAAAAAAAATGAAAAAAATTCCTTTAAACTATTAAAATGATTTTTAATTTAAAATTTAAAAAAAAAATTAAAATAATTTTAAAAATAAAAATTAAAATTAAAACATATAAATTTTTAAAATAAATATATTATAAATCAAAAAAATATGCAAAATTATATAAATTTAAAAAATGTTAATTTGAATTAAAAAAATTTAAATCAATTTTTATAAATCATAATTATATATAAAATTTAATATTTAAATGAATAAAAAAATATTATTATTTATAAAAAATAAATATTACGAATCATTATTAAAAAAAAATTTAAATTCCATATAAGAAAAAATATGATATAAATAATAATTTTTTTTTTTTATTAAAATTTATTATATATTGAAAAAAAAATTTTAAATATTTTATTTGCATCAAAAAAAAAAAAAATATTTATAAATATTTTACAATGAATTTAAATATAATTTTTTTAAATTATTTATTTATATTTTTATTTATTTTAAAAATTTTAAATTTAAAAACATAAAAAAAATAATATTTTTGAAAAAAAAAAAATTTTTTAAAAATTTTCATTTTTTCAATTAAAATTTTCATAAAAACAATTAAATTTAAATAAAATTTAAAAAAAAAAAATTTAAAAAAAAAGAAAAATAAACATTATAAAAATGAAAATTTAATTATATAAATATATTTTTATATATATTTATAAATATAAGAAAATATTTTTTTTCAAAAAAAAAATTTCAAAATCAAATTTGTTTTTAAAAATTTTATATTTTTTTAATTGAAAAAAAAATCTTCCAAATTTGAATAAATTTTTATATAATTATAAAAAATTTTTAGATAAACATTTCAAAACATTATTGATTAAAAAAAAAAATGGAAAAAATGAATATATAAACTCTTATAATTTTATATTTTATTTTTTTATTTTTAATTATTATTTTTTTTTCTTTTTTTTAAAATTATTTTGAATCAACAAACTTTTAAAAAATATTTAAATTGTTTTTTAAATAATTTTTTTTTTTTGAAAAATAAATTTCAAAAAAAAAATTTATAAAAAAGAAAGAAAAAAATTTTTTTAAACTCTTTTGACATCAGAAAAAAAAATATTGTAGATAAAAAAAAACATGAATTTTGTGAAATAAATTCAATTGAAAATAAAAAACAAAATTTTAGAAATTGAAATTTAAAACTTTTGAAAAAAAAAAATAATTAAAAGAGAATATTTAAAATTTAATATATATAAAAATATATATAACAATATAAATTATATATAAATAATCATATATATTATCGACATAAGATTAAGAAAAACATAAAAATAATAAATTTCGTTTAAATTAAAAATAGATAAAATCATTGGTAAAGAGAATAAATAATATTTTTATATATGCATGAATCATTTTCAATGATATATTGATAAAATATCATTTTTAGAGATGAGACTAGAAAAATTACAAGAAATAATTTATGTAATTTTGAAATATAAAAATAAAAAATTTAATATATATTTAGATACAGATATATTTTATAAAAAATTTTTGAAATTTCAAAATTTAATTCTTTTTTTAAAAAAATGCAAAAAAAATTTATCAAAAACATTTATATTTTTTGAATTTATCTTCAAATTTAAGATATATAAAAATTAAAATTTAAAATAAATTTATATGTTAAAAAAAATTTAAAAATAAATTTATTTAAAAAGAAAAATTATTTTTTTTTTAAAAATAAATAATTAATTCAAAAATAGCGAAAAGAAATAAATAGAATATAATATTAAAAATAAATTGAAAAAAAATATATTTAATGCCAAATACAAATTAAAAAATTAAATTTTATAAAAAAAAAAAATTTTTTTATGTGCACTGAAAAAAAAAAAAAAAAAAAAAAAAATTTATAAGCAAGAATATTTATATTTAGATAGATAAAATTAATTAGATTTAATGTATTCAAAATAAATATAATTTTAATTATATATTAAAATTTTTAAAAAAATATGAATTTAATAAAATTTTAAAATATTTGAATAAAATTAAAATATAAAAGTTTTTTTAACAAGTTGTTTTATTTTAAATAAAAAATAAAAATTCATATTTTGGAAAATTTCAAAAATTAATAAAATAAAAAATAATTTTTAAAATATTTAAAAAATTGTTTTTATTATTTTTTTTTGTTTAATTTGAAAATATAAATATTTAAAAATTCCAAATTAGTTTTAATAAATTAGAATTAAATGGATATTTATGAAATTTAGGTGTATATATGAAAAAAATATTTTTTATATTTAAATAAAAAGAAATAAATTAATATTAAAATATATTCAAAAAAAATTTCCATATTTAAAATAAAAAAAAAATATAAAATTATAAAATATAATAAATAATTTTTTAAAATAAAAAAAAAAATTGAATTTTGTAAAAGTATATAAATAATATATATATACAATAATTTTGAAATATTTTAAAAAAAAAAAAAAAAACCAAAAGATTTTTAAAATAAAAGAATTTTTTTAAAATTTAATTAATTTAATTAATTTCAAAAAAATATATGAATTATAAAATTTCAAAAAAAAAAATTCTAAGAAAGTATTAAATTATAAAATCCAATTTTTAGATATATATATTTAAAATTTTATAATTTAAAAAAATTTTTAAATTAAAAAAAGAAATAAAAAAATTTAAAATTTATTATCTTTTTAAAATTTTAATTTAAAATAAATATTATAAATATATTTAAAAAAATTTCAAAAAAAAAAATAAATAAATTTCAAAATATAATGAATATATACCTTTTTTATATTTTTATATATAAATAAAATTAATATAGAAAAATATATATATTTGATTTAATATTGAAAAATAAAATATATATTTAAATTTATATTAAAAAAACAAAATATATATATATATAAATATATATATATATTAATAAATATTTATATATATATATATATTATATATATTTATAAAATTTATATATTTTATATAAAAATTTAAATTTGACAAAATAACAAAAAGTTATATGATGTTTATATATATATATCTAATATATTATATATATATTTCAATATATATATATATTTTTTTTTTTTTTTTTTTTTTTAAGCATTTCACCCCAAGCAAGGCGGGAAGCCACTAGGACGCAAGGGGTTACAGAAAATTTGGAGCAAGATCAGATAGGAGTGATAGAAGAAAGGATGAGGAGAAGGATAGTGGATAGATCAAGGCAACTGGAGATGTCGATTGACATTACATTTGAATAGTTGGAGATTATAGCTCTCAGGGAAACAGGAATAGGGAAGGGAGATCCACAGGCGAGAGGTGCGAGATATGAAGCTATTGGAGTAGAAGAGACGGTTACATTTAGGAGTTTCGGCAGTGAAGGGGTGAGAGCGAGATGCCAGCCTCGTAGGGCGCTTAAACTCATGAAGTCTGGGAACCAGCGAATGCAGCTCATCGGAGCAATTGCCATGAAAGTATTTGTAAAACAGACAGAGAGCGGCAACGGTGCGTCTGTGAGAAAGTGACTGTAAACGAGATGCCAGATCAGGGCCAATTATATTGCATATCCGCCTCTGGAGCCTATCAAGAACCCCGAGGCAAACAGAAGGGGCTCCAGACCATATATAGCAGCAATACTCCATGCAAGGGCGAATTGTTGATTTGTAGATCTGGAGGATCGATTCCGGGAGAAAAAATTTCCTGGCGCGGCACAGGGAGCCAACTTTCCTTGCGGTGGACGAAGCAATTGACTCAATGTATTTATTCCATCTCAGGTCAGCAGTCAACGTGAGACCGAGCAGCCGCAGAGAGGTGCTCTCGAGAAGTTGAGCGTCAGACATTCTAATGGAGGGCAGGGAAGGATCTCTGTGGTGATTAATAGAGAGCAGTTTTGTTTTTGAAGCGTTAAAGTTGACCAGCCAATTCATGCCCCAGTTCACAACCGATTGGAGGTCAATTTCGAGATGCACGGCCAGATTAGTTTTGTCAGCGACACTAGATTTGTTTTTGAGGCAGGAATAAATTGTGGTGTCATCCGCGTAGATGCCAACTTGGGAATTTATGGCATCAGGAAGGTCATTTATGTAGGTAAGGAATAGAGTGGGGCCTAGGATGGAGCCTTGAGGAACACCTGCGTTCGTGGGATAGGAACTGGAGGAGAATCCGTTGAGAACGACCTTCAATTCACGGTTTGACAGGAATGATTGTATTAGGTCAAACAATCGACCCGTAATGCCATAACCCTGGAGCTTGCGCAGAAGGCCGGCATGCCAAACCCTATCAAATGCTTTGGAGATGTCTAGGGCCACGGCTCGGGCTTCCCCGTTATTTTGAAGAGCTTGGTAGACTGTTTCAGTGATGGCCGTAAGCACATCGGCTGTAGATCGGGCAAAAGCGGAAACCATATTGCTTGTCTGAGAGCAGATTATGGGATGTGAGGTGGTTAACCACTTCGGTATTGATTAGGGCTTCGAAGATTTTTTGCCGAAGAGGGAAGGAGACTGATAGGACGGTAGTTGGAAGGGTCAGAGGGGTCGCCAGAGTTCTTGAAGACAGGAACAATCGAAGAGGACTTCCAGCAGTCAGGAAAACAAGATTCCTTGAGGCAGTAGTTGTATAGTTTAGAAAGGGCGGGCGCCAGTTCAGGCGCGCATTTCTTCAAGACAATGGCTGGTATCCCATCTCCACCACTAGAATTGTTGGGGTCTAAATTGGAGATAATGCCCAGTAACAAAGATGGGGTTATGTTTAACCCACTCAATATGGCTTCAGTTCTAAGAGGGAAGTCGGGTATGGGTACACCGGAAGAGTCGAGCGTTGAGTTGAATGAAAATTTCCGAGCAAAGCATTCAGCCTTGTCGGTAGAGGAGGTCAGGACTTCGAACTGGTTGAATAAAGGAGGTATAGAGGGTTTGCAATTGTTCAATACGCTCTTGCAGAGACGCCAATAATCTTTGGAGCCAAATTTGCGAGATGCAATACGTTCCTTCATTCGAGCAGCAAATAGTGACTTAGCATCATTGAGGACACGCTTACAATCGTTATGGGCGGAGGCAAAGAGACGTCTATTGCAGTCAGACATGTCGCTACGAAATAGGTGGAAAAGAAGTGGTTCCTATGGGCGATGGCGGCTGAGCAAGCAGCGGAGAACCAAGGGGAGGAGCGCGATTTGTTTATATTTCCTTGATGGGATGAAAAGCGTCGATTCCAGCTTTAACCCAGGAAGAGACCTCAGAAGCACATTCTTGGACGGGGGAATGTAAACAATCCATCCCAGGGGACATCGCGGAGGAAATCACGGAACGCGTCCCAGTCAGCTCGTTGATAATAGAACGAAGTTCTAGTGGTAGGAGGTTCTTTTTAGGGGGTGGAGTTAAAGGAGATGTTAACAGATACTACTGCATGATCAGAGTTAGGAAAAAGGGCAGAGTTGCGAGGCGCTACAAGGATTCGGGGATGGAGGTAAAACACAGGTCGAAAAGAGAGGCTTTACCTTCCCGGTTGAGGGCAAAAAACGAGTGGGGGAAGTTAACTATCTGTGTGAGGGATTGGGAAATTGAAAAATTAAGCGTTTGAATGCCTGCATGGTCAGTAGTAGCATTCTTAAGCCACATGGTATGATGGGCGTTAAAGTCACCAAACACAAATATGTGAGCAAACGGGTGGAGGAGAGAGCCTTGTCTATGCTGTCAGAAATGCTATCAAGTATCTCACAGTCTTGAGAGGATGGAGAGCGGTAAAGGAAGAAGAGATAGCTTACCGCATTGAGGAGAGATAGTCGGAGACACATGTATGACTGGTCAGGCGATTTCAGAGAGAACTCTCTGGCCAGGGGGAGATGTTTTTTGACGTAGACACCAAGTGTTTGTGCATGTGGGTTAGAGAGTCTTTTCTGAGGAGAGGAAGATAGCCTGGGGATCGAGAGATCAGAAGAGGGGATAGATGAGACAAGGTTTGTCTCACAGAGAGCCAGTATATCCGGGCCGTTTGCAGTGAGGAAAGATTCCAGACTGCAAAAGTTTTGTTCTAATGCCCCGGATGTTGGAGAACGAAAAAAAAGGGGTTTAGGTGATTTTTGAGAGGCTGGTTTTAAATTAATTTTCGGTTTTTTAACACATCAAATTTTTTTGAATTTGGAAGATGAGAAGAAAAAAGTAAAAATTTAAAAAAGACAGGTTATCGTAAACCGTGACGCGGGGCAGAGAGGAGTTGGCAAAGCCTCATCATTAATTTGGCCTCAGGTTTGCCCACCGGAGGTGATTATCAGGGACATTTTCCATGCGCGACATGACACTACAAACATTAATTTTATTATATTCTGTTGATCATAGCGGCCTTCTCAAGACGCTACGCATGAGTTAAAAAATAACAACCATTCGGAAACAGCAACCAGAGAACTGTCAACCGTTATCCCTCAAAAAGAAGAAAGAACAAATGATAAGACTGCAGATATCCTCATTGGAATTTTTTGGAAACAGAATCAATAACTAATACATCTATAAATCCTTGAAATATTATTATTATATATTTTTTTAATAAATAAGCCTTTGTCTTGTTATCCAAAAAAATGTGGATGAATGTTTGTTATTTGGAAAATAAGAATATTTTATATACCATATGTTACAGATAAACAAAAAAATTGTTTAAAAACAAAAACAGAGGGAAGGATTTTCTTTTTATAGGTAATTTTTCTTTTTCACACCTTGGCTATACATTATCAAATTAAATCAAAAACTTAGTATAAGTCCCATTGTCTATTCTAAAAGAAATTGAAAAAGGTTACTTTGGATTTATTATCGCATCAATATCATAAAAAATATTTTTTTTTTTAAATGTTTTTTTATTTTTATTTTTTTTATCTTTCGATATATATTTTTCGTTTAAACTATCAAATTTAAAAAGAATCATACAAAACAAATTGTATTTGATTATAAATTAGGAAAAAAGGAAAAAAAAACGAAAAAAAAAAAAAAAAAAAAAAATTAAAAATGTAAATATAATTCTCATTATGATAATTATTTTGTTTTTAAACTTGAAATCATTGAAATTTAGAAAATCATATTTTTATATATTTATATATATATATATATATATATATATATATATATATATATATATATATATATATATATAATATATATATATATATAATATATATATATATATTTTTTTATAAATATATATATATATATATATATGAAAATATATAAATAAATTAGAATATAACAACAATTACTTACAAAAAAATATTAATATATAAAATAAAGATCATAACGTATATAATATAAATTTTTTTTATTGAAATATATATTATAAAATATAATATTTATATAAATATTTATATATATATATATATATATATATATTTCTCAGTAAAAATTTTTAATCTTACTTTATATTGTCCCTATTATTCTTCATATTAAAATATATATATATTTATAATATATATAAATAAATAAATTTTTTTAAAAATATTTATATAATATAAAAATGATATATTTATAATATATATATATATATATATATATATATAAAATATATATATATTTTATATATTATCATATATATATATTATTTAAGATTATCGATGTAATATTCAAAAGACAAAAAATATATATATTTATATATATTAATATAAAAATATTTATACCTATATATATTTAATATATATATATAAAATATATATATTATATATATATTATATATATTTATTTAACAATAATAATATAATATAAAAATTTTCAAGAAAGAATAAAATAATAAAAAAATAATTAAATATCAAAATTTGAAAAAATAAAAAAAATGAAATATTAATGATGAAATAAAATATGTGGATTTGTTAAAGTTCATTTCAAAATAATTTATATAAAAAATATTCATAATTTATTTTATTAAATAAATATAATAATTATTCCATTTATATTTTAAATATATATATATATAACAATTTGAAAAATATAAAGCAATATATATAAAAATATATATAAAGAATATATCATAATATTTAATAAAAATAAAACATTATAAATATAAATAAATATATTTATTTTATTCAAATATATAAATGTTCAAAAAATATATATAAATATACAAAGATATGGGAATATATATTAAAATATTAAATATATATATAAATAAATTAAATATATAATTTTTGATAAAAAAAAATAAAATAATATATTTAATATAAATAAAATGAAAAAATATATATTAACAAGGAAATATATATATATAAATAAATAAATTTTATATATAAATATATATATATATATATTATATATATATATATATAAAAGTTATTATATATATAATAATTGATTTTTAATATAAATGATATAATATAATATAAAATATATAGATAATATATATAAATATATATATATATATATATATATGTATAAAATATGTATATATAAATATATATATATAAAATATTAATATAAATATTAAATAATATTTTTATAATATAAAATAGATATATATATATTAATATATTTAATAAAAATTATATATATTATATAAATCCATATATATGCAAATATAACATATGTAAATATATATAAATATATATTATATGTATATATTTATAAAATATTTTTTAACATATATATATATATTATATATATATGTATGGATATATGTATATATATATATATATATATATATATTTATAATATTTATACATAATATATATATATATATATATATATATATATATATATATATATATTATATATATATAAATTTAATATATATATATAAAATATATATATGCAATATATCTATATAAAATATATATATATATATAATATATATATATATATTATAATATATATTATATATATATATATATATATATATGATACACTCTCACTAAATTTTATCTTTTATTCCCGGAGTTGTTTTCTGTATTCTTTTTGAATTTGTAAGTCTGATGATTTGGGTCCTATTTACGATTACAATGGAATAAATTATGACTATCGAATGTTAGTGTTTAAGCCTTTTTATTATATATATATATATATATATATATATATATATATATATATATATACCTACTAGGGCGACTACCCAATTGGTGTTGCAGACCCCCTACTCAGACAGCTTTCTGTTTGTTCAACACACACAGGGCGCACGTCTGCTTTATACTGCAACTATACTGGGCAGAAAAAAACACATTATCTGATGTTATCAACAACCTAGAAAACGCCCGCCCGCTCCAAACCTCGGTCACGATGACTTGAGTCTTCATGCTAGCATAACCATCGACAGCTCGTAAATTGTTCCGTTTATCTAATTTCACTCACAAGACTACTGGTTGATATATCATTTTTACAATAATCTTCACTTTATACAAGGCCCAAAAGTCAATAGAGATGAAGGGAAGAGAGTAAGATATACAATTATATGAGGATGTGTAGTTAAGATAACTGTTGACACTAGACTTAAACATGATAAGGTTTCTTTTATGCACCCCATGTAAAGGCTTTTATCATGTACAATAACTTTCGGATACGTCGCTCGACTACCCTATTTTACTAGCATTCCATTCCATTTTTGTAAGTTCGGAAGACTATTTTTTCGCCGAATTTGAAGTATATCTATGTATCAGATATTTTTTTTTCTTGTTTTCGACACCTTTTTTATTCGGTATTTTTTTTTTTGTCAAAAGACAATCTAATTTTCCTTGCGAACATTAATTCTACTGGGGGCATACCTGATACCATGTTAGAATTAGGTGTCAACTGATGTACACGTAAAACTGCTGTAATAATATATCCTTACTTTCACGTCCATTGTTTTTTTTTAATGCCCTTACGTATTTTGATAGTAGGAGAGTGAGTTTGATATGATGTGTCGAAATAACTTTCAAACTATTTAAAAAGTGAATCGTGTTGACCGAAAGAATGATATCCGGGGTACCTTATCAAACAAAAGATTCGTGCAAGAAGTTTATTGTAATTGTAATTGGCCATTTGGAAAAACAGACGACATCGATGACATAGTAGATACCATTTCTGTGTAATCTCGATCACAGTTTGTTTGTCTTTGACCAAGTGTGGAATTTAACGAGTGGTGATTTTGCTGCCATGACACAAACTCTGCAAGCATTTACCAATCTCTGTATGTCTTTGTTCATATTGGACTAGCAGACATAGTTGCGTATGAGGGATTACATTCTTGAGATACCTGGATTACTTGTATGAAATTATTTCAACATCCTTTTATGGAAAGATACAGGCATTAACACTCTTTCATTGAGAAATATTGTCACTGTCAGTTTTCGATTTAATTTTATTTTTATCGTTTAATTTCCACTTGTTTCATTTTCTCTAATGTAGTGATCCACCTGAGCTTACTTTTAAATTTCATCCAGCGTCAATGGTAGATCCCTAACGGCATTGCAGAGAACGTTCTTAATTTTATTCTCAGTTCTAAGCGCTGCAATTACCATATCTTCTAAAGGTTCACATAATTTTGGTATCAATCTTCACAAACAATGTGCGTAACTTTTTTTGATGGCATGAATTTCATTTTCAAATTGTAATTCAACAGAATTATTCCCATTGCTATAGTCAATTCGCTGTATGTGATGAAATACCCTATTTTGACACGAAAATAGATAACAATGGACGCTTTTATAGAATCATCTTTGTACTTATGCAAAATTACGGTATCAATAACGTACTTACTAACGTCGCTCACCAAAATGCGAAAGAAACATGACTGACGCTAGAATCTTTTTTAATTTTTTCGAATGCTCTTTGGTATTCGGTCGTCCAATCAAATTGGAGTCTTTTTTTTCTTTTTTAGTAAACAATTTAATGTTACCCGCAAATAAAAGAAAATGCATGATCAATATAAAAACAATTTGCGAAACCTAAAATTTCTTGTAAAGAGGACACATTTGTTGAGGAGGGCATATTTCTAATTTCATTTCCTCCGTTTGAATCTGGTTTTCTACAATTATCAACAATGATTTAGCCCAAATATTTAATTTTTGTCATGAAAAATTCACATTTCTCATCTCTCAATTTAAAGCCGTATTTATTTATTTTTTTGAATACCTCTGAATATGCTGCTCTGAAAATTTTGATTGCGCAACATTGTGCCCATTATTTGCTGAAAAATTCCAAGTGCTACCTTTAATTACGAAAGGTAATCTGTGAAACTTTCATAATCCCTTGGTGGATATTGATCGTTAGCAATTTTGAACACTCTTCGTCAACATGGATTTACAAATACGCGTCTGAAAGTGCAAATTTAAAAAGTACTTTCAACAATTAAAAATTTCTTCTGGTTTCAGGCAGGAGATACTTGTAAGTTTGTTTACAATCATTCAACCCCGTGGAGAATTCGAAACATAGACAGATTTTGTTATTTTTCTTTTTCATGTAGACGGTCGGTGAGATGCAATCGCTATAATCTACTTTCGATATTATTCCCATATTTTTCAAGCGATTTATTTCTTCCTTTACCGTAAACAAAGCGGAGAAAAGCACATTCCTCTTTGATCTCAAAATCTGCACCAGATTTTCCTTTAAACTGAACTTTGCACTAGCTTTGTGCATCAGAAAAAAAAAACTTCCGTAAATTGATTTTTCAGAGTTACTAGAAGGGCCACCCACTTTATTACAAAGTGTTTATAGACAAATCTCATGAATTGAACAGTTGCATCCAATCTGTTCGAACAAATTGTAAGTTTTTTCCATAACGAATATTTTAGGCTTTACGCTTTTCCAAAAAAACTATACATTTGATGTGAACTCACTTTAAATTTAAATTTCTGCTCAGTAGCGCCGAGCATTTTTTTCTTTTTTACTAGCCGTATCGTTTCGTATGTTCATTATTTTTCGACAAACTTCAGTTACAGCTTTCAAGGTCAATTTGGAGTCCTGTTCAAGTTTAGTGAAAAATTTTAGAACGGATTTCTGGATCCTTATTTGCTGTCAACAATTGTGTGAAGAGCAAGCATATAAACATGTCAGGTGCTCGTTCGATTAACTTGAACTTATCACATTCCCATTTACAAGTTCGATAAATTTCATATTGTTTTTACAAGATTTAAGAATTGCCAAAGTGTATTGAACAATGAACATCGTTCACTGAAAATTTTACTTAAAATAATACATTTTTAAACTAAAATTTACTCGATTTTTCGGCAGGAGGTAACTCACGGAATTCTCGCGTTCCGTGGGCCCTAACTTTCTTAGTAACTGGCTAACTTTTTCTAGTCCGATCAACTTATACAGGCATTTTTTTTTAAAGATTTCCTTATTGCAGCTGTAGTATGTTGCAAATGTAACTTCTTCATCAGGGTTATATTTAAATTTGACAATTGCATTTATTACGGAGTCTTGTGAAAAAAAAAGGTAGATTGCTTTCCTTATTTTTACTTTTTATAAATAGGTTCTTGTATCTCTTCTTTTTCTTTGCTGTTGTTCTTGTCTCAACAATATTTCTTGGAATTGTTGTTGATGTTCGACTTGTTGTTTTATTAATGTCAACATTACCGCTTACATGTCATCCATTTTTTTTTGGGGGGCACCTCGAGGTGGTGTAATGGTTAGCAAGCTTGTCTCGCTAGAATTATTACGACTGAGTAGTGAGTTCGATCCTCACTGGGTACCCAATACTTTCGGCCTTGTGCCACATCTGAGCTACGCTCGGAAAATCACTACATGTAATCCATTTTTAATTGTTTGACTTGAAAATTTGCTTCCAATATAGATTTCAGATGTTTTAATGTTACGTTATTTCCAGCATAAGTTTTTTTTTTCGACCTACTGATTTCACAATTTCTTTTTACTCCACTGATATAATAAAGAGTGAATCGTCCTCGTCGCCAACTTTTGTGATATTGGTTCTTGCAAGACGCAAGACTCAACAGTGTCCGTTGTGATATTAGCACCCAATACGAGATTTATTGCTATAAATACATCAATTGTGGCACAAGGCCAAAAAGGGTAATTGGGTTGAGATTAGTCGATTCTAACTATTATATACCTCGTTAATCCGATTCATGACTCTTTCATTCGTTGCAATTGAAACAACCACTACAAAAAAATCGTCCGTCATCATTTACTCCTACACATACCGCATGCACGCAGGTGAACATATAAAACAACCAATGATATAAAACTTCGTGAATATAAAATTATATATAAAAATTATCGATGATAAGCAATTAGTGGGGAGGGGATGAACCCGAAAACAATTAAAATATAACAAAACATACAAATTAAAAATAATTGATGTTAGCAAAAACCGTCCAACCCTCAAAAGAAATGAAAGGGGTCGCTCTGTTCTGCTTTCTGATAAAATCAAGCGGCACTCTCGCTAAAGGAGAAAATAAATACGGACATGGGGAAAAACTGACCCAGGCGAAAAAAATGAGGCCAAAACAAACTAGCTTGGTTGTGAATCTCAGCTTGTATCCTAACCAAAGAAGAAGTCGGAAACAGGCCAGGAAGAACATTTAGCCACATTAACTAATTACACAAGAACAATCTATCCTAACCAGGAGGGAGGGCCCCACAGGAAATCGCCCCTGATGTGAATTAGGGAGACTTAAAAAAGAAAATCAACGGCACCCCGTTCACTCGAATCATACTTGCCGCAGTGACCAACCTTTCGTTAAAATCTGTCGATGCCAAAATCTTTCTATCAGATCTGATGTTCATCCTGAGCGGAGGCTCAAAGAATCTGTCCAGAACTTGATGGGAATAGCGTTCACATCGCAAGATTTCCTCCTTCTGCCTCGTCCAAATCACCATTCGAGCCGTGGCAAGCAGGGACAGAAAAAAACATCCGTTTCACCCCAGAATACGAGGGCAACACATTATTATGCGCGAGCAATGAGTACGAGCTTTTCGGGAAGGATATGAGCCGTCGACTTTCCGACAAATTCCCATGGAGAGCGCATCCGAAGAAAATTGTTATACGGTGTGCGAAGCCGTTTCCACTAAGCCAATGTTATATCGTTGACAGTCTGACAAATCCGTCAAACCCCCATATGAAGGCCATATCATCCAGAGATAGCCTATTCCGAAACAATCGTCAGATAAACAATCGCCACGAAAACTCAGAGTTGCCGATGTAATCAACCGTTGGCGCCTAAGCCCAAAACGAGCGCAATTCGTCCGCCGACAAGCCGAATCGGCCGCGTAGAGGATCCTTCGAGATCCTCTCCACTAGTTCACGATAGAAGATTCTCCTAGGCCGAGAAATGTCATTAGACCGAGGAATGACCCTCAAAGCCGATCGACGATTGTTGACGAAAGCGCTCAACCCGCGAGACAGGAGGTGGGATTTTAAGGTAAGGTATAGCCGCCCTCACAGTCCCCTGTCAATGCGGAGCCAGACTCAATGCGTGTTTCAATGAAAGCCAGGCTCGATGCGTGTTTGTAACTCGCCAAGTGCGGCATTCCCAGCCCCCGCCCCACCTATGACACGGACGCTGGGATCAGACATCTCTGTCGATAAGAGGAAAGGCGTAACTGTCACACGCCTCAGACCTACTCTTCACGGACAAACCCCTTAGGCGCCCAGTCTCGACCGCCGGGCCGAACTTTGTCTGTACTTCTGGGCATTTTTTCTCCAGATGGAGGTCGGGTCCAAACCACACTCCGAGAATATGGATAGGACCGTCTGTTCAACCAAAGAGCTCCGAAAGATCGACCCCATTCCAGGCACTTAATAGCAAGCCAGATGACTTGTCGTTGTAAATATTGGTCCATGTGACATTTTCCTGCCGACCAAGCGCCTTCAGTACCATCTCAATGTCGCTGCGTTACGACACGAATGTCTGATTCGAGCCTCATCAGGGACAGCGATTCCACGTAGGTCCGGAATGCACGCTCTGTTCCTCAGCTGGCGAAGGAGAGGCCCCAAGGAAGAGGCGACAGTGAACAAATCGACCGAGACAGCGTAAAAGTGCGTGACCGCTTTCCGTTCATCTGTACCACAGCGCTGGGGCAGCGATACAGGAGGCTGATTCACCGGCAGAAGTCTGGTTCAGATCCGGCGGTCTGCAGGACAGCTGCCAAGTAGACATGATCAACACTATCATATACCTTGGACTGATCCAAATCGATCAGCATGGCTTGTTCGTCGTTTTTCACACCCTTTAGGATCGTGCGGATCTGAATTGTTTGGCTCTTCATATCACCTCGGCTCGGGTCCCAAAAGAATCTCAGAAACTGACTGCAAACGCTCCGTCAGGATCTTGGCTAAAATCTTTAACTCTGTTTTTAGCAGAGTTATAGGCCTGTAATCGTCTAAATCCCGCTCAACACCCACTTCCGGCCCTACTTTAGGCTTTCGCCTTGGAGACTCTCCTTCGCCGGCTGAGGGAGAGTGCGTGCAATCCGACTATACGTGGAATCGTTGTCCATGATGGTTCTCGATCCAGGGTTTCCGCGTACGCCGATGACGTATCTACTTTCGTGTAGTCCTCCAACGACATTGAAGTAACTGAATGCACTTGGAGAAGGTCACAGGGGCCAAGATTAACCACGACATGCCTTCCGGTTTCTGGTTAGGTGCCTGGAAGGGCGTTGATTTTCCGGGGACCTTTAGTTGGACGAAGTGCCCGTCCGCATTTTCTGAGTGTGGTTTGGGTCCGGACTCCAGCTGGAGAAAAATTGGTCAGAAGTACATACGAAGGTCGGCCCGGCGGACGAGACTGGACGCCGGAGCAGGTTGTTCGTGTAGGGTAGGGCTGAGGCGTATGGAACTTTCCTCTCATTCTTTACCGATTTTCTGTACTCTCTCCCTGTAAGGAAGTAGGCGATCAAGCGCTTGCCCTCCTCTGGGTTGGACGCAAACATCGTATCGAGCGTTTTTGTTGGTGGAGGTGCTGTGAATACCACACCTGACGTGTCATCGACACGTCTCGAGGTTGGCTTTCCTATGTCGTGCGTTGACAGTGGACTCGATTTTAGATGGGAGTGTGAAGGTCGCCTTCCCTCACCTTACCATTACTCCTCCGGTCTCGATGGTTGAGCGCATTTGTAAGACCCGAGAGAAATTTCCTCCTCGAGTTTTCATTGGCCTTGAGGGTCATTCCTCGGTCCAGTGACCTTTCTTGGCCTAATTGAGATTTTTATCGGAATTACTGGAGAGGGTCACGAAGGATCCACTCTACGAAGGGCTCGGCGTGTCAGCGGACGAGTTGCGCTCTTTTTGGTCTTGGGTGCCAACGGCGGATTAACTCAGTAACTCTGTTTTCGGTGACCTGACAATTGTTTAAAATATGCTGCATCTCAATGATGTGTGTTTGCCAGACTGTCATCGGTGTGAACTTTTAGAGGAAATGGCTTCGCACGCCTTCTACCGTTGTGCTCGAGTGCACCCCTTCTGGGACTATTTCGGAGAGTCGACGGTTCGTATTACACTCGAAAAGTGTCTCGCCCCCACATTCTGGTATGAAACGGATGGCGTTTCTGTTGCTGCTAGACACGGCTAGAATGGTGATTTCGACGATACGGATGGAGGAAATCTTGCGATGTGAATGTTATTTTCATCAGGATTTAATCCGATTCTTGTATCGGCAGATTTCAGCGTAATATGATTCGCGTGAACAGAGATAGCCTTGGTTATCTTTTTAGGTCTATCTCAGTCACAACGCGCGGTTTTCTGGTTGGGATAGAATTTTCTTGTGTACCTAGTTAAAGTAAGTGTCGTTCCTGGCCTGTAACTGGCTTCCTCTTTGGTTATGATCCAAGTCGAGATTCCACCTCCCCTTTTTTTTCTGGACCCTTTTTATCTCGACTGAGTCAGTCTTTTCAACATGGCCGTATCTATTTTATCCTTCCCTCTCTCTTAGCAAGAGAGCTTCTTGATTATGTCTGAAGACAGAATAATGCGGCCTCTTATTATTTTTGAGGGGCGGCCGTGACCGACTCACGTCAGTTATCTTCGGTTTATTTAGTTAATTGATACGCAAAGAAATTTTTATATCATGGGGTGTTTTTTGATTTCCCCTGTGTGTGTGCGGTATTTTGGTATATGTACTTTTGGTATATATTGAATGATGGGGAACTAGTTTTTATGGTGACTGTGTAAACTGTAATAAATGAATAGGTCGTGAATCTGATTAGCAGTGTCGACTATCCTCAACCCATTCTCCCTTTTAGCCTTGTTGTATTTCATACATTATATTTTTTATATATTCATAAATATTGAGGTCATCTTTTAACAACAATTCCATAAAAACAAACAAAAATATCCCGGACATAAAAAACTCTATATGCATATGGACATCAAGATGAGGACATTAAAATATGCCAAAACTATGGTTCATTGCTTAGCAACGTACATAACATTTAACTTTCAGTATGTAATGAAAACCTGCGTATGTAAATGTATCATGAAACATCTGAGATATGGATGAATGAAAAGAATACAAAAAACGAACAAACTTAATGGAAAACTTCTTTTAACAATGAAACGCCGTCTGTTGACTCGTGACCCAAAGGCGAAGGGAAACCACTCCATTAGTAATCCCAAGATATATCATGGCAATTATCAAACAAATTATGAAAACTAACGGCGTAAAGTCGGAGGGTAAATGTATGGGAATCAACTCTCTCTTCTCTCGCCCGGTAAGGTTCGACATGTGCAATAGGTGTTACTTGACTGTCATCCAGTGACTGCTAGCATAAACGGCGAATACGGGATAAAATTCGTCGGAACAGATCTCTCGCCCGGAAAGGAGTGATATAATCGACAGGTGTCACCTAACCGTCATCCAGCGACTGTTCGCAACAAGCAAAATATAACACACATGGAACGTTGGAACGTTAAACAACTGTGGACAGTTGGAAAATGTAAAACGAGATACGAGTAGGTTAAATGTCAACATTTTAGTGATATGTGAAAATCCCTGGCCACACTACGGAGATTTTGTCAGTGAAAACCAGAGCATTATATATGCAAGTGGAGAGAAAAAAAAGAAAAAAAAAAAGAAAAAAAAAGTTGACTGATACTAGACTATAACATCAAGAAACCAGTTCTAAGATACTGTCAATTATCTGAAACAATTATTTGAGTTAAACAGAAAGGAAAGCCTTTCAAAAAGCTATTACAATCGGATCTGTTTTCTCTGTTAGACAACGCCTAGTCTCAGTGCAAATCATAAGAAGTTATAATTACCATGGGAGACCTGAATCCAATGTAGGCAGGGGTAAGGAATGGGAGAGAGCTGACAAATTCAACCTGGGAATCCGCAACGAACGCGGAGAAAAATGGGTTGCACGGCCAATGACAAGGTAATAGCCAACACCAAGATGATTATGGATATAGAGAAGCCCAGTAGGGGAAACTAAAAACCAAATTCACTAATAACTATCCAAAAAAGATTCAGAATGCAGTTGTCCACTAGAAAACCTGTCCAAATTACGACTATAGAAGCGATCATCGCCCTGTTGTATGTAAACTAAGGATGAAACTACGGAAACTGAAGAAGCCTAACGCGTGACGTAATGGGCCTCAGCAAATGGCAGGCAGAACAGGATTTGGGAGAAATAACAAAAAGACAAAACTAATTAAGACCTGCAAGGTATAGGAGGAGGTAGTGGGCCATGATCACCTACGCCCTGAAAGAAAGATAGTGACCCAGAGGTACACAGTCATGGTTGATTTTTTAAAATGTGACCCAGTTGAATTTATAATAATAAATTGTTTAGGGCACCTCGGCGTGGTGTAATGGTTAGCAAGCTTGTCTTGCTATGTCAGTTACTACTGAAAAGTGAGTTCGATCCTCACTGGATGCCCCATGCTTTCAGCCTTGTGCCACATCTAAGCTACGCTTGGAAAAATCACTAGGGCACCTCGGCGTGGTGTAATGGTTAAAGCTTGTCTTGCTATGTCAGTTACTACTTAAAAAGTGAGTTCGATCCTCACTGGATGCCCCATGCTTTCAGCCTTGTGCTTACATCTAAGCTTGGAAAAAATTAAGGGCACCTCGGCTTGGAAAAATCTTTTGCTATGCTTACTACGGCGTGGTGTAATGGTTAAAATCTTTGGGCTTGTCTTGCTCTGTCAGTAACTACTGAAAAGTGAGTTTGATCCTCACTGGATGCCCCCATGCTTTCGGCCTTGTGCCACATCTAAGCTACGCTTGGAAAAGTCTTTGGGCTCCTCGGTGTGGTGTAATGGTTAGCAAGCTTGTCTTGCTATGTCAGTTACTACTGAAAAGTGAGTTCGATCCTCACTGGATGCCCCCATGCTTTCGGCCTTGTGCCACATCTAAGGCTACGTTTGGAAAATCTTAAATAAATTGTCTATGCTAAAAAAAGAACAATCATCCCTACAGAATACAAAAATCTGAAAGTTACTGCGATTAAAAAAAGAAACTGATCGCTCAATTCTAGAATAAATATCAAATTCGTCTTTGTGAATATAGAAAAAAATATTTACTCTGATAGATATCGCCGTTTCAACATTCGTGTATTACGAAGGTGACAATTTGACTCATTATTGTTAAAGCAAGAGTCAAATTGTCACCTTCGTAATAATCTGTAAATGAAAAAATGAATGAAAAGAAAAGACGAAAAGCTGAAAGAATTTAGACGGCTGCATCAAGAAAATATTTAAGTATATAGAAGAAATATTACATCGATTTTCTGAAATATATATATATATATATATATATATATATATATATATATATATATATATGCAACCGATTGTTGGTCAGAGTAAAGTCCGACTAGGGTACAGTTGTATTAAAAAGTGCAGAACTTTAAAAGTAAATATAAATAATAACTTACACACTCGCTGCCATGGTTTCAACCATTAAGGTAGATGCTATATATATAAAGTTTTAGTGTTGACAGGGGAATCGCAAGTTAATAAGTTTTACGCCTAAATACGATTTTTGAGTTCAGTTTACGTATTCTATTATTGCCATATATATATATATATATATATATATATATATATATATATATATATATATATATATATAAAATATAGATAACTCGACTCATTATGAAAAACCCTCGAATTTTTGATTTGCTAATCAAATCAATCTCGAGGGAAAAAAGGTTTTAAAAAAGAAAGAGCTACAAACATGAACTGCCGACAAAAAAATCGCACAGATGCAGGTCTGAAGCCCAAAAAAAAAACCCCGATACGAGTAACAACTAACTAACAAAAGAGCTCAATACAACCGTAGAGCAGACCTAGATACA
Source organism: Acanthosepion pharaonis (assembly GCA_903632075.3). Lineage (NCBI taxonomy): Eukaryota > Metazoa > Mollusca > Cephalopoda > Sepiida > Sepiidae > Acanthosepion > Acanthosepion pharaonis. Next base: position 250,686 of record CAHIKZ030001704.1, read on the forward strand.
CCTAGTGAGCCGGACAAACCTACCTAGGTTTCACCTAAACGGATCGTCAGGGAAAGTTTTGCCAAACTTTCCCTGACGATCCGTTTAGGTGAAACCTATGTAGGTTTGTCTGGTCACTCACTATATATATATATATATATATATATATATATATATATATATATATATATATATATATATATGTATATATATATATATATATATATATATAAACAAATATATAGATTATATATATATATATAATCTATATATCTAACTATATATATAATCTATATATATTATATATATATATACAGATATATAGATTATATATATATATATATATATATATATATATATATATATATATATATATATAGATATAGATTATATATATATATATATATTTAATATGTTTTTTTTGATAAATTATATATATATATATATATATTTTTAATTTAAAATACCACTGACATTAATGCTAACAGATAATTTTACAAAAATTACATAAAAACAAAATTGAAATACTAAAATAAATTTAATCAATAAAATCGAATTGTTTTCAGCCACGGCCTCCAGATAAATATAGGAATATCCTGCATCTTTTTTGTATAAACATCTCCTTGTTTAAGTATATAAAATATATATATATAAACCTTGCCATTAGTTCATCTTTTGTGTTATAAGGAGTTTTGTTGTTCTCTCGCTTAACTTCGCCCTACACATAATAATAAACGGTGTTGCAGTCTGTTTCATTAGGCGGACAGATGAAATTTTGTAAAAAATTGTCTGACAGACATGACTGGGTTCTTCTGCTTGTGTGATATGGTGCAGAGTCCCGTTGCCAGGCATAGGCTCTTCTAGCAGCTACCTCCTCAAGGCACTTGATATAGGTATCCTTGATAAGTCTGAGTCTATCTGGGAAGATGAAAGGAGGCATAACGATGCTATCACTAGTGGTCACTACAAACACCATGATGTTGACTGGATCTTTTGTTTTCTTCAGTCACGGTAATCTTTTAGGGGTACAGCAAGCCAGTTGTTGTTCTGTGTATTCACCATATTATACTAGCAGAACATTTTCTCATCTGAGAAAAACAAAGCACGTTTGGTTGTGGAGGGGGATGCTTGAGTTTTGTCCCTGGCTATGGACTTGATTGATTTGAAGAAATCGTTGCCAAATATGGCCTCGATCATACATCCATCCTTCACATCCATTGCTTGCCTTATAGTCTTTTTAATTGTCTGTTGTCCACATCCGTTTCCGAACAATGATATGTATATATCTTTTTCACTCTGAGACATTTTAATGACTTGAAATTATAGAAGGACTAGCAGCATGACCCGGCGTTGCCCGTGCTTGATTCAAAAATCGTAAGACTCATACAGCAATCGCTAAAACTTGATTTTAAAATATTTTTCATTTCTTTAATTTTTTTTAAAGGAGAGCCCTTTGCTGTGCTGATTTTTAATTATTTTGTTTTTTTCTTGCCTATCTCACACTGCGAATTTTTTTAAAGCTCTATACTAAACATTAAATCTGTTATAAAAAAAAGAACTAAACAAAATGAACACAAAACGATCAGCTTTAAAAAAGGACTCATAACTGGAAAAAAATGAAAAAAAAAGAATGTTAACAACAAATACTTTTTCATACCCAACCCAGTTCTGCGGAATCAGAATCAACGTTGAGTTTAAGCAAGCCAATTGGAGTAAAGTGTCATGCAGGTTTAAATTTTTCCCACTGTTGTTGATGAATGCAGCTATCGATATGTTTTGCATGCTAGCCTGCTAGTTAACATTCGTGTCAGTCAGCTGTTGGCTCTCACGCTGGTCAATAGAATCTTCCTGCCTATTCGTGGCAGCCAGCTACTCTGGCCAGTACAAAATGACCGCAGACTATACATGAAAACTGCCGTAGATGTAAAAAAAAAATTGATTATTTCCACTATCGATGGAAGTTTGGGAAATGCCAAGTCGGTCTTTAAATTTTATATAAATTAGCATGTGCATGTAAAATTTGGGGAAAATCCATCGAAAATTGCGTTACACACACATACACACACATATCCTGGCTTTTATAGATAGAGATTTTCGAAATGTTACTTCTTGAATTTCCGATCTCTTTAACTATTGCTTGCTTCTTTATATTTTGCCCAGCTTCAATATCGTAATGCTAATTTATATGGAAAAAAAATTTTCGCCATGAATTTAAGCAAGGAAATGCAGAAAATTCCTTTTCTGCCCTTAACGTTTTATATAAAAAAATCGGCGCAGTTATGAAAAAAATGTTAAACCCTAAGAGGAGCTTTTAAAACACTTAATATATGCAATATATGATGTTCCTAAGCTTTACTTAATCGGAGATGGCTGTGACGGGCGACAAATTCACACTGTCTATCATAGACTGGCATTGCCTGCATCTCAAAACGTCCCTGGCAACTAAGTTAAGCTCAAGGCTGGAGAATATTGTGACGATGGGCAACTGGTGCCTCATGACCATTAATTTTTTTGAGTACATGTAGTTCGTCAGCCCTGGAAATCAGTCCATATTGATAAAGGAAAATTCATTAAAATATGTACATTCAAATGTCGTGTGGCCATATCCAAACACGGAAAAGGCTATGGAAATAAATCCAGGCATAAAATCCTGCTTTGCGGCAAATCCTCATTTGGATATTGCTTCCCCGTTATCTTAACATCATCTTATAAATACTACTAGTTAAATTTTACAATAGAGTTCTCAGCCATATAAGAGGATGGGTATCACATAGCAACCCATTACTTGTAAAGAAATTTTTTCCTGTATCTTAGTACTTTGAGGGTTAGTTTTTTGTTTTAATTTTCTTTTTGATAGTCAAATTAATATCCATGTCACATCTTCCATCCTCTTTCAATATACTAAAATAAGACATAAAGCAACTGAAGATATCAAAATATGAAAATTTCATCATAATATTCTACACTCATGTGAATTTAGAAAACCGCCTTATCTGTATATATGTAAATTAGATGTCTCGATATATGCAGTAGCTAGAATATTTACACTTTTCTCAAACATTAAATAGGTGGCTTAACGTACATTCAGATCGGCTAAAACACGAGTATATACGGTGAGTACATGATTAGTTCAAACATAGTTTAATAAAGTCTCAGAAATTAGTAGAAAGATAAAAGAAAGTGTATTACATTTTCGTAATTTTAATATGTTCAGGGATTTTTGAGTCATAGCCTCAGATTCTTATCGATTATTGAGAATATTTTCGACAAGTAAATTTATCGAATCTTCACATTTAAGGATATAATGATGCAAAAACATTTGTTCAACATTTTGCGTGTACTGTCCACGAAAGAGACGAAATTAATTAAGTATTTTCTCGTCTATATACACAAGCGCGGGCAAAATCATCATGAATGCTATCAATATATCAATACCCACACCAGTGTATACGGGGTGACCCCCAAAAATGGGAATTTTTGAAGTGCGTATTGCCAGACATGAGCAAGTGGCAACACTGCGAGACAGTGACCTTGAGCAAGTAAACATTTCGCCATTTAGAATTCAAGATGAAATACACAGTATCCCAGCTGAGATGTTGCAGCAGTCAATGAGGAATCTCAACAGCAGATTTCAAGAATGCATTCGTACAGGAGGACGCCATCTACAGGACGTAATTTTTAAAAAAATGAAAATTCCATCACTGTTTCTTAAATGGCAGGTTTTAAGGTTTCAATTTAATTTTTCCATCACTCTTGGTTTTACTGGATTGTTAAAAAGTTCCCGTTTTTTTGGGTCACCCTATATTATCATATAGACTTTACAGCAATAGGGAGGAGAGGTTTCACGTTAAATTAGATAACGATATATTAAAACTGCAGCATTGTCTTTAGAATTCATACCGAAGTAAAGAAGCTGTTTTCTGAATATTTAAAATTTGTTCGAAATACAAAAATACGCATTTTTTTTTTGCTCCGATCAAGGTGATATTGATTTTTTTTCTAATGACGTTCACACTGGTCAAAGACCAAGATCCACTCGAGGTAGATTGTTAAAATGTAAGTGGCCCCGTTTATGGGGATATATGAGGAAAGTAACAATTTACTCTACATTTGAATAAGTTAAGATCGTAGTGATCGGGGAAGCATCCTATTGGCATTTGGTTCCACAAAGCAGCGATTGGTGGGGAGAAGCTGCTCACGTGGAACTCTCACTAGTGAAACCCGAAGGGAAAGACGGTGGTTCGTTACAATGTACGAGATATAATTATAATGTGTACTATAGATATCATATCCCATGTTTTTTCTCTTGGTTATTTGGCTCAGTACTGATTAATTTTCACTTTATCGAATATAATACCGTCTTATCATATAGTTTTTTCAGAACAAGCATCACATACATGAGAAACCATTAAGCAGATATGGTGAGCTGATTTGCAAAAAGTAATTCGTTTGAATTTAAAATTTTATTAAATACCTTCAATTTTTAATGATTATGGAATCTGTTTTGTGTGTGTACCCTATGTCTGAATTAAGTATCTGTAAAAGAGTTTATATCTACATACACACAATGAATGGATTTGAGAATTCTTTTAACACGAAAATGACTAAGAGTTCCGTAATCTATTCACATTGTAGGGATCACCGATATACTTCAGCCCCTGCAGTAGACGTATCTAGGGTAAGCTAAGCTCATAGTTCATTCGTCTTTAAATTGATTTCGAATTCTGAATTTTCCTTCTCTGAAACTTGCTGCCAGCAAAGTTAAGCGAGCAAATTCTGTCACGTTAGCCCCTAGCTGGGGGAAGATTAATTTATATATTTGCCAAGGGTATAATGTGAAATATAAACCAAAATGACTTTTTGTTATGGTCCAGGTTAGAAGCAAGGAAGAACAACACGAAAACAAGAGTAGAAATAAGGAAGGTATATTACACGAAATAATAATACAAGATGTGGAAGGTGTTAGTATGACTGTCAGTCTGGTTTGGAGTGAACTACTATCAGCTCGACTCGATTCGGTATCTAGCCCCCCCCCACGAGGGTTGCATGTGGCACAAGGCCGAGTTTAACGTGGGTTTCCCGAGCCCGTAGGCTCGGCCAAAAAAATGCCCGTAGAACCCGTATAAACGGGATCGGGTTGGTCAACCTCCCCGAACGAGACTCTGCCCTTCGGCGGAGCCTCGTCCGGGTTCCTCTCTGCTCAGAGGCAGAGAGTTCGACCGTCAAGCCGAAAAGCTCGACTCAATTCGACCCTCTCTCTTGAGAGGCGTACACATACATATACATAGTGTTAGGAAGAGTTCATTCTGTAGTTATAGGCAAGGACAAATGAATTTGAATTTAGCACGTTGATTCCAATACCGCGCCGATATACACTGATATGATTGATAATTTTGTAGATATTATCGCGTAGGTAAAATTTGATTTTCTTCGTTAATATTGTTTTTTTTTTCTTTCTAAAATATAAAATATTAGAAATGATGATACCCGGATGGATTTATATAATTCTCGAAATTTCATTCTTTTGCAAAGAACTTTTATACAGTATCGGCACGTGCCGTAATCGTTACGTTTATATCATATGATTTAAAATAGAACAATGTTAATATCAACATATTCGTGGATTAGCAATAGACAATGTCAATGCTGACAGGAATACACATCTCTTATGGATATTCCAGTACTTGGCGAAATTAGCTTGGTTCAATTTTGCCATTTTGTATAAACTTAATTTCCCCAGGACATCTATTTTACCAGTCACCACACATCATGTACCACTATTATTCGTATTATTTATATAAATATTATTACATTTGTTTCTCGACGAATAACAATTTTAATAAGTTTCTCTTGCGAATAATAATAATAATAATAATAATAATAATAATAATAATGATAATAATAAATGGCATGATTGTGAACCTCGAAGGAACTAAACGGCAAACTAGATTTGTATCACGGATGAGATTAAAGCTGTGAAGATGATTAGGAAATTACGGAGGGGCCGTTGGTTTGAGACATGTCAAAAAGCCAACGGCCGTTTAAGATCAATGAATAATGTATCGATCACTTTTTGCCGTTTCTTATCTATTATCGACGACATGTGATAATCTTTGAAATTAAATGGTTAAAAATATTTACTAATCAGTTAAAAATGGCGGTAATCAAAGCGACGAAAATCAGCGCGAAAATGATCAAAGATAAATGGCGTCTGTCCGAGTCGAAAGGGCAAATCAAAGCAATCTGATTGTGCTATCCTCAAAACAACGACGATTAGCTACGCCTCGCTTCGGATTAATAGGTTTTTCCCTCTTCGTCTTTTCTTAACCTTTGATTTACTCAAAAACCTTTCTTCTCTCTCTCTCTCTCTCTCTCTCTCTGTTATCAGTTTCATTTTCTTCTAACACATCTATATTTACCCTATCCTTCAAACTCTCTCTCTCTCACTTATGAAACTGTAGTTTTGTTTGCTTATTTATTAGTGGCTATATCAATAGGTCGCTGTCTTTATTTCTATCTCTCTGATATTTTACCAGTATTTCTATCTATTTCATTAATGGAACACTTTTCGAGTTCTGTTTTATGAAAAATACTTTTAATTTTCTTTTCGGATATGTTATTCATAATTTCTTTTATTAAATTCTTTCCGAATTAAATTTCTGACATTGTTCTTTTCACTGCTTTACCTATTATAATATATTTCTGTATCTCATTTTGTATATCATTAACTTTTTTTCTAGCATTATTTTCTGTTACTTCTCCTTTTAAGCGGCATTTATTTTCCAGACGTTGGCGATCATGTCTTCCACACATCTCTTTTGTTCCTCTACATAACCTTTGACACTTCAACATCGTTATATCATTCATTCACAGACTTTTAAAAAAGGTTACTCACTGTTTCCTCCTGATACTTTAAATTTTATGTCATGTGAGTGTTAAGTTCGCAAGATGTCCTTCATTATGCGTCTCCGATATTTGGAGCTGTTTCTTTCGGATTTTACAAGTATATATTTTTTTGTGGAGAACCTTCAACTCTGTAGCTTTAAGTCAATTCTTTATCCGTGAGTTGATTATTCTGTATTCACTGTCTTGTAGGAGAATATTCATCATCTATGTGCTGTTTCTGTTTGTGAGATCATGGCTCTCCACAACTTCCGATCATTTTTAATCCGTAGAAAAATTTGGCTTCTAATCTTCGTTCTACCAACCATTTACAGAATTTTGTTAGGTAGGTTATGCGGTGCTTTCTTCTGTCCAAATTGCATTCAGTATGTCTTATGAGTATCAAACTTTCCAAGCCCCCTTTTCTCAATATGAACCTTAGAATTTTCAACCGTCTTTTTCTGATGATATTCAGTCACCCCCCCCCCCCAACGAGGGTGTCATGTGGCACAAGGCCTTTTTAACGTGGGCATTCAGAGCCCGTGGGCTCGGCCAAAAATATGCCCATTGAACGGGTTCAGGGCCGGTCTACCTCCCCGAAGGAGACTCCGCTCTTCGGCGTAGCCTCCTTCTGGTTTCTCCCGCCCGTAGGAAGAGAGTTGAACCGAACAGTCGGTTGAGACTTGAACGACTGACCGTCTTTTTCTGATGCTACGTATAAATGTACTTTTTGTTTCCATCTTTTATGTAAAATTTTTGTCGTTGTTCACGTGATCAGTCCATGGTATGCCTTCCGATTTTGTATGACATTTTCTGTCGTCTGTTGCTACATTGTCCTAAAAAAGATAGTTCTCTACCGGACTGAGTTTGATGTCCCATTATGTAGTTCACATTTTGGGCTGTCTCTTTTGCTAACGACCGAGGATAACGTTCTCATTAATTCTCTCCATTACTTCAGATTCTCTTGGCACAACTAAATACACTTTACTCAGCATTGACCATAACCCATTATGCATAATATATAAACACCCCCCTCTCTCTCTCTATTTTATCGATTTTTTAGCTGCTATATATATATATATATATATATATATATATATATATATATATATATATATATATCAAGTATATAATTGGTGTATACGGAATGAATTCCAATAACCATCAATTACTATTAAAAAAGATCTTGCTCAATACAAAGTAGAGCAGAAAAACCATTTATTTTACATTCAACATCATCACTTGATAAGACACCGAGGGTTTTGAAACAAAATAAAAATAATTTTTGTAGTGATTTTATAACATATTTATGTTATAAATTTAAAAAAATTATATATATATATATATATATATATATATATATATATATATATATATATATACGCATTTTATTTATCGATAATTTCCATAGGCTAAAATGTTGTTGAGTTAGGAGTTCCATAGTTCGGTTTAGTGTATCCAACCAGTGTCCATTTTTTTTTGTCAAGACCCCCCCCCGCTGTCAAATTAAATTTCTAATATTATACTGAATACATCTATCATAGGAATTAGTGTAAAAATAATTTGAATATTGTTTTCATTTCTATTATAAATGCAAATGATTAAAATGCTAAAAAAGCTTAACCTATCTCAATGTTTTCATTGAGATAGTTGACCTTGGGCTTAATGGATAAGGCTTTAATCTAAGTTCCATGCCGCTTAGTTCTAATCGTAGATCTAGTTTTGTAATTTGCAGATGGTTTCTTAGTTTAGTAAGAAGCTGTGTAAATGCGTTGAAACCACGTTCAGCCATATTGGAAGTTGAAAAGTAACGAAGGAAAATTTAATATCTTACAACAGCTTTAGATATTTTTCAGAAATGTCCTTTTATAGGCATTATTAAATATATATATTTTTTTTAAATTTGAAAAATAAAAATGAATAAATGCCCACCGCCCACTTGGGTTTGTGAACTCCTCCAAAAATGCAATAAAAACTGTCAGATCCTACTTTCAATATAACAGAGCCCACAGGACGGCGCTAGCGGCAACGTTCGGAATTTCTGGGTTAACCTCATAAATTCAAAAAAAGAAAAATATGGGATACGCGAATCTAAATAAAATACAGTGTAGAATAGCTGACATCAAATGGCTGGTTTCTCTAGAGACCAGTTGTCATCTTAGATATATTTCCCTTTAAGACGTAAGAAAGCATGCAAGAAAAATAATGCGAATCGAATTTAATTTTGGCTTCACAGGAAGTAATTAGCAATTATTTCAGATTATTATTCACTGTTTTCCCTTCTTGTAAGAAATCTAATCGTAAAACTTATACATTGAGATGGATTTTCCTTTATATCAATATGCGAATTAAATGTTTAATAACTTGACATATGACGTGTATAAATAAAACTTTATAACTGTATTGTTCAAAATTTGTTTTATATTTGGAGGATAATTGTTCACTAAAGAATTA
>CAHIKZ030001704.1:262500-370000 GCA_903632075.3 Acanthosepion pharaonis
ATGTTTAGTTTAGAGCTTAGAAAAAAATTCGTAGTGTGAGATAGGAAAGAAGTAAGGCATGTAGCAACATCAGCACGGAAAAGGGCACTCCTTTAAAGGAAAGGAAAGGTAAAAATATTTTAAGTCAAGTGATAGCGATTGTTGTACGATTTTTGAATCAAGCACGGGCAACGCCGGGCTATGCTGCTAGTCATTATTAAGAAACAGACAAATTAAAAGTTTTATGATGATTATAATTTATTTCCTTAGCATCGAAATACGATCCTAATTCCTCAGATGGACCATTTTAATGAATTTTCTATAAATCATCTTTATTTATTTATCATCATACCATCATAATTATTATCACACCACTACCATTATTATCATCACTACCATTATTTTCCCATAATTATTTGCTGCTAGCACTGTTATTACCATTATACTCTACCCACACCATTATTACCACACTAATACTAACCAACTCCCCCCAACTGCCATCACTTTATTCATAGTTTGCCATCGTCATTGCCTCCAATATTGTAATTATTATTTCAGTCTTACTATCCTTTTATTAAATATTGCAATTATTATATCATGCTTACCATTGCTATTATTTTACCATTGCCACAGTTATATTTTCAGTACTCTCAACATTATAATTATTATTTCATTCTCACTATTTCACCACGAATATAATTGCCATCACCGCATTAGTCTACATTTATACTCCCCTCCACTATCAAAAATTAGTGTTAATTTTCCGCATAAATACCACTGAGTACTAGAAATTAGAATTTCTACTATTTACATAAGTGTTATCGTCCACAACAAGCAAATAAGCAACATTAAAAATATTAAAAATAAATACCTATCATGATCTCATACAGAATCCATTCAGACGGAATGCACTCGTACGCATGCGTATCTTAGAAAGTATCATTCAGTATGAACAAAATAAACGGATGGTCTATAAGTTGACACTGATTGCGTATGAGCGTCAACCCGTGGAGGACACAGAGGAGACAATTTTTCACCCACTAGCGCCAAACAACGAAAATACACAACTATAAATAGATTCAAAATTTCAAAATTAATCATTTTGTTTGACGATCGGAAAGGGCGTGAAACACAGGATCACAACGCAAGTAAATATGTTAGCTCTATCACTGATATTGAAATCTTTCCAATACGTACCACGCATAGATAATATATAAATAATATATATAATAAATGCATATATATATATATATATATATATATATATATATATATATATATATATATATATAAAAAAAAGCTTAAACACTAATATTCCATGGTCATAATTTATTCCATTGGAAGTGGAAATACGATCCAATTCAAAAAGAAAATTTACGATTCCAGTGGAATAAATTATGACCATGGAATATTAGTGTTTACGCCTTTTTATTATATCCTTACTCTGTCCTGGACATTGAGTTCTACCTGGATTCTATCCTCTTGGAATTTTTTATTAAAAAATATACATGTATGTGCATGTATGTATGTATGTATATATATTTATATATTTTGCATATGTATGTATATATTTACCACTAATATTATCTCTCTCCCCCCTCTCTCTCTCTCCCTCTCTCTCTCTCTTTCTCTCTCTATCTCTCTCTCTCTATATATATATATCACACACAGACAGATATATATATATATAGTACAGGTAATAAATCCCTTACTATATAGTCCAAGTGGATTCTAGTAATATAAAATATTAAAACTGATGTACAGAAGGAGCTCAATGTATTTATTATAACAGAGAATATAAACAGTATTATGCAACAAAATCCAAAATTACCTCATATGGGGAGGGATAAATCACTTTCAACCAACGAAACTACGTCAGTCTTATTCAACCCCGGTACATAGACTGAGTTCGTGTCGGAATTAGAAATTTAACTTTGACAGCTGTTTAAAAATTGATAGAGAATATATCCAGATTAAAGTTTCAGTCAGACAAATAGCAAATACTAATAATGTTACAGTACTATTTAAGATAACAAATATTATAGTGTAACGTTACTTTACTAATTAACCCTTGATATTAAATAGCTACTAAATCAGTTTAAAAAAATAACGAAAAATGTTTACAAATACGAAAATCACATTGGGCGATATACAGTCAAGTGGTATGCCACAGATTTGGATTTATTTATATGCACACAACGTTTCTCGAATATTTAAGCAGAGAGTAGGTACCATAGCATCAACTTGCCTATACCTGGAATGCAATTCCAAAATATATTCAATATTCTGTCCTTATGGGGGAATTCTAAAATGCATAAATATTCTTTCAGGCATAATCCCGCATTAGACACTGTGTTCCATGCCATTGCTGTCATTAAAATTTCCAGATATATCTCCAGAGTTTTCCTGCTTTTACCATTTAATTCCCAGAAATACGTGGAAATAGTTATGCTATTGCATAATGTTTTCTCAGGAAATAGTTCTTTACCTTTAGCAAGTTGGTTTTTTCTTCCACGGCAAAAAAAAAAAAAGCAGTATCATTATATATGTTTCTCTCTGGTTACACACACACACACATAGATATATATATATATATATATATATATATATATATATATATATATATATATATATATATATATATATATATATATATATATATATTATATATAATGTGTGAAATTTTTTTATGGGAAGAATAAAATTGTCAATATCAGAGATAGAGCGTATGTAAATAGAAATATAAAAGTGAACATCATTATTAACATGCAGAGGCGACAGGCTGTTTCATGCCAGACACAATTGTCAGGCCAACGATTGCGTCTAGCATGAAAAACAGCCAGTCACTTCTGAGTGTTGACTTAAATGTTCTTTTTTTTTATATATATATATATATATATATATATATATATATATATATATATATAGTAAAGGTAATAAATGCGTTGGTTTTATAATCCAAGTGGATCCTAGTAATATAAAATATTAAGATGGATCCACAAAAAGAGCTTTATGTATTTATTATTACAGAACAAAATTAATACACAATAAAATCCAAAATAACCTCATATAGGGAATAAGTTTATTTTGACCGACGAAAATATAATTAGTCAGTCTTATTCAACCCACGTATATATGGCGGTGAGATTCCGTATTTTATTTTTGGTCACATTTTATGACTTCCAATAACCGTTTTCTTTTTTAATTTTCTTAATTGTTAGTTCATAATTTAAACATTGAAATATATTTGAATATATTAGTTAGATTAATATTAATATGAATGTCATGATAATTATTTGCACTTTTGAAATTTCTTTTATTGTATGAGAAATTATATTTCGCTTTAATTAGATTATTATATATTTAATGAAATCGTTTATACTTATGGAAAATTCATTTTCAGTAAAAGTCTATTTAAATTTCAACCTGTAAGTTATATATATATATATATATATATATATATATATATATATATATATATATATATATATATATATATATATATATATATATATATAAAGAAATATAGTCTTAAGGTGTGCTATATTTATGGGATAAAGTGCTCAATATCAGAGATAGACCGTGTGTAAATATAAAAAGTGACGACTCTAAGTGTTGACTCTATATTCATATATATATATATATATATATATATATATATATATATATATATATATATATATATATATATATATATATATATATATATATATATCTTGTGTGTGTGTGTGTGTGTGTGTGTGAGTGATTAAGCTATTATCTTACATCGGCTAAAACTTACTATATTTTCTTTATAATATATATAATATATATATATATATATATATATATATATATATGAAGAAATATAGTCTTAAGGTGTGCTATATTTATGGGATAAAGTGCTCAATATCAGAGATAGACCGTGTATAAATACAAAAGTGAACATATAAGTCAACACTTAGCGGCGACAGTCTGACGCCTCTAAGTGTTGACTCCTATATTTACTTATATATATATATATATATATATATATATGTGTGTGTGTGTGAGTGATTAAGCTATTATCCTACATCGGCTAAAATTTACTCTTTAAAGATATAACTACTATAATTAAATTATTTTCTTCCCGCGAGCAGTTACTCTGGGGAACAGATTCCCAAGACGATGCTTCAACGATCACCACAGTGTTCATGTCTAGGGGTAACTGTTATGTTCCCCACATATCCCCATAAATTCTCATAAACTGTGCCTCCTATCCACCTTTTTAGTCTTGTACAAGGTGAATATTATTTTTTCCAAAGCCATTATTTCGAGTTTTTTTTTTGTTCCATAAAATAATTTTGCTATGTGAGATCCATGATAAATTAGGAAAACATTTAGCAGCTTGAATCATAAATGAAATAAAAACCAGATAATTTGACACTGTATATAAATGCTTAGTGTGTATGTGCGTGCGTACAAGTTTCTGGCTGATTTGATATAGAGCGTTTAGTTATTTTAGATTGTGAACATCTTGATACGTCTTCTTGGGATCTCCTGGAGAGAACACAAGATAAATGACTTTGTACAGGGTCAAGTGACACAACTGACAGTCCCCCACCAAGGAGCCCCTCTTGGTAACAAGAAAGAGGAGAAACCTGCTGTGGTTTGGACATGTCATACGCCACAATATCTTGAAGTTTCTGTGCGCCTCCACAATATACACGATGCATTCATATTGGCATTTATTTTATTGACATTTGTATTATTAAATACAGTTGGGACAAAAATAGTATTATTAAAATACTAACAGTTGCATTTATAACTGCCATATATAATATATATAGGTATAAAAATAAAAATATACACACATATATATATATATATATATAACAACGAAATATATATATATATATATATATATATATATATATATATATATATATATATATATATATATATATATATATATATATATATTTAATTAATTCATCGAGTCTGATAGAAACCTCTACAGAATGCAGGAAGCACTGGACAGGAAGCTCCAGTTGATAGCGGCTTGGTGAGAGTAGTCGTGGCTCAGGGGGCACAGTCCTATGGTATATACAGAGAACTCAGTTGAGTTCCGCCACGGAATATGTGAGCGAGCGGAAAAAGTTGAGTCTGATTTGGAATCTCTTCGTCACTGAGGCCCATTTGGATGAGTTGGTATGATGTCAGCTTACAACAACCTAACTGTCAGGGTTTCAATTCTCGGTAGTGGATGCGCACTGCTGATGAGTCCCAAATATAGGACGAAACGGCCGTCCAGAGCATTCTGTAGAGGTTTCTATCAGACTCGATGAATTAATTAAATATCATTATCAAATCCTCCTACTAATTACTATATATATATATTGTCAAGTTTCATTAAAAACAAATGATAAGGTATGTGGTTAAGTTTTCAGTTACTTTTTATTGTCTACATGTCTTGTTGGTTTCTTAGTCTTGTAATTTGATAAATGTGTATTCGGGCAACAATTCCTCTTTAATTAAAAATGACTTACAAGGTATTGTGGTTAAGTCTTTTTAGTTTTTCTTGTGTCATTACATCGTATAAAAGAGGAATTGCCGCCAAAATACACAAATTACACACACACACACACACACACACACATATATATATATATATATATATATATGGGATAAAGAGAGAATCCGTGCGTGCGTGCGTGCGTGTGTGCGTGTGTGACAGTGATGTGTCTATAAAAATATTTGTGCTACATTTTTTAATACTACAACCTCGACTTGCAATATATATATATATATATTTAAATATTTAGCTTTGCGTGCCCAAATACGCTAAACAAATACGCAGTCTGGTAGAGAACATTTGTAAACCTTAATTTTACACAAGAATTATTTGTATTTCGATATAATTTTATCAAACGGGAGTTTTAATCACAGATTGAACATTACAGAGCGTAACGATAACACAAATTGATCATTATACAGTGAAAATGATATGGATCAAACGGCGATCTATATTTTATCAGAATTCACCTCACTATATTCGGATATAATTTAATGCAAATTTTGTTGGAGAAGGTAAAGTGAACAAAGACTAATTTAATACATTCATCACACAAATACTGAGATCTAAAGCGGAGAATTACGTATATACCAACTTTACAACTGCTATTAATGCACTAAATTTAATTCAATGGCACATCATATAATCAACCGTTAATCAACCGTTTTATATATATATATATATATATATATATATATATATATATATATATATATATATATATAACAAATGTTTGAGGTACAAAATTTATAAATATAGTTTTAAAAAACAAGGAATGCATTGATTTTAATTTTAAAAGTCTCTAGGGCCCTTTCAGCCAACATCTCATCAGGAGACAATCGTTGGATTAGCGAAAAGAATATTAACGATATTGAAAGCAAAAAAAAAAAAAAAAGGGGAAACACACTAAAATAACAAACAAGTATATATACTTGTAACGAGGGGAGGGGAAATAATCGTGTAAATAAATTAGCGAGGGACAGTTAAAATAAAATATCCCCCAACAGATTCAGAGACTTTACAAATTCTTTCTGCCGGCAGAGAGAAGGTTTTCTTAATCCTATACGGACCGATTCCAAAATCTTCAAAGGATTATTGGAATCGGCTGTATGAATAATTTTAAACCACTCTTTTTTAAACAACTTGGCGCAGGCTATATTCTCAACTAAATGTTGAGCAATAGCCGATTCCATATTCATGGGGGGAAGATAGCATATTCTATCTATCTTACCAAGTCGTATTTTGGAAGGTACGTGCTGATTGATTCTAGTTTCCAAATGCAAGGTTGTACGCCCCACATAACCAGCAGCACACTGGCAATTAAATTATATATAAATTATCAATATATATATATATATATATATAAATAGTGGAAACACAGATCTTTGAAAAACGTTGATCGAAATGATGATTGAAACAACGGAAACCGGGGACTTCTAACCTGCTTAATTAAAGGGTCAGGCACCTATCCCCAATCCAGGAACCGACAAGCCACCGGACAACCTACTGGACTTTGACTTGATTAAAGTGGTGAAGTCTTTTTGTTCAGAAGTCAAACACACTTTTGAAATAGCCGAATATAGAGGAAAAGTGCCCTAATGTTGGCAAAAGGTCACCAAATACCCTCCGCCAATTTTGAATTCAGAGTTTGTCCTTCTCTTAGATCAAGTTGATTTTCCTTGCTATAGAACCCAGCCTGTCAATTCATTTCACCAGAGCCCTTTTAAAGGTGGCCGGACGATAGATGCACTTCCAAAAAATGAAATGAAACGAAAAAATGAAATTAAAAAAAATGTCCAGTGTAAGTTTTTGTAAATTAATTGTCCTTGTCCCTTCCAGAGTGAAAGACAAACATGGCATAGTATAGGGAGGGATTAAATATATATATATATATATATATATATTAAATATCCCTCAAAAATTGTATTAAAATAAAAACAAACGGTTTTACTTTTGTAAATAGTAATGTGACCTGATAACCAGGAAAAATATATTTTCTGGTGAAATACATTATAATCATGGAACCTTAAGGTTGTCTCTCTTGATTTATTTTTATTTATCAAAAACTCTGGTTTTGAACTGAGTTCTCTGGATCAAAGTCCTTTTTGGGATTATCCGCACGGATTACCAAGCCTTTCATTACTTTAACTAAAAATCTATCTATCAGATATTATCTATCTATCTATATATACGTATATATATTCAATACGAATCAAAAGATTCCCATAAAATCAGTTCACACTTCTTATCCTTTTTTTTTTTAACAAACGTAAAAGAATCCTTTACAATTTTTATATAGGATTGGGTTTGCGGTTTCTCCTCAGTGCTTTGCTCCTCTTTCAGTTACAGTAACCCTTTCCGTCTTAGTGGCATTATCGCCTTTCTTGATGTGAATTGATAAAAACTATAAGAATGACACCCTAAAACACTGAATCAGCTAAAATAAAAACAACTGTATAATTTGGTACAACAGAAAAACTGAAAACTGAATAGAAAAAATGTATTCCTGTGAGAACTGTTTAATCCTTACTATTTATATTTTTAGTACATAAGTGAATGTAATGAACTTGGCTGGAATTCTCCGATTCCACAATCCGAGCTATGCCAGAGCAACGGATTGCGACTTGGATTGAGGAATTCGAGTTCCCGTCGAATTCATTACATTCACCAACGTTCAAATACAGTTAGGTGGCAATAGTTGTAACAGAGGGAAACTGAATTCAAAACTGTATGGCGAAGCACATTGTATGCAGCTAAGCAAATCATCGTTCGCATTAGCTCGATGATTTCGACTCTACGGTCGGCACCTTTGAATTTCTATTGCTTCCCGACAATCTCTAATTGTTGTTTTTTTCGTTTTTTCTCAAGCGAGATTATCGAAGTTAACAAATGATTGTCTAGCACCCCCCCACACACTAGAACTCTGTTCCACCATACTTAATATTGAATGATTGAAACGTTTGATGCACTTGTTAATAAACTCTCGCTGTGTTATCTCTGGTTACATAAAACTCAAATTGAAACCAATATACTATACAAAATGATAGTATGTTAAATATTTAACAAAATATTTCCTAATTCATTTTAAGATACTGCTTACTATTTATTACGTTGTTTTTAATGTTTCGTGTTTGTTTGA
This sequence comes from Acanthosepion pharaonis, assembly GCA_903632075.3. NCBI lineage: Eukaryota > Metazoa > Mollusca > Cephalopoda > Sepiida > Sepiidae > Acanthosepion > Acanthosepion pharaonis. The sequence continues at coordinate 271,152 of CAHIKZ030001704.1, forward strand.
TTATTAGCATTATTTTATAGTAAAAACTTTTAACCTCTTCATATCATTTCGTTACAGACTTGTTTGTTCCAGCAAACCAGAGTTCACCATTACCCCTAAACAAACAAACTATAAAAAACAGAAAGAAAATACATAGAACTGTAGAGCCATCACCGGCTAAAGTAGATATTGACGCCTGTAGAGTTGGTAAACATGAATAACGGCAAAGTAATGTTCAGGCTCAACCGAATCAACACAATTAAGTCTGAATAGATTTAAATAAATAAGATGACTACTTGGGCTTTTTTTCTCAAATAAAATTTTACTCTTCTTTTACCTCATCGATTTTTTTTTTACTTCAAATTTATACATCTTGTCTCGTGCTTTAATGTACATACAACAAGATTATGTTATATAAGGAAAAATTAAGTGGTTTGTTGATGTTAGAAGGAATGAAATGAGTATTAAACAATTTCGTTGATGGAAATGGAGAAATTTTCTGACATTCCTAATTCATTTTAATTTCTGCAATTGGTTGATGATGCTTTTAATGTTTTTGTATTTAATAAACTCAAAAATATTTTTTTTTAGCTTTGAAAAAATACCCGACATAAAGATCCATTGTTATGTTAGAAGGAATGGAAATGAGTGGTTTTTTAAATGAAAATACGCTGATAATTGAAATTATTTCTGTGGGTTATGATACAGGACCTTTTTTTGAACAAAAACAAAAAAAGGAATGATTGAAAAGTAACATTTTGCGGGAAATTATTTGAGTCTCGGTTTAGATGAGCTGTTGGAAGGAAAAAATAAAAATCCAAATATCTCAGACACTCAATAAAATCAAATAATGTCACTATCGCATATGCCAAGAAATTTTGGCGTTCATTTACTTAAATGATTCCTCATACAAACCTAAATACGTGGACTCCTGCATACACCACACACATTAATATGTCACTCAAATATTAAAACGAGCCTAGACACATACAAGCGCACACACTAAAATACGTACCTAGAAAAAATCACTAAAAAAGAGCATACGGTGATGTAAAAAGCCCCAAAATTCATAAAAAAACAACGTTTATAATCAAAATGTTTGCTTTATTAGGAAGAGCAAAGTATTTTTTATTATTATTTTATAAAATTTTTAATCCTTTTTAGCACGTTCGAAATTTCTAAATTTTGGTTATAAATCTTGTTTTTCTTGCGTCAACGCGTGGGTCAAAGATTCGTATAGGGAATTTAGCCTCTTTTTTGCGGTAAAAAATACATTGTTTCAGAAATTCTTGCAAAAATCAACTTATTGCTGGATTTTAATTAAACTTTTAGGATTTGGTAATATTTTTTGCATCTATTAACCCCACTGACATTATTTTATGAAATTTCGAGAAATTAAAATTTACCATCTTCATATTTATATTTGTTAAAAGGAGTTAAAAGTATTCTTGGAGAATTTAAATCATCAATTTGTTTTTGTCAAAAGACCATTTACAGAAACTTTAATATGAATCGTTGAATAAAAATGACATTATTATTTATAAAGTTTTAATTTTATAAATAATATATTTTTAAACTTTTCTTTTTAAATGAAAAACAAATTTTCAATGAATAATTTAAAAAAAGAACTGTTTTAATTATTTTAAAAATTTAATTAGAATAATTTGAGCATTTTAAAATTCTGTAAATTTCCAACTTTTAAATTATATTATTATTAAATAAAATTTATATGTACTAACCATAAATGGAAAAGTTTAGTAAAAATTATCAAACAGCAATATTTTTAAAAAAAATATTGAATGATTTTTTGCAGATACGGATTATTTTACACGACGTTATCACAAAATACGATTTATAATTATAGTAAATTTAAAGCCACCATATCTAAAAAAAACAAAACATTGGATTACGTAGAATATTTTGATGAATTTTAAAGTTACTGATTACTTACAGATTATATAAAATGGTGCTGACGTTATTTTCTTCAGTTACGATTTACAGATAAAGTTACTGTAGAACAACATCAGATTTATCATCACGCTCTATGTTCATCAACATCTTAAATAACAACTACTGTCTGGTTAAAAATGCATTTCTGAGATGTTTTTAAAAACTTAAATAATATTTATTTCCAATCAGATTATTTATACTTTAAATCAGCTAATATTCCTCAAAATAAAGTTTCACGAAAGTATATTTTTTATTTTGGAATGTTTTTTTAATAAAAAGAATTACATTACGATGAAAGACAAGTAAAAAAACAAAGAATAAACAAAGACTAAACGCAATGTGTAAGTATAATTTCAGTATTATCAACAAAAAAAAATATCGAAAAATCAAACACTCAGATATCGAACAATGTATGTTTTAAGCAACGACAAAATTAACACAAAATACATTAACAATTGTTTGCATGTTGCTTAAGCCATCCTTCCACTATATATATATATATATATATATATATATATATATATATATATAATATATATATATATTTAGTTTAATTAAAAACTAAATCCGTATAGACCCAAGGAGGATAAAAAAGAGCTCATAAATCCAGAGCAAATAATTTAAATAAAAACATATTTTTAATTTCCATGTAATAAATTATTTAACCACGGAACATTTTTTTTAAACACAACCTTTTAAGTAATGTCTGATGATGTGGTTAAATAATTTATTACATGGTACCTTAAAGTGGTCTGTTTTATTTAATATATATATATATATATATATATATATATATATATATATATATATATATATATATAGCTAATAGTAGATATAAATTTTGTCGAAATTTCTTAATTACACAGCAGCCCTTTCAGTAAATGCCCTTCAGTTTTAGTTTTCCCCGTCTCATCGCTCTCCCCCATAATTTTTTTTCTCTTTTCCTCTCCCTCCCTCGTCTTCTGATCTTTAAGATTAGATCGTCTATGGTGTGTGTATGTCACCACGAAATGTATCCTTTAAGGTTACATCTTTAATGTATTAGACATCCGCCAACATTCGTATTTCTCTCACTTAAACCTTTTTCAACCCACCTCTCTAAAACTTCTCTCCGTTAAGGTTTAATCTCCCACCTTCTCTCGTCTGTTACCCCTCTCTTTAGCTCTAACATTCGTCCCACATTCTCATACTTACACTTTCCCTAAATTCTATTTTTATTTCCGGAGTTGTTTTTTTCTGTTTTCCTTTTGAATTTGTAGGTCTGATGAATTGGATCGTATTTACGATTCCAATGGAATAAATTATGACCATGGAATATTAGTGTTTAATCCTTTTTTATATATATATATATATATATATATATATAGTCGTTGAGAATTTTATCTCTAGCCTCTCACACAATCTTTGATCTAATAGTGTTCTTGCATATATACGTGTATATGAATGGTTTACTATTTGAAACCAGCATGCTAGATACAGGAGACATCAGCCATTATATTAAAATGAAAAATGTACACTAGAAAAAATACATAAATAGTGAGTATGGATTGATTAAACAAAATACGATTAAAATATGTATGTGAAAATAAAAATGAATTTACAAATAAAGACAATTTTTCTATGAAAATCCGGAATAAAAGGACATATTTCATGCCATTTTTATAATTTCTCTTAATCTATTATTCTAATTATCCTCTTATTTTCCATGAAAATTCTAACGCAAATATTCTAACGTCTCATAATAAAATGACAACTAATAAAACGTAAATAAATATTAATGAAGACAAATTAGCAAAATGTCTTACAACGGAGAATTCAAATTGCGATAAACGTTCTTTGCCATATAAAAAAATCTAAACTGTAGTGTAGAAACATATTGATTCACGAGACTCGGTTCTCAAGTGAAGGGCAAATGATGCATAAGCACTTGCCAGCAATAATACGAAGATGAATGTATCTAGATACGTCGAACGAAATATGGTAAGTAAATAAAATACAAAGCAGGACTAAAAAAATAAAACAGACGAGAAACTTAGAATATATCTACGAGAAAAAGTAGAAAACAACGAAAACAAAAATAGGGATAAGTAATTATAAAAAAAAAATAATTTTATTGAAATTCTTGTATCTAATCGAACCTGAATGTGAGTAAGAAAATATGCAAAAAGTGAAAATATTTAATGGTAGTCATTTTGCTTGCAAAAAGCCCTGTTAGAATTGATGGCGGAACATAATTTATCTGGAAAACGTGCCCTGGTGATATATTTAAGTTGATTACTGAGATCAGAAAAAGAAAACTGGACCTTAGAAAGAAAAAGAATGAAAACAATAGCTTAGAAATATAGACTTTAAATTTTTATTTCAGTCTGTTCTTATATTTTTCTGCTTGCTTATCGACGTATCAGTCATGTGTAATTCCTATCTATCATGGCCATTCGTGCCTGTATAGTCTGTCTCCACCTATTCGTGCCTATCTCGGCTTATTCATACCTGTATGTCCGTCTGCCTATTTGGGACCATTCTTACCTGTCTGTCTGTATTGGACCATTCTTATCTGTCTCTGATTCCTATACATATTCAGATCATATTTAACAATCTTCATGCAATATTGTAAAGCTGGTGGAAACTGAAAGACAAATGTTTATCCAAATTAAAGCCAATATTTTGTATCATATTTAAATATTGTGAGTTGATAATTATTACTTTTCTCTCTCTCTCTCTCTCTCTCTTTATATATATATATATATATATATATATATAATATAAATATATATATATTTATATATATATATATACATTCATATAGGAACTATAATATATACAAACTTTATATAAATATATATATATATAAAACAATAAAAAAAAGGATTAGGCCTTGTCGTTTGAATTTAATAAAACATTAAAGGATAAACATATATATATATCACTATATACATATTTCTTGAATTTAAATTATATATTTTCTATAAATATTTTTCATTGTTGCGTTATGCATAGGAAAAAATTGCGATATTAATAATACAATTTTGACAGTTGTTATCTCACATCAAGTTGAAGAAAAACAGATTCGGCGGAAGTTGTTCAAGGCAGGTAATTAATTAATTTAATAAAAAAATAATAATTAATAGTATAAAATAGAAAAATATATTAAAATATATATTTAGAATACAACCAACACCTTTTATTTGAGTTCCGCCTTTTCCTCGGATTTGCAGTTTCTTTTCAACATGATTCTGAAATTTTGTTTTTGATGAAAACTTAAACAGAAGCAATGGATTTAATACATCACACGCATGCAAGTTTATATACGATATATTATTTTTATGAACAACAGAACAGTTTTAATTTAATTAATAGGAAAGTTTATTGCTCTAAAGAATCAATTTGATTTTCCGCCTACTATAAATTCGTCGTGGTGCGATGGTTAGCAAATATATCAAATTTATTGAAATGGCTGGGTCAACCGACAACACTCATAAGGTGTTATTATTCTGTTGGCCTTACTGTTTAATATATGATATAAATTAATACAATGTTGGTCTTTTTTTAAACAATTTTCTAATTGTCATCTCAAATACAATAAGCCAAAGCATCTGAGTTAATGAGTAATCTCAAAGACAGCAAGCACCACCAATATAAGGATTTATTGAAAAATTCAAGGTGTAAATATTACATATTCTCGAAGATAAAACTGTTACTTTTCAGAGAATTAGTTATCACCTTCAACATTTAAATTTGAATGAATTTGTGACTTTACATTTCAGAATTTAAACCAGAATGACAACATATTGAGGACAAAACTTATTTATCATATATGATTTAATAAAAGCAATTAACGATACCTTGAAAGGAAATGGAATCGGAACTGGGACGGAAGTATAAATGACAAAGGAAAAATTACTGCAAAGAAACAAAAGAAAAATGCTGATCATAGCTTTATACAAATTCCTATTTAGTGAAAAAACATCGATATCATATTTGAATGCAAGAATATGTCAAATATTTAAACAAATATGGACACATTCTTGATGAATATTGACAAGAACTCAATCTTAAAAGAAATAAAAACACATCTACATAATCAAGAAAATATAAAAGGACCTGAAGACCGAGTGTTTCAATCCTCATTCGGTCTTCTAAAGCTACGGCCTTATGACAACCTGTGAAACGAATAAAAAATATCAGGACATTGTCCGGTAGCCAATCAAATGTGATTACAAATGATGTTTTGTAAACGTTTCAAAAGATAAAACTCTAGATGAATACGGATATTATAAATATGACTGCAACATAAACACAAAGAAGCCACATATATATATATATATATATATATATATATATATATATATATATATATATGTGTGTGTGTGTGTGTATAATGTGTGTGTGTTTTCGGATTGTGCCTATTCCTAAATCACCAGAGCAAATTAACAAGATGCACTTGAGAATAAATATGGGAACTGGGATAATTTTGCCTAAAATCTTGCAAAGTAGGAAATACACTCTTGATGAAATGTGAAAAAAAACCAAAACAAACAAAAAACAAATATTTTCTAAAAGAAGCTTATAGAAGAAGCCATCAAGGGAAGAAATAATTATTCTTGATCTAGATTAAAAGGGAATAATTACTCATCAGTGAATTAAACAAGAAATAAATATCTGACACTCGATAACGTATATATATATATATAAAAATATATAAATATATATATATATATATATATAAATTAGGTCCAAACAATAAGATAAGGGAACGGGTTTTATAGATATTTTTTATTTTTCCGGAAGAAACAAAAAATTTCCTCAGCATCAAGACATTATAAATTACAAAATTTAAAACAGATCTTTGAATTTAATTTTTCCAATTAAACCGCCTCATTAGTTCCATTTCATCCTCAAGATAATATTTTAGGTTTTCGCCATTTTTGTCACATTTATGCCAGCGAACACCAACCAATTTTTACGGCCATTAATTTTATATATATATAATTCTATATATATATATATATATTTCCCAGAAGTCCGTGTGTGTGTGTGTGTGGTGGTGTTTGTTTTTCGGAATCTATCTGCCCTTCGCCAGACACAAACGAACCCTCTTATGTCAAATGAATTAAATTAATCATAAGTCTGACTTTAATTTCCGCAGAAAGAAATACAGGTCTCGATAAAACAATTTGAAAAGACAAGTTAATGGAAAATTCAAAACAGCTATTAAAAACGTACATTGTTCTCTCAAGAGAATCTTTTCTATAATGTATTTAGAAAATAATATAATAAGACCAAGATAACGAGAATTAAACAAGCAATAAAATGTAAATAAGAATGAAAAAAACAGATCTTTATATAATTTAAAAGACAACTTCAATGGAATTGCCTCAAATGCATAAAAGGCCAGCATTGTTCATCGATTTTGTTTAAAATATTTCTCTAAGAGACAGAAGAGAAAAGGTTGAACAATTTAAGACCAAGATAAACAGATATTAAACAGAAGATGCCCAAAATTTGAAAATTTTCTCATATAGGTTAACAAATGATTTGCCTCAAAAATTACTACATAAAAGATTTCTGAAATGTTTGGTAATTAAAGCCAATTTTGAAATATAAAGAATCAACTATTTTTTTTTTCAAGGTTTTTCCTTAATTTTAAATTTCTTAAATTTATTTTTACCCTAATTTTAAGAATTTTTTATTTATTTTAACCCTATTTTTTTAAATGCCTTTGTTATGATTTAGGTGACACTAACTCTCCAAAGGTACCATATCTTTTTGGTAAAGATGGCGTAGTAGTTTTCAGTTACCTTCTCTGCCTTTTAGTCTTCTGAATCGTTTTTTGTATACAGTGGCTAACATCCTGTGAGAGTCCAACCTTTCCAAATCATCTTTCTTCAAAAATCCCAAGTATTGCTGTTATCTATTTTTGAATCTAAGTGTCCATTTTCCCTCGAATTGCTTTGTTGTTTCTACGCTTCATTGTAGGTATGAGAAATTAAAGGTATATGAAAATTACGACTTTGATTTGGAAAGTAAAAATATTACAAAATATTAAGATGAGAATTGCGTATGTAATCATTTGATTCTGACAAACCATAGAAAAGAATGTTTGCAAAGATATTGGAAACAATTTGTAAGCAGCTGTGAAATGCAGATGATTCAGTCTATAATAATGCAAACTGAAAACACTATGAAGAATGTAGTAGATTTGACATAAGCTATAAGCTGATCATCAGAAGACCCTACACCACATAATTTTAGTCTTAATAATCATACTAAACGAGATATATATTCAGTCATTATATATATATATATATTCAAATGATATAAATAGAAAATATATAATATATATATATATCATTTTATAATATAGAGAAACTATTTTCAAGATTTTTCCACAATGTTTTCATTAAAAATGATTCTGAATCTGTTCCAGGTTTGTCCAATTAGGAGAGGAATATAACATTTACGGTTTGAAACAGACCCAAACCCGTTTTTGGCCGTTCTACGGAGAATTTTTGGCAGAGCGTACGGGTTCGGATTTGTTAAACTCAATATTTTACCCACGTGGGAGGTGGTGAGTAAATATTGACTTTTCATTAAAAAAAAAAAACCCCAAAAAAAAAATCAAATCAATGCAATAATGTCAATAAAAAGTCATAATACTATTTTTCTGTGTCGGCTCCCTTTTGGGATGTGGACAATTACAACTCTCCAGAAATTTCTATCCTTTGTAATTTTTAGCCAGTTTGATTTCTTTCTCGTTTTTTCTCTTTTTCCTATTTCCTGTTCCGTCATATATTTACACAAGTAATGTAGGTTACAGACTATTTTCCTCTGTTCCATTACCTACAATATGTCTTGGTATCAAATTCACGAAGTTTTCCTCCTGCGTCTAGAAATTTTCTTTCTAGTTCTATGTATAAGTTGTCTTTTTTGTTTCCGTTAAACTTAAAACTTCCTCATTGTTCATATAATCATTATATTGTATTCTTAGGATTCTTCTGCATAAATAAATCTGTTACCCTCAAGTATACTGTTAATCTGTGAGAAAATTGCCCAGTATTCATTGCATATAGGTCGATTGATATTACAAAACATTTTCAGCACATTTTTTCTTGCAAAATTTTTTGGATAGATTACTTTTCTCAATTCAAAGTCGCTTTCGAATTTCAGTGTCACATGTCCCCTCATCTATTAAAGCAATATTAGATATTTAAATTTATGTACCTGATCTCTGATTACTAGGTTTCATCTTGGGATATTCTTATTACTAATCGCTCTACATTGTCTTCTTACCATTTATTGTTAGTTTTTTTTTAATTCTCGCTTTTCTTTATGTCCTTCATAGTGTTCCCGTAGTATTCGCCCTGTATCTACCATCAACACGGTATTTTCTACCTTATATTGTTAAGACTATTCTCACCAATAATAAATTATGGTAATAGAAAATCAAGGTTTTCATAAAATAGCCTCGTTGTAATGGTTGGATTAAACTGGGGAGAAGATGCATAGTGGTCTTATGCTCTTTTTCCTTTTTTATGTACTTAATTCATTTTCTATTCATATGCGGTGTTTACTCATTACCCCAAGAGAATGAGATGTGACACAAGATCGGATTAATGTGGGGACCCGAGCGCGTGCACCCGGGCAAGGTAAAAAATTCCCCTCAGTGCCCGTAACCGTTGGTTGCGATGGCCTCGTTGCAAGCACCGATCCCTCCCTCTTGTGCAATGGGAGGGCGCGGCCTCGGGAAGCTGTTCCCCAGGGTTGGGCACCTCTTCAGTATAATTTTCCTCAGTTTCCCCTCTGTCCTTTGACAGAGAAGCTCCTGAGCGCACCCTATCCAAGGACAGAGACGCAATTGAAAGATGATAAATAATGCGAAATCCTTCAAAGTGATTTTATTTTCTATTCATATGCAGTTGATTAACTCCGAGTATAATAGACGTATGCTCCCATTCGATGTCATCTATGAATGATCCTGGTGTCAAGTAGTGCCAATAATCAGGACCACCTGTGTCTGGTTATCTACACAGGAGGAGATGATTTCACCTTGCTCAACTAAATTTATAATCGTCTGTTCTCCCAATCTGAGATAATTCCAGAGCATACCGCGCCATCACTTCATCTTCTCCGCTCTCTGAGTCAATGTACAGAAGTTGCAAGAACCTATCGCACTAGCAGACATGAATTATCTTCACTGTTTATTTTATGTTTATTAAACAAGCAAAAAGCTAGTTTTTGAAAGAAGTTACATTTAACATCGGATGCATTGGACAAATGTGAACAAAATTCAAGAAATTCATCAGCGGAAATCTGGCTGAATCAGCCCAATATTAACATATTTAAGCTTTGTGTATGATAGAGAAATTGCTCTTTATAGCTGCTAAAAGCCGTCTAGGGTGTAAGGAGAATATAAACTCAGAAAAATCCCTAATATCAATTGAGGAACTTTAGAAGGAATAAAAACACTATTTTCAGAGACAATGAAAATTCATATCTAACTATAATAAATATGATAATAAACAAATTGAACGAAGACGTTATTCACTTGGAAAAACATCAATGGCAATTTTTTCGTTGGTTAAGTATGATTATTTAAAAAAAATAATTTTGCATCGTTATCTTACGTTTAGCTTGTATCTACACACACGTGTGTGTATGTGTATGTAATTGGAAGTTTACGTATCTTTTGCCGATGTTTGAACTTTTGATTATATTTTTAAATAGGATATTGAAATAAAGATGAATACACGCGATATTCATGCCATTATGCTCCATCAATTCATTCACGACTGTGAATATTGTTGAGGAAAAATTAAACATCAAGATCGTTAAATATTGCTTTTGGTTATCTGGATAACCAAGATAAACTTGGTCCGGATCGAAATCAGCATTAGCATTTGGTAATAACGAATTGAAGACAACTTCGAAAACAAATACAGAAAAAAAGCAGAGTACTGCAACATATCCAATACTTGAATATTTATGTTTAGATCTCGAAAGCGTGCAGATCAACGTTATCAGGTCGTCGTCAAATGTCCCTTAAGGCAGTTGCATCTCATCTTGGATGTGGGGTGAGTTATCTTACTGGGGCAAACCATAAAACCATTACAAACATGGCGAACGTACAGGGTTGCAAATAGCCTGCAGTATGATCTTTGTAAAGCACTTACAAGTACTTCAGATTTACTAGTGAACATTGCTAACTCCAAAATACCGAAACACGCACGATCACAGATTCACTACTAATTCACACAATTCCCTACATGTACTTATTTAAGAAAGTTTTAGGGGTATAGTTTATCTGACTCTCAGAGAATTAGAAGTCCTACCAGGATTCATTATTTTCGGCCACAATCTTAAAACAATTTAATATATGCATTATTCTTCTCTCAAATTTGTTGTATTTAAAAAAATTATTATGAAAATAGAGTTTTATAATCCTTTTTTGTGATTAGTAACATTAGTAAAATCTGGCATCATAATGGCATAAAATTCTGTGAAATGGATAAAAATATTCAAAATTGATGGGTGTACGAATAATTTCGTCGTAATGTGGATATAAACCAAATAATTAGATATTAGCAACGGGCCTAATAAGTTGATAAAACCACGAAACTTTAAGTTGCACTACGAACAGAGGTATATGTATACTAGCAGCATGACCCGGCGTTGCCCGTGCTTGATTCAAAAATCGTACGACTCATACAGCAATCGCTATCACATGACTTAAAATATTTTTACCCTTCCTTGCCTTTAAAGGAGTGCTCTTTGCCGTGCTGATGTTGCTACATGCTTTACTTCTTGCCTATCTCACACTGCAAATTTTTTCTAAGCTCTATACTAAACATTAAATCTGTTACGAAAAAAGAACTAAACAAAATGAACACAAAACGATCAGCTTTAAAAAAGAACTCTTAACTGGAAAAACCGAATGAAAAAAGAATGTTAACAACAAATACTTTTTCACACCCAACCCAGTTCTGCGGAATCAGAATAAACGTTGAGTTTAAGCAAGCGAATGGGCCAATGCAGATTTAAAATTTTCCCACTTGTGACGAATGCAGCTATCAATTTTTTTTGCATGTTAGCATGCTAGTTAACATTCGTGTCAGTCAGCTGTTGGCTCTCACGCTGGCCAATAGACTCTTTCTGCCTATTCGTGGCAGCCAGCTATTGGCTCTCATCTGAGCAGTACAAAATGGCCACAAACTACATGAAAACTGCCGTAGAAGCCTGAAAAAATCGATTATTTCCACTATCGATGGGAATTGGGAAATGCAAAGTCGGTCTTGGCCGTCCCGCTGACTTGGATCATGTGCATGTAGATTTTGGTGGAAATCCGTCGAAAATTGCGGCTGCGCATTCGTCACACACACACACACACACACACACACACACACACACACACACACACACACACACACATCCTGTCTTTTATAGATACAGATTTATTATATATATATATATATATATATATATAGTCCTAAGGTGTGTTATATTTATGGGATAAAGTGCTCAATATCATAGATAGAGCGTGTGTAAATATAAAACTGAACATTGAAGTCAACACTTAGAGGCGACAGGCTGTTTCATGCTAGACGCAATCGTCAGGCCATGAGTGTTGTTTTTTCTCGACTATTTATATATACGGATAAGTGGTGCATTGTGGGTAGTCTATTTTGGTGGTTATTTTTCCGGAAGTCGTTTATTTATTTGGGTTAATTTATTTTGCTTGTTTTTATTTATTTATTTATTTATTTTTTTGAGGTAGGAGTAAATTGTAGTTTCGTCCGCGTAGATGCCTATTTGATAATCTATGACGTCAGGAAGATCGTTGATGAAGATAAGGAACAGAATAGGGCCTATGACAGAGCCTTAGGGAACACCAGCGTTCGAGGGATATGAACTGGAGGAGAATCTGTTGAGAACGACCTTCAATACACGGTCTGACAGGAATGATTGCATTAAGTTAAACAATCGACCTGAAATTACATAACCCTGAAGCCTACGAAGAAGGCCGGCATACCAAACCCTATCAAACGCTTTGGAGATATCAAGAGCTTCTCTGTTATTATGAAGAGCTTGGTAAACAATTTCAGTAATGGCCGTAAGCACATCAGCTGTAGAACGGGCAAAGCGGAAACCATATTGTTTGTCGGAGAGCAGATTATGGGATGTAAGGTGCTTAACCACTTCGGCGTTGATTAAAATTTCGAAGACCGTGCCGAATAGGAGTAGGAGACTGATAGGACGGTAATTAGAAGGGTCAGAAGGGTCACCAGAGTTCTTAAAGACAGGAACAATGTATGAGGACTTCCAAATGTGTGGAAATACTGATGATAATAGCAAGATATTTGTAGTTCTCTTCGATAACATTACGTAAACATTGTGGAAGTATGTGTGTCAGTATGGGGATAGTTCTTAAGCATTTATCTGAATTTTTACGTCAGCGTTTAGAAATAAGCGAAATCTTAAATTATATTCTTATATATAGCTGTATAATTCTAGGCACGCAATTGTTTTCTACTACTTTTCGACAGTGGAACTCCCTTCTTCTTAATTGATTCTCTGATAGCTATAATCTTCAAATATTCAAATGTAATCTTCTGATGCCATGAACTTGATCCCGGTCATTCTTTATATGTTTTCCTCAAAAACCATTCTTTACTCTGACTCTCTGTAACCTCTTGCCTGCTAGTGGCACTCCCACATTTCTTATAGTGAAATACTTAAAGAAAAACAACAAATAAAAAAAAATATGCATACAAAGGCAAGCTGATAACTGTATCGATCACACACAAAATTCCCTTATAGTCTGTCTAACGGTGGGTCATTATATCAGATTTTCGAAAGAGGATCAAATCGAGCATCTTTCAGTTACCTCTCATCTAATATATATATATATATATATATATATATATATATATATATTATTTACATTATTCGGACTATTGTCCTCATCTTTGTCGCCATATTTATCACAACGTTTCGGCCGTTGTATATATATATATACATCCCACACATAATAATCAAGAGGGTTTCAGACTGCATAGTTATGTGGATAGATGTAAGGGGCCATGTGGTCGCAGGAATAATCTTACCGCCATGACTATGTTCTACTTCTTCTGTGCAAGGGTGCGGAGTCCTGTTACCAGGCATTGGGTCTTCCAGAAACCACGGTCTTGACACAGGACAGCACAATCTCCTCTTGCTGTAGGCCTCCGTGTTGAGTCTGAGACCATGTGGGGAGATGAATGAAGGCTTAACATCCCCATCACTAGTGATCACTCGAAACATCTTCATAATCACCATTAGCCTCATCCAATTCTTTCCGAATCCTCTGCACTGTCCTCAGATTGACAACAATGCACACTTAAATGTTCGTACTGGAGCTTCCAGCGCGAATGCCAAGCAGTACAAGCAGTACAGTATATTTATTATATGCAATGGTACATTAGATATGACATTGTTAAAATTAAAATTTAGGAATAAGTACACATGTTTTTATTTGTAATCAAAGTATAGATATATAATTATGAAAATTTTATTAATTATGCCTTAAAGTGAACATGATGCAATGCTTACAAAAGACAGTTATTTCTTTTTGTTGATTTAATAAATCTTTATTTTTAAGAAGCTTAATAATATATAACTTTTCATATAGGCACAAAATACATGGGTCATTTAAAGACTTACAAGTTCTCGTTTTTTTATTCCCGTTTTACCGTGAGAGTTTTATTTTTTTCTTTGTATGTCAAAAATATTTAGATAGGGATGTTTTGTTACGATACTCATTGTTTTTGATGGAACACCGGAGCAGGATCCATCTTAATTTAAAATCATTTTTAGCGCCACTAATAAAAAATGTTTAATACCTGTATTTTCAATAAATGAAATAAACTATAGATGCTGTAAAGCACTTATTATTCAATAGACAATTTATAGGATTCCTAGAGTTATATATAATTTTTCATTACTATTATTTATTCTCATTTCTGAACCCCTATTTTTTTTTTATCCCGGTTTAAATATTTCTTTAAAATTTTATTATTGTGTTTTATTTTATGTTTTTTCTAAAATTTCAGTACAAATATAACCAAATTTTAGGATATTGTTATTAAAAATATTGCTAAGAGCGTTATTTCTTGGAAAATGTTTTTCAACCAGAGCAAGAAAACGTTGGCCTAATTTACTACTAAACTTTTAACTCTCTGGTTAAATGGGTGTATGTATCAAAGGATTTTTCTATTTTTATTTCTTCTCTCGTTGTTTTTATTATCATTTTTATATTTAATATCGAGGCATTTATAGCTATTATTCTTTAATTTATTATAAAAATTACAATATTCATTGAATATCTCTTCATTATCAGAATTTATACTAATTCGGTTCTCTATGGATAAAGGTACATCTTTTATTGTAGAGGAGGTGGCTCGATTTATATTGGATATATAAAGAATTGGTATTTGCTTACTTGTAAAGTTGGTATATATATTTCGTTAAGTCTAATTTTTCATCGGGGAAGTATACCTTTTTCATTTTTTTTATTAATAACATTAAAATTTAGGCAATTAAATTCTCTATGTACTAATTTTTTAATCTTGTCAATTCTGAAGTTTGTTGACTTTCTCACAACCATAAGGCCATCATCCCTATACAATCCAATATCTTCTAAATTAATTTCACAGTGGGCAGTGAGATTGTATAATATAAATAATCTAACAAAATTGTAAAAGTCCAACGATCTCAGTGTAATGTCTTAAATGGTCACCTGAATTTTTAATCCACTGTTCCTTATTATGAATGAGAACAGGCTTTTTACATTCATAATTTTTTTGCTTTCATCCTTAGATAGATGAGTGTATACATTGGCAAATTCTAGAGCATCCATAAAATGTTCCCTTGAAATTGACCCTTTAAAATTATGGTCTACTTTGTATCGAGCACTTTAAAAATGCTAAAGAACTGTGGATTATTAGTCTTATTGTTCTTTCTTTATATATATATATATATATATATATATATATATATATATATATATATATATATATAATTAACAAGTTGTCTTTTAAGATAGTTACATAGAGTAGGTCTATGCTAAAGTTGTTTTTCAATTTGTTTTTCGGTTGATTCTTGGAGATTTTTTTTCAATCCACTCATTGTTTTGAAACCGCAAGGTTTGACGAAGCGAAATTGAATTTTATCGGTCGCGCGAAATATAAAAATATTACTATGGCTTTCTGAAGTCTGCGATTTGTTAATTAATTTTACTTACTCTGTTTACTAAATTGAGCTATCAGGATTTATATCCTTCCTGGAATTATCCATACGGATTACCAATTAACTTTATCATATTATATATATATATATATATATATATATATATATATATATATATGATAAAAATGTTGCATACGGACAAATAAGTACTCACGACAATGATGCATTTTTGTTTCGATGCGAACGCATCTCGACAGGTGAGGAACAAAGATAATTATAAAGGATTCTATTTAAAAATGCTACTTATGAAACAGCACTTTCTTTTTTTCATTATTCATAAGGAGAAACACCATAAAAGGAAAATACATATATAAAGGGTTTCCATAAAAGGAAAAATAATAATAATAATAATAATAATAAAGAGAAAGAGGATAAGAAGACAATTTAAAAGTTTAATAATACAACAATAAAGAATTATAAGAAAGTAAATATCGAGAACCCTAATTGTGTGAACATCATCAATTTTTCGGATAAAAATGATTACTGATAATTTGAAAATCATTGATAGGGTGGCTAGACTTTCTACTAAGGTAGTTTATGTTCTACTGAAAGATCATAAACCCGATTTTCTGTGTAAACTACCTACAAGAATTATTAATCCAACTAAATCTGAAACCGGTAGAATCAACAAAATGATCCTAGAACGGGTGAATCTACAAATTAAAAACCAGCTTGGTCTCATCTAATGGGTTTGTACTACAGAAGTAATTAAATGGTTTAAGAATTTTGACAACAAATTTACTATCTTATATTTTTACTTTGTAAAAGGGTCTTTTATATACATACTACTTTAATCCTCTTAAATAATATGTCTGCTTTTTTTAATAACGCCAATCTTTGATCGTTTCATCAAGAGTATTTCAATGTAGTAAACATTTTCGGTTGAATTTAAATTTTTCGCGATAGTGTCTTTATCTCAATGTTAACGTTTTTTCAATGGCTGAATTGTTATCAACAAGACATATTGTATTCCTTTGTTTATTCTTTCTTTTTTCTTTCGACTATTTTTCCCATTTTTTTCGTAATCATGTAGATCTTTCCCCTCTTCGTTTTTCTATTCACTTCTTTCTTTCTTCTTTTTCTTTGGAGTTATGACGTATTGTCTTTTAATTTTTCTAACCTCTTATATTTCTTTTTCCTTTAACCCTTTTTCTTTTATTATCTTCTTATCTTCTTCTTTCGTATTCTTCTTACTATTATTTATCTTTTTTCATTTTATGATGTTTCTACTTATGTTTTTTTTAATTTTAAGAATGAAAAAAAGAAGTGATGTTCCATAAATAGCATTTTTAAATAGAATCCTTTATAACCATCTTTGTTCCTCACCTGTCGAGATGCGTTCGCATCGAAACAAAAATGCATCATTGTCGTGAGTACTTGTCAAAGTATGTAAACATAATTTATATATATATATATATATATATATATATATATATATATATATATAATCAAGAGTAATCATTAGAAAGATGATGACGAAGGTGGTGTGTTCTTTTGTAGGAGATGATTTTGTGGCGTTTGTAGAAGTGTACGTGCATAATTGTATATGCATATAGGAAAGTTTGCTGAAATAGATTTGGCTTTGATCACATGATCCAAACTGTTTATTGAAATTTCTTTGTCGGGTCTATGATTTTTTTTTTACCAAACACTCTTATTGATGTAAGAAAGCTAACAGTGTTGTATTAACATGAAAGACGAAGGTCTTTTTGACAGTTTCTCTTTAGATATTGTGACGGCCTTCAAATAAATATTCCTACATTAATAGATCTGGTTCTTTATGTCCAGGTGGTACAGAAAGTCTCTAGAATTTTGCTATTCTAAATAACCAGACATTCACTGTTACAACATTTTGTGCACATTTCCATTGCTGTCCTGAGGATTCGAATGGTGCTCAATATTGTTCAAAGAGGACAATAGTTGCTGTATTCATCCAATGATGGTAGTTTGCGTGCATCATGAAAAAATGAGAAGTGATAATGTTATCCAATATCTTAGTTCACTTATAACCTCATGTTCTGGTGTGTCATAAGTTACGACTTTTTTTCTTAGAATGTTAAAGAGTCACAGTTTATGCGGTAGATAACCATTAACTCTAGAACTGAACAGGTTAAGATTGCAGTGAACAGAGAAACACCCTCTTGGGAGTCGGTTTC
Source organism: Acanthosepion pharaonis (assembly GCA_903632075.3). Lineage (NCBI taxonomy): Eukaryota > Metazoa > Mollusca > Cephalopoda > Sepiida > Sepiidae > Acanthosepion > Acanthosepion pharaonis. The sequence goes on from CAHIKZ030001704.1 coordinate 289,517, forward strand.
ACAAGGCAGTTATGCAACTTGAATCTCACCAAAGGAGTACTAATGGAATGGTGGTTCTCTAAAATGTACGTAATATAGCGGATCTTGGCTGTGAAAGTTAGGAATGTGGAACTAAGGAATGTCATTCATCTGAATACTTTCCATGGGAATTGTTATGGTCCGGTTCCTTGTACCACGGTAATAATCCAAGGTAGAACCAATAAAGAAGAACTCGAACACGTATATGGAATAACACAGATATATTACAAACAAGAATATATACAGAGAAGTAGAAAGTGTTAGTACGAACTGTAGAAAAATCACGTGGTCGAGATAAACACTCAGTTGTGGAGCAAGCTAAGAATAAAAATTCAACCTTGAGAAAGAGAGCTATTTATGGTGCTGTTGTACCGGCCTCTAACACAAGGGAATTACACCAGTTCTCACTATATATAGTGCCAGTAATACCTACCCGGTGTAAGCAGCGACAGTACTACAACTGCCTAGCTGAATAGTACCTGTTTCCTACCTTTGTATCTGTGATGTTAAATACACTTGTTCTTTAAATCAACTTCGACTTGATTTTCTTATTTTTACTATTGTGCTACGACACAACAGGTGCCATGGAGCATCTCATTGTGCTAAAGTGGGATAGTCCATTGCATGGGCTGTGATTGGCTGCTGGTACCTGAGTGGAAGTATTTCTATATAAATACCAGCTTAATTTCTCAGTTAGTTTGCAGGGTTTGTATTAAATTACAACCTGCTTTATTTTTGTATGCCAGTTGGACGCTAGATGGGACCTTTACGCCGGTAAGTGCTGTTTATTGTATTGTTATTCTACACGAACAATCAGGTTTAGTAGGTAGAACAATGTAGTCTCGACCAGTATCGCTATTCCAATGTCTTGCAGTAATTGTCTGAACGCGACTCTGTTTCGGACTGCCTCTGACTCGACTGACTGACTCGCTCTGACTGACAGACTCCTGACGGACTTCTGACGGACCCAACTCCAGATTTCAGACTGAACAGTATTTAGTCACCCCACCACGAGGGCATCATGTGGCACAAGGCCGGTTTAACGTGAAATCTCTGAACCCGTGGGCTCGGCCAAAGATATACCCTTTGAACCCGTATAAATGTGTTCAGGGTCGGTTTACCTCCCCGAAAGAGACTCCGCCCTTCGGCGTAGCCTCGATCGGGTTCCTTCCCGCCCGAAAGCAAAGAGTTCAACCGATTAGCCGGTCGCCCGACTTCGGACTGAACGATATTCAGTCACCCTACCACGAGGGCGTCATGTGGCACAAGGCCTTTTTAACGTGGGATCTCCGAGCCCGTGGGCTCGGCCAAAAAATAAACCCATTGAACCCGTATAAACGGGTTCAGGTTCGGTTTACCTCCCCGAAAGAGAGTCCGCCCTTCGTCGTAGCCTCCTTCGGGTTACTCCCCGCCCGAAGGCAGAGAGTTCAACCGATCAGCCGATCAGCCCGACTTCGGACTGAACTCCCCGCTTCCTCTTGAGGCGCAGTATTTATTACGTATGGAATAGTCCATTATGTTATTATGGGTAAGGTTCCCTAACAGGAATAGAGATAGAGCAGCGAGAGATTTGCGACGTCTAGTCTGTGAGAAAGAGGATGAAAGATGAAAATTTGTCGCTACTGACAAGGAAGCGGAGACGCTTTTGGACTCTATCGAGAGTGGTAAGTGAAGACTGGGAAGCTTCTGCGCATATATGCCAGCAGTACTCTATTCTGATCTGACTCTTTTAACGGTAGAGTACGGAAGAAGGAGTTAAGTACTTCATGGAATATTTGGTGTTTCTGAATATGAATTTGAATATTACAATTTATGTCCAAAATATTGTTCGATCTGCTCGTCTGATATTTCTGAACGATGATGTTTTATATCAGCGGGGTAATGTGAACGGACAGATCTGGCGCCCCTTCTGTTTGCCTCGAGGTTCTTGATAGGCTCCAGAAGCGGATATGCAATGTGGTTGGCTCTGCCCTGGCGTCTCGTCTACAGTCACTTTCTCACAGACGCGCCGTCGCCTCCCTCTGTCTGTTCTACAAATACTTTCATGGAAATTGCTCCGAGGAGCTGCATTCGCTGGTTCCCAGACGTCATGAGTTCCAGCGCCCTACGAAGCTGGCATCCCGCTCTCACCCCCTCACTGTCGAAACTCCTAAATGAAGCCGTCTCTTCTACTCTAATAGCTTCATGTCTCGCACCTCTCGCCTGTGGAACTCCTTTTCCTATTCCTGTTTCCCTGCGAGCTATAATCTCCAGCTATTCAAGTGTAATGTCAATCGACAACTCCAGTTGCCTTGATCTATCCACTACTCTCATCCTTTCTTCTATCACTCCTATCTGATCTTGCTCTAAATTTTCTGTAACCCCTTGCATCCTAGTGGCTTCCCGCCTTGCTTGGGGTGAAACGCTTAGAAAAAAAAATATTCCCATGAAAATCAGCATGCTCTGAAAGACGTTCACTAACCTGTTTAGGTTAGGCATGGGACCTCGTGTAAGAATACTTGGTTACGTTCATTAGCTCTCTGCACACTCTTGTATTGCGTCAGCAAGCGCGTATAATAATGTATTCTTGTTTAAAATTTGTTATGTGTCAAATAATCTTTACACGCGAGAACAGAGTCTAGTTTTATAGCCGATAAGGATATATAGCATATTAATATGAAATTTAAGTACATTTCATATACCTTGTTTTGTAGTTATGAAAGTATTTATCTGTAGAGGTGAATATTCAATTTAACCCTGCTAGATTTAGTAAAGTTAATTGGAACATATATTTAGGCATTGTAATATTATTTTCATTCTGTGTATAAAGAATTGTTTTCTTTACACCACGCTTTACACTGTCATGTCAATGACGAACGAGGTGATAAGTTAAGAAAAGCGATATATTTTCACATTTGTCATTGAAGTTCTCCCAGAGGATTATTTTTTTTGAAAAGAAAATGACAAATGTTCACTGTATGGTTTTCAAACCTTTCAGAAATCATTTCTTATTCGAATTTAAAATCCGCGAGGCAGATTGATTTATGATGTTTTTAAATCACATGATGGAAGTTCATTTTTTATTAGATCGCAAATATTTTTGTTTTAATTCTAAGTTTTCCATCCAGCGTTAGCAAATAACTTACGATGTTTTTCTCTCTTAAAATTGATTCTTATTTATACTCTTTATTTTCAGAGTCTGTCTATATTTCTGAGATGAGGTACTATGTACATTATTTACATTATTCGGACTATTGTCCTCATCTTTGTCGCCATATTATCACAACGTTTCGGCCGTTGTACGCTTTGGAATGTCGAACTGGGATAGACTGTTTTGATGGATGTCAGTTATCAGTTACCTCTTGTTAATTTTCCCTCTCCACTTTAACCGGGTATTGAACTCACACTCTTTGGGTCCTGTCACTGGATCTAACCAACGCCTTTATCCACTGTGCCATGTGTCCTTGAGGACATCTGGGTATGAATTTCTGGGTATTATATACCTAATGTCTTCAGCAACCATCTTTACCAGTACTCATATTGCAATTTTTGTTGTTATCATTTCATAATTTTTACCAGAGCTCATATTGCAACTTTTTGTTGTTATCATTTATATCATTTATATCATTATTTTCGTATCGCTTAAGTCATTCCTCCTATCCTTAAGCTACGATAATAGCTACAATATTTTTAAAGGTTTGTCTTTAATTTTGCATTTTTTTTTTAATTTCCTGGATTGTATGGAAAATTCTTGCATATACTTATTTTTCTTTTGTTTATTCCTGTTAACCCTTCCTATTTAATTACTTTGATATTTCTCCCCTTCAGTATCTGTCTATATTTCTGAGATGAGGTATTATGTACATTATTTACATTATTCGGACTATTGATGGGGTTATCAGAGAAAATACAAATGATCTGCGGTCCATATAACATCAGCTTCAAAAGCTTGACGACACTTTGCAGATATCTCTTCCCCCATATTCCCCCCCACCATAGAGGAGAACATGACTAAAGACTGTGTGTACGCTATCCCGTGCAGCTGCGGAAAGAAATATAAAGGGGAGACAGTTCGCTCCCTTAAGGTAAGGCTTCAAGAACACCAGAAAGCTGTAACACATTTGGAGAGAGAAGGGAGATCACCGCCCTCTGTGGGATCAGGTTGAGATCATAGACAAAGAACACCATTGGAAAATTCGTAAACTTAAGGAATCAGCACATATGCTAGGCCACAAAAATCTCCCGAGCCGACCAAGCATAGAAATGAATACAATATGGGAACCAGTAATAAGGAGTGCCAGAGAAAAGCGATAACAACAACAAAAGTTGCAATCGGGTAAAAACAGTAATTATAACAGCAAAAAATTGTAATATGAGCACTGATAAAAATGGTTGCTGAAGACATTAGGTTTATAATACCGAGAAATTCATACACAGATGTTCTCAAGGACACATGGCGCAGTCGATAAATCGAAATTAGACCCAGTGACAGAGTGTGAGTTCAATACCCGGTTAAGGGAGTGGAGAACTTGCAGGTGGAAATTAACTGGAGATAACTGATAACTAAAACATGGCACGTGGAACTAGAACAGTCTACACCAGTGAGCGAAATAAAGGGTTCAGTTCGACATTCCAACCACCTGAAGAAGGCCGGAGTGTACAACGGCCGAAACGTTGTAATAAATATGGCGACAAAGATGAGGACAATAGTTCGAATAATGTAAATAATGTTATAATCCTCAGTTGTATGAATTTACAAAACAGATATTGAAAATTGAACATAGATATTAAAAAATATATAGTTCACTCCTGTAAATTTTTTGCTTTTCATGCATTTGTTGGTTTTTTTTAATATAGCAGAAAAAAAGACTTTTCTAATTAATATCATTAAATAAATTTTGAATGACATGAAATTTGTTTTACAGACATTTTCATAAATATTAAACATTTTAATCAGCTTTCTAAACTTTTGAACCTCTTTATTATTTTTTTTCTCTTTTCATGTTTCCGTGTCTAGAAATTGAAAATAGACATATGATGTCAAAATGGCTTTCGATGAATTCCGCTTCCAAAAAAAGTAAAATTTAATTAAATGGCCACCTAAAGTCCTTGTATTTGGACGAAATTTGATATTTGCTCGAATCAAGATATCGGTAGGTCTCGAATGACTGTAAATGATTATACAAAATGCACGAATATAATACACTCAGCCCTCATTAGTTAATTACATATATATATACCTGCATAAAAAGTAGTATTTTTCTTTTCTTTATTTATCTTTCTGTACATAAATAGAGGTGTGGGTGAAACCAGTATATCTGAATCAGTCTTATTAAGTGAAAATTGCAGTGAATACATTTTGATACGTTAAAAATATACATGAGTGAATATAGCGCCATGATGAGGAGGAATAGTATGTGGAAAAATAAATGTTTATTATGAAAAGCGTTTTAGTTATTAGAGCATGGGCGTATGTTTCGGCAAATTTACAAGATTTTATTGAAAAAGGCATTAAAAATTTGATGTTTTTAAAATAAGCAATTTTAAAACTGATTCAACAAGTAAAAAGCCAATCGTTGCTTCTTTAAAAAGAGTCCACTGCCTTAACTTGAAAGTTAAAGATATAGTTAACTGTGGTTCTCCAAATCTTCGTGACTATTGTGGGTCTTAAGCATTCTTCTTCTGCTAAGGCTCAGGATCTACCATCGGTTCACGCAGGCTCGTTAGATAAGTGATCGTTGCTTTCTCTCATCTCACTTACTCTCAATATGCGACGTGGGGGGTCAATTTTAAAAGCCCTTTTTTGTCAATTATCAAACAAACCAATAAATTTAGCAGTCTTTTACTAACTAGTACAAAAGCGATCAACACAAGCGTTATCATGGTTCTGTTTCTTATTTACATAAAAAAAAAAAAAATAATAAGAAAATCCGATCATTTGTGAATATCGATTCTTTCCATACAATGGTACTTGGAAAACCCATTAAAATTTTAGATTATCAGAGCTTATGACAACATTATCTATCCTATAACAGCTCAGTGTTTGAACTAGTCGGTTCTGTTCAATGCCTCGAAAACCAAACTAGTAAAGTTTCATCATCACCGAGCAGACCTACAACATTCACCGATCACCATAAACACAATTTACTGAGAATTGAGACTAATTTCTCTTAAGTTCAAATAAAAGCGATTGCCGTTTGCCAGCCACTGCCACCAAGCAGACAGGGAGGTCGTCTCATCATTACTTTTATGGCATCATTCTGAAGGAGTCTTCTCAGGAAATTTGACTTTCCCAGACGCCATGTCTCGGGACTCATGGTTGGACATTGGTGGTCTGGAGACGGCAATGTAAGATCGAGCCGTGTGGAAAGCGACTGTTAATGAAGCTACGACCAACCAAATGGAGGTTGAAAGATGATGATGACGATGATGTACAAACCATCGCAGAAAAAACTTAAAAAAAATATTTAAATAACAACCCATCTATCTAAAAAGATAAAAAAAAAAGGTAGTTAATTTTAATACGGCTTAAGTAAAAACCTGAATAAATGTTATCCTCGACCTTTACAAGATTCAGTCAGATTTGTATGAAGAAAGTACTGTTGTAAATATGGACAGGAGCTGCCATTTTGGTTTTCAAAACAACAATAGTCAAAAACTTCTCCGTGTTCTACAAAAAACAAATGAAGAATTATTTTCAATTCTGCAATCCCTTTCTCAATTCGAAAGGAACGTATAAGTCGTTGCTCTACCAAAATTTCCATGGAAAATTCCAAAAAGAAGAACTAATTCCTCAAAATTACCAGTTTAACCTTCAAAACTAAAAAATGTCCTCTTGAAGTTCCACAACTATAATAAATCACCCTCATTCCTTTCCTTATCCATTAGAAATATAGATTACCTAAAAAAAATTCTTCCCACGAACCGTTCAAAAATTGGAACCAAAGATTGCTCCTCGATCACTACAATTTAACCTGTTCATTTCAAACGGTCAACAATATTATCTTTTCTTGTATCTCCATCTTGTACAAAGAGTGAACTATTCTAAAATTGTGTTATTAAAGTTGAAATTTTATTTAATACTTTTTTGTTTTGATGATTTGAACATTTAACGAATGAAAAGTATCTTTCTTTAGTACCACCACATTTCTGATGCGTCAAATTTCTCCTCGTAAAAAATGGGGTGATTTGCCCAGTATTCATTTCATATAAAACGAAATGTTTCTGAAAAGAAAGCACTTTGTTTATATTTTATAATTCTTCATTCAAAGCCCATCACTTTTTTAAAATCATTATAAATTAAACCTTCCAACATCTCAGAAAAACACTTCCAGATATTTAAACTGACAAAAGTTAAACAACCTGCTTAATGTTGATATCTCTAATTGGAATCTTGTTTTTTTTTCTTGCTGATGACCATATTTCTATCTTCTTGCAGTTGGCAGTCCATTTTACTCGCTTTTTTTTTTTTCTATGGGGTATATTAGATTTCTTTCCAAAGTCATCTATCAACAACATTGCCATCTGCTCATCTTGAATTAAGATTAAGCCCATCAATAATATTAATATTAGCGTCTTCAGTTCCCTTAAATTAACGTCACTATAGATGTTGAGTAATGCTGGGAGAAGACACATCCTTGTCTATATAAATTTTTTTATTATTAAAGCTTTGTTTTAATTCATTTTCTATCAGACAATATACTGACAGTTCCAAAACCCAGTATAAATTCTGGATTATTCTAAACGCAACGATTTTCCAATCTCAGGAAAATTTTTTTCATACACAGTTTAAATGAATCACTGTGCTGTAGCTTGTCAAAATGATTTTGCGTAATCTATAAAACATACGTGCGAAAATACTTCAAAATGTGGTTTTTTTTCTGATATCATTTAATAATCGTGAATATGGCATTTCTAATCCAAAAGTGTATATAAATAACACTGTTCTTTTACTATTCAAAGGATCAGAAATTCTGTTCTCAATTTCCAGTTACACATACTTTAAGCTATATGACAATATATATAAATTTATACCTTTTAATAAATATATATATATTTATAACAAAAAACAATATTTTTTTAAGATTGTTGCACCATATCGCGAAATGTCGCGATTATATAATATATAAAAATACCACAAATAAAAATCGATCTTTATATACCAAAATTTTTTGTATATAAAATAAATAAATGAAAAATGTTTTAGATATCTTAACAAATCTTTATATGATATTCATTAAGAAATATAAATGTAATATTCGATGATTATTTATATATTTTGAACCTGTGGAATATAAAACTTCGTCTTTTAAAAATTATCATATCTCCATAATTTCACTTATATTTTTATATCTTATATATATTTATATCTTATTATATCAGGTCATCCCATAAGTTCTGTCCGAATTTTGAATAAAGAAAACAAGTGACCAAATGTTACATTTAATTACAGATTCAATCAACAATGTATTTTCCTGATTATCTATGACTTCCTTCCATCTATTAACAAGCTTACTAATTCCATTACTGTAAAATTCTTTTGGCTTTGATTCGAAGAACTCACAAATGTCAGTTTTAACCTCTTCCTGTGTTACAAAAACTGTTTCTTCCAAATGATTCTGTAAGCTACGAAACAAATGGTAGTCTGAAGGAGCAAGATCGGGAGAATAAGGTGGATGAGGAATTTTCTCTCAACCAAGTTCTTCTATCTTTTGTGACATGATTCTTGCTGTGTGGGATCGCACATTGTCCTGATGAAACATCACCTCTTTTCGATTCGCTAGAGCAGGTTTTTTTTCCTCAAAGCTTGGTTCAAACGAACTTGCTGACAGGATATTTGAGCATTAATTGTTGCATTAGGTGGTAAGAATTCAAAGTGGATTATTCCTTGGCGATCCCACCAGATTGAAAGAAGAACCTTTTGCCCATGAAGTTCCCTTCTCGGCTGTGGCTGGGGTCCTTCCCTTTACCAAGCCACTGTCTACGACGCTTAACATTTCGATAAAAGATCCATTTTTCGTCGCCAGTCACAAGTCTATCCAAAAAGGTGAAACAAGTTGGCGAGAATGGAGAGAAGAGCAGATGTCAACTCGGGATTTGAGGTTGTTTTCAGACAATTCATGAGGCACCCATTTTCCAAGTTTAGGAACTTTTCCAAGTTGTTGAAGATGACGATGAACAGTTGTATGGTTTGAACTGAGAACCACTGCCAATTCCTCAACTGATAAAGCAGGATTTTCTTCAATGGCTGCTTCAAGAAGCTTTTCATCAAACTCAACTGGACGTCCGGTTCGATCTTCATCTTCAAGGGTGAAATCTCCACCTCTGAATTTTGCAAACCATCTTTTGCAAGTTCTTTCATTCACACATTCCTCTCCATAAACTGAGTGAATGTTTCTAGCCGCTTCGGCTACTGAGTTTCCTTTCTTGAACTCATAAAGCATTATGTGCCGCAAATGGTTCTTGGGTACTTCCATGTTAGCAGGGTTTTAATCAAACAAAATTTAATTTAATTCTTCCCTGAAATAAAATTTGATCAGTTTAAATGCATCTAAACATAAAAATAATGTTCAGCTCCATTAGACATTATAAAATACTCTTTAAATTTCGTCCATTTTAACAAAAAGTTAAAATTCGAACAGAACTTATGGGATGACCTTATAGTTTGTGTTTTCCTTAAAACCTTCTTGTTATGACTAGTTTCTCTCTGTTGATATTAGCAGTTCGTAGAATGAAATCTTTGATTTCGGATCTCTTCTTCTGTCAGATTTTCCATTATTCTCTACCATATAAGAGATTATATATTGCATAACTTTTCAGCAGTATTTTATTGTTGTTAAATCTATTTTATATATATTTTATCGCTTACTTGATTGAAATAGAAATTCTAAAATACAGATATAAGTTCAATATTTACAGTCAATAAATAAAAATTTGCCTAATAAAAGCGCTAATATGAACATTAATGGACTATTTCTCAATTTACAATTTCATAACGGCAAAGATTTTCAAAACTTAGAAATTTTAAATTACATTTTATCAAAAAAAACATTTCACAGTGGATAGTGATGGCCACCGAGATTATTGCTATTTTCAAAAAAATTAATATATTTTTAAACAAAACTTGGTTGTCCACTAGATCGATCGATCGATCGATAAATCCATTAATTTTTTGGCACATATTCTTTTTGATATCATAAATTCTGAAATGAAAACTGGAAGGACAAAAAACAAAATTGAGATTTTGACAAGCATAAAATGAAAAAGAATCTATTTAAAGATGAGAGACAAAGAGAGGTAAAAAAGAGAGGAAAAGAGTCAAAAAATAGAGTACAGGATAAATAGGGTTCAGAAAAGAGACAGAGAGAGATTTAAAAATATTATTATTGGTTTATAAACATTAGAAAGATTTCTTTCCTGGAAACAAATTTAATGACAAAAAAAAGAATGTATAACCGAGAATTCCAAAAATGTCAACCTGTTTTTGAAAATTAGGCAACCCGGACGAAAGAACTTGGATCAAAATATATATGCGCTCTTTCCTAAAAATTTTGAGACGACAGGGGACACCATAAATTTAAATATATCATAAATTTTTTATATCCAGTTATTGGTTATTTAATGATGAAAAATTTTCTTGTCGACAGTTCTTACATGAATTTTTTTGAATTTGCATTTCGTTTCAACAAAAATTTATTTTCAAACGTATCAATAATTTAAATTATCCAATGACAGACTAATCGATTTATATTTATAATATATTTTTAAAATAATACTTCGGTAATTAAAAATATTATAATGTATCTTTAGAAAAAAAGTTTGCCATTTAAAAATTATCATAAAAAAAAAATTTCCTTCCATTTCCATTTTATTGAAAATTTATTTTATTTCATATAACTGAATTCTGAGAATATAATGGATAAAGTTAATTAGTAACGAGAATGATTTCAATGAAAGTATTTATTATTAAGGAAGTTTATATTTTAATCGAAAATTCATATATTTAATCATTTAAAACATAAGTTGGAGAGAGCAAAGGAAATCTATTTTATTGCAACAGATAAACATGTAGCTAAATGAATTTAATAAATTGTCTGTGACTGGAAGGACATTGAGTGGCAAATAATAATTGTTTGAGTAAATGAATGCAAGTAAAAAAAGAAAAAAAATGGGAGGTTAAAATGTTAAACGTTGAATAACAGATATAAAAGATTAAATATGATTAACCATGATCGATAAAACAACTGAAGAGATTTTGGAAAATGATAAATTAAAATTTATAATGTTTTCTTCAGTTTTTGTTTGAGACAGGATTGTTTTGTTGCAAATTAAATCAGCATTAAATATTTCTGTGTATGAATGTACAAAATGAAGCGTCTGGCTTTGGATATTTTGAATAAAATCAAAGATTTGGTTAGATTTTAGCGACTTACGAATAATAATACAATGCCGCTTAAAAAAACAATTGTACTGCATTATGTTTCATTATTGTTTAATTTCGATATTAAAACAAAAGAAGATGATTAGAAAGAATTACAAAGAAGCTGTAGCGCGTAGGTTGACCTTTGAAATAAAAATATTTTCATGAATGTATTTATTATCTAATGTTAGCTGCCCAACGTTTTTACGTAATGTTAGCCTCTTTAGTCTCTTCATTCATTCTTCAGTGGATATATTATAAACCTGAAATTATTTTCATATAGCAGAGATGACTTAACAATAAAGCTCTAAACAACTCCAAACAGCAAGACTTATTTCTCATGCTTATTTTTTTACCACTAAATATTAAAATCTCATGTTAATTGAAATTCCATCTGCATGTTAGTGTATATTATAGGCATTACAATTTTTCTCCCCGGAATCGATACTTCAAATATACAAATCAACCATTCGCCCTTGCATGGAGTATTGCTGCCATATATGGTCTGGGGCACCTTCTGTTTACCTCGGAGTTCTTGACAAGATCCAGAGGCGGATATGTAATATAATTGGCCCTGATCTAGCATCTCGTCTACATTCGCTCTCTCACAGACGCGCCGTCGCCTCTCTCTGTCTTTTCTACAAATACTTTCATGGTAATTGCTCCGATGAGCTGCTTTCACTGGTTCCCAGACTCCATGAATTCAAGCGCCCTACGAGGCTGGCATCCCGCTCCCACCCGAACACTGTAGAAACTTTTAAATTAGCCGTCTCTTCTAATCCAATAGCTTCATACCTCGCCAAACCTCTCGCCTGTGGAACACCCTTCCCAATTACTGTTTCCCTGAGAGCTATAATCTCCAACTATTCAAATGTAATGTCAATCGACACCTCCAGTTTCCTTAAAAATCTATATTCGAAATATCCTCATTTTTTCTATCACTTCCTATCTGCTCTTGCTCCAAATCTTCTGCAACCCCTGCATCCTAGTGGTTTCACGCTTTTGCTTGTGGGCGTAATGCTTAAAAAAAATTAAACATTTTAAAAGTTTAACACTTATTAAATTGCTAATTACTTGCAATATTTGAATTAAACATTCAGGTTTATATCAAGCCACAAAATAAAATTAAAATTTTTCGGTTATAGAAAAAAAAAGAATTATTTAGAAAAATTTAAAATGAGGAAACTTCATGATAGCCGCGTCTTAATATGTTTTAAAAAATTTTCATATTTTTTCTAACAGTAAAATATATAAATATTTGCAACACAACCTTCTTATATATTTGTATTTACAATATCTAATATTTATTATAAAATTGTTAAAAATGATTTATATGATTTAAAATATGTATAAAATTCTAACTACGTGTTTAATTTTTTTTTTTAAATATATATATATATATATAAATATATATATATATATATATATATATATATATATATAATATATATATATGAATCAAACAACGATCATTCAGTTTGATAAAAATCTTTTCTTTATGATTTGTCAGACCTATAACTGGAAAAATAAAAATATTTGAAAAAACACACACATATATATTTATATATATATATTTATATGATAGAACACACACACATATATATATAGATACACACAATATATATATAGGATACACACACACAAGTCATAAATAGAAATGACACGAACAAAGACACACATTTTTTTACATATATATATATATATATATATATATATATATAAATAGATATATAGATACATGGATCACACAAGTACAGTATAATATATAAAGATTTCACACAACATATATTATGATACACACACACACACAACAGCACTGTATATATATATATATATATATATATATATATATATATATATATATATTATTGGAAACAAATAATTGAAACAGTCATGATTAAGGATCTATGTTCAATGAAAATGAATTTTAAAGCCCTCAATTATATGAACACAATGCAGTTTCAGGGACATGTATAACAGTAAAGATGCATAAAAAGTAACACTAAACTTGTCTGATGCAAATATATAAGTGCTGCATATAGGAAAGCTAATTACGAATATAAGTTCAAGTTAATAAAATTGTGTAGCGGTTTGCAAACTATTAGGCGATGCCATTTTGTGCCATCAGGCTGCGATTGTTAAATTGTAGTAAGTTGCAATGTGCTGTAAAATGGTATTTCTTCATTCGAATTTGCATAGCATTTATTTCAAACATTGTGGCGCCATGATTTGACATATTGGTGTGTTTTACTATATAGGCAGATATATGTACGCGTGTCTGTATATATTCGTGTGTTCTGATTTAAAATCTGTGCAAAAGAATAATATATCTTCTATAGTAATGATAATGTTTCCTTACAAGGAAATATTTGGCATTCATTGACCTAGCAGCCAGAAGAACTGCTGTCTGAAATTTATAAAATCTTCCTCTTAAAACATTTTTAATAATCTTTCACAAGTCTAGTAGCTGTTATTGCTCTCTCCGTTACTGATTGTGGTATTGTTTCTAACCTTTTATTTGACGTTGTATGGAACGTCATTGCTGTTATTTTTTCTTTGAGTTACATGTCATATCTATTTTAGTTACTGCTGCTCTTGAGTGCCACCAAGTTGGGTGGTTTCTGTTATCTGGCATATTTTGTTGCTTATTTTTTAGCGTAAGTTCACGATGTTCGAAGGAAATTGTTTATCACCAGGACTCATAGGCTTCACTCGCTTCAAGCTATTTTAACCATTGATCTGGGAATTCGGTTGTATACAGCAAACAGTTAAGATATTTCTGAAACGGTGACGCCATACCTGCGCTAGAGGTAGTTTCACCTAACTCTGTAAGTTGTTACAAAACGAAAACGTTAAACAGAAAACTCGTTTCATGACCTTAAATAAATTATATTAAATTAAATTATTCAAACCTGCCGAAATCGAAAGATAGCAGAGTCTTCTCCTGAATCAAAATTACTATCATAAAATTTGTTTATTTCTATGTATTTTTTTTATTCGATTATGTTTTGATACTTGTCCTTTTCATGCAACAATGATTATCGAACAATATTTCTTATTATTTTTCCCCTTAAATTGCTTGCAAAATTAAATCAACAAATCCAGCAAAACTAGTGGGATCAACCTCCTGTTTGTGGATAGTAATTTTTGAAACTTGACTAATGCATGGACTAATAATGCAACACAAAAGGTACTTAGAACAAAATGTATTGAAACAAGAAAGTGTACACAATATTTACGTATAGTCTTTTGTATATTCCTGGTAAGACCGTTCCTGGAGAATGTGTTGACTGAGTCGCAGTCGGGCAGAGTCTCTGGTTGAATCTCTTGATTCCTCCCTCGTCTTTCGGTACCAACCATATTTATATGGTCGGTACTCCACTATGCAAATTAGGTGGATCCTAAAACAATTAATTGAATGAAAGCGATTCAAAAAATAAAGAATGCATAAACGGGTTTTATCAAAATCTAATTGTTAAGTTGGAATCCATAAAAAGAAATAGCGGGTACAGATGGTTATTTATGAATAATTCATGAAGAATAACCTAAGAATATCCAAGAACGGTATTTGCATGAAGAATAACTGGAGACGTCAGAATCAAACCAATTTAGAAATGTAACAATTAGAAAATTTTCATAACAGACAACTGAAATGAGATATAGGAGCCTGAAATAGAACTGGAATAGTGAAATATGCTTTCCAAAAAATGAAAAGTAGGAGAAACAGGAGAATTACACTAGAAACATAGAAAAGAACGAAAAATTGAAAATATCAATCTACCTATATATGACAATGGATGAAGGGAAGACCTGGCGCAATAAATTTTTTTTTTCTACAGAAGGATGTTTAGAATATCGTGGAGAAAATATCCAACAAAGTGAAAGTTTTAAGAAAAATGGAAACAAACATGAATCTAGAATCAGAATGAGACATTTGAACTTTCTAGGAAAACAAGGAAAGACAGGCTTGGAGAATTTGACACCCATAAGAAGGATCTGTAACCTACCTAGTCAGCTTTTTAGATAGCAGAACATGGACTGAGAGTGATAGTAAGCGGATTGTAAAGCGTTCATACCATGCAATACCTGCACACTTATTAGTAATAGTCTAAATAGATTAAGCGTAAATATCATTTTCTTCTGTCCGCTTGTCTTCAATCTGTTATAATATGTATTGTGATTCGGAACTACCTACACAATAGACTCTTCCAGGTCTATATTAAGTTTGCGACACAACATTCTACACAGAGACATAGAGAGAGACAGTGAGAGCCGCGTACGACTACCAGTATTGGACACTAACATATAGTAAGCCCTGCTTACACTATCTCTGTAACCTGTTGTTAATATATCTTTCTTACATCTAATCCGTGTTCCGTGTTTTACTTCTGTGGTCCCGACTTTGGCCCTACATCACTATGAGTATCAGATTTTCCAATCTCTCTTTCCTTAGAAATGACAACTGCCTTTTCCCGATAGTTATGCATTCGTCGTTGTTCGCAGGGTCGGGCCATGGTGTCCTCAGCATCCTTCTGTAGAACCACTTTTCTGTAGCTTCAAATCTCTTCATCTGAGAGGAGATTGTTCAGTATTACACTGCTATATAGGTTAAGTGATATTACGTAAAAGTTCAGTACTGTTTTCTTTGGTTTTAACGAAAATTTCCCGTTTCTTAAAACTGCATAAATTTTGTAATGCATCTTTGGCTATTCAAGCGCACCTTCAGATTTCAGTACCGCACATTCGGTCCTCTGTTAAAACACTTCATTGGCGGCACATAAACGAAGCAAAAGAACTACTAGAGTCTGTTTTAAACACATCGCTGTCGAAGGCCTATTAGAAAAACAGTTGCAATTAATACAGTCATTGTTTCAGTTTCATAATTAATATCCTTGTTGCAGTAATGAATTCTAGTTTTATATTTATTTATAATCCATCTTTTTAATTTATCAAGCTATGTAGAATATTAAACATAAAAAAATAAGAAAAGAAAGAAGTTTTCAAATAATAACATTTGAAAACTCGTGAGGAAATTAATAATAGTTTTTCTTTTCACTTCATACGGTAAATTAGATTTGTTGAAATCTTTTTTCTGTTATTTAAAGAAAATTTTCCATCATTGCTTTTCCAAAAAATAATATTTATAACCGGTGTGTTATTCTCTTGAATTACTGGAGCCATTGCCATGTTGGATGCTACAGAAAAAAAAATCATTCTCGTCGCCATAACGGTGTAAAACCGACGAAGAGCTGTTAAACGTTGTAGGTGATAAGTGAGGAACATAGACCTATAGCCATGTTGCATGTCGTCATATGACTTAGTAAACAAATACTGTAAAAATTTACCAACAATAAAAGGAAGAAAGATATATGCAAAAGAATAATACTTTCCGAAGTAAACAAAACAAATTAAGAAAACATGAAAAAGTGCGTCGCTTCTTAGAGCATAAATGTCATGATGTTTAAAAACATCATTCAACATTGTTCCTCTTGAATGTAAACAAACGCTTCTCTCGGAGAAATGTTCATAATTCATCAATTTTCTTAAAATTATCAAAACCTGTTTTTTTAAAAACAATAAAAAAGGAATGATAAATGGAAACCAAAAATATTGCGTGGAAACATTGATGGCAAATTAAAGTCAACAGGAACAGAAAACTATAGAATCACGTGGTGCAAAAAAGAAAGTAAAATTATGTGCAACATTACATGAGTTCGGAAGAAAAAAATAAATGCTAGAAAGACAAAAAAGTAGTTATAATGCGTTTATATATATATATATATATATATATA
This sequence comes from Acanthosepion pharaonis, assembly GCA_903632075.3. Lineage (NCBI taxonomy): Eukaryota > Metazoa > Mollusca > Cephalopoda > Sepiida > Sepiidae > Acanthosepion > Acanthosepion pharaonis. The sequence goes on from CAHIKZ030001704.1 coordinate 306,725, forward strand.
TATATATATATATATATATATATATATATATGTGTGTGTGTGTGTGTGTGTGTGTGTGTGTGTGTGTGTAATAAAAAAAAAAAAAAACAGTAAGATATATAAACCTGTGTCATAGATATTTTTATTTTTACAAAATAGTGCTCAATGTAAATTCGCTTGAGGATGAAATAGAACTAATGTCTTTAATTTAATTACAAAATTAAATTCGGAGCTTTTAGCTTCCATTTTTGAAACATAGTTAGAACTGTGTAGCGAAAAAAACATATTTTAAATCAATTAATTTATAATATATATATATATATATATGTGTGTGTGTGTGGGGGGGATTATTGGTAAAAGGAAAACGTAGATCGGGTGTCTTGAGAGAAAAACTTTTATTATAGGGAAGAGTATCAAGATTTATCATTAGTAATGAGTTAAATATTAAAAATAAGATGAGCTTAAGTGATCATATAAATGATTACTATAATTATATGTATATATTGTTATAGTCGATATACATACATGCATGCATACAGAAACGCACACACACACATTTATATATAGTACGGCAGAAATACATCCCTGATAATGGTAAGACATTATTGACTGTGTTGTCTTCACCTACCTAATTTCTTTCTATTATGTGGGAGGTAATTCTGCCGCACCCTAAACACACACGTTTTGATTTATATAGTTACCTACATTTACGAACGCCTTCTCCCGATGTTATTTACGCTCCTCATATATATATATATATATATTCTTACCAACGAAATTAACAGAAATATTCATCTTATTAATATAAACTGGACATTATAACCAAAATAAAAAAAAAAAATGTCGTAATTGTTTTAAAAATGTCGTAATTGTTTTAAAAATGTAATTGTTTTAATTATTGTGAGGTTCATCGGGAATTTGAATAGCAAGAAATCGTCTAATGTTTTCGGTTACGTAATTTTTGTCCATATGCACATATTTTTCTTCTCTGTTCAGTGGGCGACAATGGCTCTTCACTATTTCCTATCATCGTAGTTCAAAATCTTGTTAGTTTCTTTACTATAACTCTCAGTTCGTCTTGCTATCCATTTACAAACGCTCGTGATGTAGTTTTCTTTTTTTCTCCCCACTTCCGGCTCTCTCGCTTTCAGTATGTCCTTTGTCAACTTCTCCAAATCTGCTTTCCTTATTATAAGCGCTGGAAAAGTAAAGTTTATTTCTAATGTCATTTTAATGTTCTCATTTTCTTTAACACTTCCTACGTTGCGTTTATAGAATTATAAGCATCGTTCTGTAAAACAACATCTGTTGCTTTTTACTCTATGAGGAAATTGTCAAACATTCAATGCTATATCGGAAGGTTGATATTGAAGAATAGTTCGTCTTCACTTTCTACTGAGGTATTCCTATTTCTTAAGAATTGGCTTGTGTCCGTTATGTTCCAGTTTTTAGTACGATATTGACCTTATCTAATTTAGTCCATTTTAATGTATGTATTCCTTGGGGATATCGACAATACGCGTTTGTGTCTACGTATAAAACCGATAGTTAATGCTAATTGTAGGTAATGGTTAATAAGCAAAAGAGTAGAAAAGACTTTTACCGTTTCTTTATGTAAATCTATGCAAAACTAAGTATGCTATGCATGAAGGTAGACATAGAATATTAGAAAGATTGGTGACAACGTCAGCTAACAAGAAAATGTGTATGGAAATCGCACAGAATATTTAAAAATGAAAATAAGGATTACAAAATATCCATTGAGCAAAAAATTAATTATTGTGCGAATAGACCGTTTTGAATACTATCGCTTGATATAAAGGACAGATTAAGAATTTCAAAAGATAAAAATGAAAACTATATAAATGAATGAATGAAACAAGAATGGATTTTAAATTATGTAAATAAAGTTAAAAATTAAAAAAAAATGAAACAAAATAGCACAAATATTTTAAAAGTTATACAAGGGAAAAAATAGTTGGGAAGAAAAATATCCTAAAATAACAGCTAAAAAAGAAAGTGAAGAAAATCAGTAATATAAGTAGAATTCTCTTTAGTTATCAAACGAAATAAGCAAAACATTATTTTATATCCAAAAATAAAGAATATACTTCAGTACAACTTGAAAATAGCAAAGCCTTTGTCTATTTAAACCATTTTGATACGTATTAGAAAGACAAAAATACTACTCGAAATCTCATTTTATATTTAGAAATATTTCTTTGTCCAGAATTCCATCTATCCTCTTTATTAGGAATAAGGCTGATTACTTTAGAAAGCGTTTTTGAATCAATAGTAACAGTTACGAAAGAATTTAACACTTTATTCTGCAGAGATTTCAATTATAATCCGTCGATGTTTGGGTGGTGTCTTGATTACTTCAATATACTTTATAACTCAAAAGGTCCATAGGTTGCCACCATTTCCAAATTAAATAAAGATAAACATTACACCTCACCAGATTTCGTAAGAAATACGCTAAATTCATGACAGATGTGGATTGTTTGTGAATTGGTTTTATATTTTCAATTACTTTGGTTTTGATCATTTTTTTGATTTGTTCTTACTGTTTTTTTTTTGTATTTAGAACTTGCTTAAATAATATTTACTGCGAAAATTGTTAAAGGATGTAAAAGAAAAAAGATAAACGTTCAAATCTAAGATTAAGGAACGTTCACGACTTGTCTCGTTTCTTAACATCTGACCAATTGAAAAAAAATATATTTGAAATTCCTTCTTTGCTGTACTAAAAATCTTCAGCACCCATTTATATATTATTTAAATATCTCTGTTTTAGATTTCTATCTGTTCAGGTGAAAAGATGAGGGGAATGATAAAAAATATATACCATAATGTACATAAAAATATCCAGAAAATGTTATTCTTAGAATATTTGTGAATGTTCAAATCTTGTAAAGCACACACTGACACATGAACTCTCTCTCTCTCTCTCTCACACACGGACGGATATATATATATATATATATATATATATATATATATATCTTCTTTCCTTTCCTTTTCGCCCTCCCTCTTATTCTGATCTTCAACATTAGATCGTCTATGGTGTGTGTATGTCACCATGAAATCTATCTTTATGCATTAGACATCCGACAACATTCATATTTCTCTTACTTAAACCCCTTCCACTCATCTCTCCTAAAATTCTCTCTGTTAAGGTTTAATCTCCCTCCTCCTCATACTTACACTCTCTCTAAATTCTGTTTTTATTTCCGGAGTTGTTTTTTCTGTTTTCTTTTTGAATTTGTAGGTCTGATGAATTGGATCGTATTTACGATTCCAATGGAATAAATTATGACCATGGAATATTAGTGTTTAAGCCTTTTTATTATATCCTTACTTTGTCCTGAACATTGTGCTCTACCTGGATTCTATCCTCTCGGAATTTTTATTCAAAAAATATACATGTATGTGTATGCACCTATGTATATATATTTATATATTTTGCATATGTATGTGTATATTTACCACTAACATTATATATATACTAGCAGCATGGCCCGGCGTTGTCCGTGCTTGATTCAAAAATCGTACAACTTATACAGCAATTTTCTTGCATGAAAAGGAAAAATATATCAGTGATTATAATAAAAAGATTTTAAAATGTTTTTATTATACATGCAATTTTCTATGTATCTGTCTCTGTCCATCTGTCTCATTGGTAGAATAATGTGTCTAATTTTGTCACGATTTTTGGGATTATTATTTTCTGTGGATTTTTCTTGTTCTAGTTTGTTACCTATGTCGCAGTAATCCTTCCCTGTATAAAGACTTTTTCAAAGCCCGTATCCTACATGTGGTTCCTAACTATGGTGTTAATTATCTACTTTCTAATGTTACTGGTGAATTTGAATCTTAAACTTCCGTTTCGGTTTTTCATCATTTTTTGGTAGATGGCTTGATTGTAACGTCTAGACCAGTAGTGGTCAACCTTTTGATTCCATGCGCCAATATTTTGTACGATTAATTTAAATGCGCCACACAAACATTCACTTTCTTTCAGTACGTGTTGTAATATGGACATATTTTAGAGTTATAATAAAATCTATTTATTTGAAAAATATATGCTTATGACGAGGGGCGTATCCTTTTAGCACTTTCGCAAAGGACGTGCAATAAATATAAAATCACTGAATTGAATGAGTAGAAGTGGCTTAGTTTCTTTTCATCAAAAGGATGCAATGCGCCACTTGTAAGCATCCAATGCGCCACTTATGGCGCATGCGCCACAGGTTGGCCATCCTTGGTCTAGACGTTCTATATATTTTCATTTACTGTCCATGCATACATATTTAAGATCCTGTTGTAGATAGTCAATTGGCTTTTGGTTTAAGTTATTGATATATGGACACAGAAAATCCGACTGTCATTTAGTAGAAGTTCCAGTCCAAATTTTCTTACTCTGTCAGAAATTGTTTTCTTCCAGTTTAAGAGGATTTAACGAGATTGTGAACATATCCGGAGAACATAGGATTTGATGCTATCAATTTGTGTTTGCATCGTGCGATGACGTTTTCATGAATGCAGTCCATATTATTTTTTCTATTTCTGTAAGTATTGGCTGAATACTAGAGATTATCGTATTTTCTGATTATGTATATATTTGTCTTCCCGTTTCCAGTGTAGATGGAATGAAGGATTCGCATGAGTAGGATATAGCATCCGAAGAAATGTGACTAAGTAGAAATGTTTTTTTAATGAAAATGCATTTCTCCTTCCTATAATATGTTGGCGTCTTCAGGTCAGAATATATGATGAGATTGTGTTTTATTTTTTGTATCAAAGTCATTAATATTTGTCTGCTAGAAACACAAATGCTTGATTTTGTCCCATTTTTTCACTAATGCTCGCATTATATATCCTACTAATACGCGCATCGTATGTATGTGTGTGTGCGCGTGTGATTATGAAACCGCTCTCGATTTTTTTGTGTTTCTGAGAGACCCGGAGAAACCTGGCCTCATTGATTCATTCTATCCGTAGTTTTCCAAAAAATCTGTGACTCTCATCAGCTATTTTGCTAGAACGTGTAAACAATTCCAATTTTATAATAAGGTATTTTTGGCATTAACGTTATTCTTCATCAAGGAGATGAAATTATGTAGGTCTAAGTAGATTATAGTTGCAAAAACTGGCTTCTCGTTCCATATCTCCATCTCGACCTGAATTGATATATATATATATATATATATATATATATATATACACACACACACACACACACACACACACACACACACACACACACACACAGAGGGTGCGATGTATAAATTGTCGTCTAAGTTACGTAAAAATAATACTGAGATCTCATTTTCTCAGTTATATTTACATAAATTAAACAAAAATATCTTGAAATACTAAATAGTAAACTTATTCAATAAAATCGCCATTGGTGTCAACAAAGTCCTCCAGACGACTTCGGAAACTTCTGCAAAATTTTGGACACCCACCTGCCATAATCCTTGCCTTCAGTTCATCTTTGGTGTTACAAGGAGTTTTGTTGGTCACTCGCTCAACTGCAACCAACACATAATAATCAAGGTGATTGCAGTCTGGGGAGTTAAGTGGGAGGATGTTAGGGGTGATGTAATTGCATAAATTATCTGTCAGCCTTAACTGGGTGCTCCTGGTTGTGTGTCATGGTGCAGAATCTTGTTGCAAGACATAGGGTCTTCTAGCAGCCATGCTGTTGGCCTAGGGCAGCACTATCTTCACAAGGCACTAGATATAGGCCTCTGTTTTGAGTCTGAGGCCATCACCAAAAATATCCGGAGATTTTTTTCTTATCAGAACAATCAGAGTGGGTTTTTCGAGCTGCCGTGCCTTCTTAATCACCATTAGACTCATCCAACTCTTTCAGAATCCTCTGAACTCTCCTCAGATTGACATCCAAACATTCTGCAATGTTCGCATTGGAGCTTCCGGCGGGAATGCCAAGCAGTACGCCAAGGCGTTTCAAAATTTATGACGGAGTGAATTGCATTACGGGGATTATTTCTCATAGACGGTGCTCAACTGACTCTAATGTCAAAAATTGGCACAAGATATACGGAAAAAATGACGTGATACGTTGAAGTTTTTTTTAGGCATTTTGATATTTCATTTCGATATTTTGTTTTGACATTTTGCAATAACAGTGAAAAGTCTTTCAATTTGTAGATGTGTTTTATCCAGAGTTTTGAAAATTCTATGACAAATTTTCGATAAAAAATTGGGTCTCCGGTACAACCTTTGTAATATGAAATGATATTTTTGAACAATCATCATATACAGTGTAACCCGGATATAAGAGACCCGGATATAAGAGAAAGCCGGATATAAGAGAGATGTTCTCTGGTCCTAAATTAGAGCCTGTGTTAATGTATATAAAATAGACCAAACCCGGATATAAGAGAAACCCGGATATAAGAGACTTCTCCGGTCCCGACAACTCTCTTATATCCGGGTTGCACTGTATTCACTTTTTAAAAATCACTACTATTATATATTCGCTTTAACATTTACTTGTATATACTTGTGTGCTGATGGTACTTGATTTAATTTACATAGGAAATATAATTTTCCATCATAAACCTGGTATTTCCTGGAGATATTAACATTCTTCTCACGGATAATATAATGCTTGTTTCACATGTTGTGCAAACTGCCGTTTTTATTCAAAAGTCAGTATATTTCAACAAATCCCAGGATTAATTTAGTCGGCCAAACACTAATATTATTTATAATGAATCCATATTGCTGTAAACTGGTATATAAGGAGACATTTACATGACGAAATTACAGACGAGAAAGACACCAGGAAATATTGTATTATCTTCGAGAATATCTGCTTTGGATTTCAGCAAAATTTTCCATTTTTTTTTTTAAGCGTTTCACCCCAAGTAAGGCGGGAAGCCACTAGGACGCAAGAGGTTACAGAAAATTTGGAGCAAGAGCAGATAGGAGTGATAGAAGAAAGGATGAGGAGAAGGGTAGTGGATAGATCAAGGCAACTGGAGATGTCGATTGACATTACATTTGAATAGCTGGAGATTATAGCTCTCAGGAAAACTGGAATAGAGAAGGGAGTTCCACAGGCGAGAGGTGCGAGAGATGAAGCTGTTGGAGTAGAAGAGACGGCTACATTTAATAGTTCCGACAGTGAAAGGGTGAGAGCGGGATGCCAGCCTCGTAGGGCGCTTGAACTCATGAAGTCTGGGAACCAGTGAATGCAGCTCCAAGGAGCAATTGCCATCAAAGTATTTGTAAAACAGACAGAGAGAGGCGACGGCGCGTCTGTGAGAAAGAGACTGTAGACGAGATGCCAGAGCAGGGCCAATTATATTGCATATCCGCCTCTGGAGCCTATCAAGGACCCCGAGGCAAACAGAAGGTGCTCCAGACCATATATGGCAGCAATACTCCATGCAAGGGCGAATTGTTGATTTGTAGATCTGGAGGATCGGTTTCGGGGAGAAAAATTTCCTGGCGCGGCACAGGGAGCCAAATTTCCTTGTGGTGGACGAAGCAATTGACAAATGTTGAAATGGTGCATATTTTTTGAAAATTCTGATGGTTCAAATAGATATATTGACGTAATTAGGGAATACACAAAATATCAGAATTGGCATTTTCTTCTGGTCTGAGGATGGAAGTCTCTTTTATTTCTTGAGACTCAGTAGGATAGATGTACACGACTGCGATACATATTTTAATGTTCTATTATAATTGATCGTAAACCAGTTTCTCTATTATATGATATAATGAAAAAAAAAAATAAAGTAGTTTCTTTATAACCTTTACGACTTACATATGATAATGTTAGTTCTTTCGTATGGAATATAAAATATGAAGTATTCATAGATTCAACGATTGTTTTACTATCGAAGCAATTAATGCTTATACGCGTCTACGGAGATCTTCGGCCATAGAATCAAAGGATACCGGTAAGAGAATATAAATCATTATGAAATATTATGTAAGATTAGCATGCAAGGACAATTATTCATGTCTATAGTGTAATCTTATGAATAAGTTATGGCTAAAAGTGGTGGGCATAAGTTTTCAATATTCTGCTGAACACAAATATAAGATTTTAAGAGAAAAATATATTAACCTCTACAGCGATGAAGCATCAAGTCCACATGAAGTAGAATAGATTGAAAATATATAATATAATGAAATACATGATATTATTATTAGTTTCTGTTATTAATAAGAAACCTCGTCAATGCTCCAAAAACTTGTATAGTTACTTATATATATATTTATATATATATATATATATATATATATATATATATATATATATATATATATATATATATATGTATATACAAAATTATAATTTACTTTTGTGTTTTATCCCAAATAGTCCAAAGTTAAAGGAAATGCTACATCTCAAACCAGAGCTAAAAAATTGTTTGAGAAGCCCAGCCTTCTAGCATATGGTAGACCTAACAAGAAAATTATAGGTAGTAACCACATTTCAGAGGACAAGGTAATTTGTAATAAATTAAAGACAAAAACAACAGGATTTTCCCAACCATGTAACAACAAAAGGAGCTTATGCTGCAACCACATTAGAAACAATATATAGGAAAATCTGAATAGCCATTTCACTACAGAATTAATAATTATCGCAATGGAACTGTCGACTCCCCATGAAAGATTATTAAACACACTCAACAGAGACACATCTCCTTTCCAAGAACCAATAAAATTGTCAAAATGACCGAGGGAATTCAGAGCAGCATGAATCCATCCAGCTCTTACCTTAAATAACAATTTAACAGAGACTGTTTGACCAACACAAGGACTGACCAAAAATCATGTTAAACCACCAAAAAAAAAAAAAAAAAAAAAAACCAAATGAAAACTACAGAAAAAAGTTCATTTTCTCCATCAGGACATTCATTTCTGTAGCTCACTGCTACTAGCGAGCAGAAAGCATTTTTTTTCTCCTGATGATGGCCATGTTGGCCGAAACTAGTACAGGAATCTAACTGAAATAATAAAAACGAAAGAATATTAATGTACAATCCAGTAGGTCTGAAGATTTTAATTTTTTAATATTTCTATTATTCAAACATGAATACAATATATTTTTTGATGGACGAACACACACACACACACACACACACACACACAAACACACAACACACACACACAGGATCACATCTTTTTTATTTGCGCTGTTATGTATAAATTGCCTTTTTTAGAATAGAGATATAAAATTGATAGAATTTTATATCCATAACGTAATCGGACAAGTAAAAAAAAAATAAAAAAACAAATAAAATTATATTTCGGATTATACCAGTTTATCAGCGAAACTTGTTAATATAGCTGTTTTAAATACATAATGGACTCTCCCGTCGGTTTCGACGTATGAGGATCTGACAGCTTACTGATTCAGTCATGAAATTTTGTGTGATAAATAATATATATATATATATATATATATATATATATATATATATATATAATATATATATGTATATGTATATATAAAATTCTAAATTAGGCAAATTAAAAATAACACTGATATCCTATTTTAACGGATATATTTACCAAAATTACAGAAAAATATCTTGATAAAACGAGTGAAAATTTATTTAATAAAATTGTCATTAGCATCAACCACTCTTTCCTAATGCTCTGCACTCTTCTTAGATTGACACCTAAACACGCTGAAATGTTCGTATTGGAGCTTCCGGTGCAAATATCATGCAGTTCACCATGTCATTTCTAAACTTCTGGCTGAGTGAATTGCATCATGCTGCTCTTTTACTCACAGACGGTTCCCAATTGTCGCTACTATATTGTGCATTTGACAAAATCAAAACAAAAAATAAAAATAAAACGCGCATGCGCAAAATGAATAATGTAGAATGAAAACAATTTACCCAAATTACAAATTTATTTATCTTTATTTCCATTTACATCCATCCATCCATATATATATATATATATATATATATATATATATATATATATATATATATATATGAAGAAATATACTCTTAAGATGTGCTATATTTATGGGATAAATGTGCTCAATATCAGAGATAGAGCGTGAATAAATAGAAAAAGTGAACATAGAAGTCAACACTTAGAGGCGATAGTCTGTTTCATGCTAGATGCAATCCTCAAAATACGAGTGTTGTTATTTTTTTTTTGCTATTTTTTATATACGGGTCAGTGGTGCACTAAATGGATAATCTATTTTGGCGGTTATTTCAAGTTGGAAAACGTTTATTTTTTGGGCGTTAAATTATTTTGCTTGTTTTTATAGATTTTTATTTTTTTATTTTTATTTCTTATCTTATCTTAATTATTTATTTAATATTTTTATTTTAATCGGTGTTTTTATTAACGTAGTAAAAATTTGTTTATATCGCTTATTTAATAGTTTCGTTTTGGTTTGGGAAGATAAAGCTAAATAAATTACTGAATAAATAGCTTTAATCCATATATATTGATTATTAATTCAAACTCTATTACCTTTAATTTTTTAAAATCTCTTCATATCCCGTTAAACTTTAAGAAGTTTATTTAAAGTAGAAATTTTTCGAAATATTGCTTATTTTATATACTTTTATATAATATTGTTGCTTTACATAAATGCATTTTCTTACATATATATTCCTCTCTATCGTGGTTTTATTTATTATTTAATAAAAATCTCATGGATGGTTTTATATTAGAAAAACATACACTCACATGTATGTGTATCGTTAGCGAGGCTGAATATGTGTCAAAATATTAACCAAGGAAGGAGACAGATTTTCGATTTTGCACTTAAAATCTTTTTTCAGATATATTCTCAATTGCCGATTCATGTAACGGTTTATATCTACAATCCAGGTGTTTAAATTAGTTCACGACGAGTGTTACGACAACTGAGACAACACACCATTTGTTTTTCCCCTTTCTACACGTTGATAACTTAACATCTCTATGTCCCCCACCAATTCAATATGAAATCACTATTCTTAACTTTTAAACGTATAGTAGATTTTTCCATTTTCATTTGGTTACAGGTCTGAAGATGTGAAGCCGTGTTTTATCGACTTCAATGAAATAAAATATCACTTTTGGTTTTTTAAGTGTTTTTCATTATATAATAATTTCTATGTCAAAAATATATAAGCTCTCAACGGATCAATATATTCATGGAAAAAAATTCCATACCAATGATTGATTAACAATGATATTTTAATATATATATTTATATATATATATATATATATATATATATATATTATATTATAATATATATATATATATATATATATATATATATATTTATAATATGAAAATTTTTTTATACTTTCTTAATATATATAAAAAATTTTTTTGTAAAAAAATTTTTTCTTTAATAAAAAAATAATAATATGTTTTTTTATGAAAGTATTTATTTATTTTTATATATATATTTTTATATTTATTTTTATTTATCTATGTATATGTATATATATAAATAAATATAAATATATAAAAAAATAAATATATAAAAATATAAATAAATATAAATATATAAAAAAATATATATAAAAAATATAAATAAATACTTTCATAAAACATTATTATTTTTTCATTTGCAACTTTTTAGTTGTTTTATCTATCTATCTATCTGTCTATCTATCTATCTATCTATCTATCTATCTATATATATAATAGTTGTTTACTTCTAAACCGTTTGTACGTCTGCTATAGTTATTAGCTCGTCTCTGTTATAGACACCTGTACTTGTACGGTCATGTTTCATTATTAGGCAAATAGTGGCTTATTATTTAAATGATGCGGAGGGCAATTCAGTTGAGATCACAGAATCTGACTTATTGAATTATTGAACAAGGTCAAAAATCGTACGTTGAAAATATGTCAAGCATTTCCCATTTGTCTAATCGAACATAGTGTGATTCAACCTGGGGATAATTGTCAGAACGATAATTCTCTGACGTCTACCCCACATAATTATCCCGACATGCTAATTAACAAGAAAAGATATATACGACTATATTTTTTAGTGGAGAAGCGAATTTTTCATGTATTCAACTAATTGAATATAAAGACGAATACAATGGCTTCCCTCTTCATGCTCGGAATAAGCTCAGTTTTGTTTTTCCTTCAGTAAATACTGTAATAACTGTTGTCCTACAATATTATCCAGAATCATTTCTTCGAAACGTAATTAACAACTATTAAAAGTAAACACTTAATAAGTCAGTTTAGTGGATGTAACGAATATAAACTAAATCATATATATAAATTTAATCAAAATGAAAATATCATTTTTAAAGTAAATTGTATAAAGCTTACCTTGATTTATGGAGAGAAAATGGAAAACACAACTGCATAAAAAAAAATATTATGATTAGAATAAAACAGAAATAAATGGTGTCGAGTTGTAATATTGGAAAAAATATAGATTTTCTATTACAAATGATTAAGTAATCCAGAGAGTAAATATAATTTTCTTCACAGAATTTTCTAAAAGACAAGAAGTGATCAAACTTGTTATGTAAATTGATCTACAAAGATAAATAGGCCCACAGGACATTATTAAATAAATGGAAGGAAAAACGAAAAATTGTAATAATGCATATATAACAAGACATTACGAAAAAAAAAAATATTTTTTAATATTTGTATATATATATATATATATATATATAAATATATATATATATATATATATATATATATATATATATATATATATATATATATAATTTTGTATATGTGTATATATAGAAATTATTATATATATATATATATATATATATATATATGAATACAGAATATATATAAGCAAATATGAGAGAAAGTGATATAATAATTATATATATAATTTAAATAAAAACAAAATTTTTAAGGTTAATTTTTTCAAAACATGGAACCTTAAAGTTCCTGTTTTTATTTAAATTATTTCACCACAACCCTTTTAAAAGGACGGCGGATCATCAGATTTACTTTCAAAAAAAAAAAAAGAAAATTTACACATTTTGACGGGCCGTATTAAACATATGTAAATTAACGAAGTGAGAAAGTGAGGGGGAGAGAGAAGACATGAGTGAGTTAGCAGACATTGACACATTTAAACGGTTAACTTAACGGAAGATATATATTGATATCGAAGGGTAGAGAAGAAAAATCCATAGAAAGAAAAAAGAGGAAGGAAGTTATGAGAGAAGATGTCACTAATTTTCTTTAAAAAAAAAAAAGGCTAGAAACAGACGCTGTTATTTTGTTTTACTTTGAAAGTGTTATTTTGGGGGTTCATAAAAGATTATAATGTTTGATATAAATTTGAATGTCTCTAAACTGTCTACAAAGAATTTAATTTGATGTTTGTTAGTGATTTAAATTTTTTAAAAATGTTCGGGATTTTCTATGAAATAGTCTATTAGAAAAAATATTCATAGAAAGTACAATAAAAGAATAAAATTTTATTTTAAAATATAAGTTTACTTCTAGTAATCTTTTTTAATCTCTTTAAAAAATTTTTATTATTGATTATTAAGTTGACATCTCTATCCGTTTGAATTTTGTTTATGAATTTAACTCGTGACTGTTTCTAGATAGGTAATCTCTTTTACTTAAAGTTTAGTTGTTAATATGGGATAATATTTGAAGGTAATATCAAAGATCTTGCTCTGTCATATACTGCATACACACCCATGCAAATATCACATATACACACATTCCTTTACATATTCAATCACTAATACAGGTACCCATGTACCGAAATACACAGGTAACTACATGTATTAACATCTACCTAATTATCAAAAATTTTTCCAATTCAAATGTTTTATCATCAATAATGATTATTAAAGGGTAATATATTTCAATTTAAATTAAATTATCAATCTCTCTGGATTTTATCCTCCTTAGTTTTACCCATACGGATTACCTAGTTTTTCATAAACTATATATATATATATATATATATATATATATATATTCTTAAAGAAGAGACCCTTTAAAACGAAAGTACCAAATGAAAGACTATAGAAACAATTAGGAATAAATTAAGAATAGAAATAAACAAAGAAAATAATTTAGATAAAAATAATAACAACGAAAATAACGAAAATATCATCACTAATTAAAACATAATATAATGCAATAATGATAAGTAAAAATTTAAATAAAAATAAATCTAAGAACAAATAAATAATAAAGAAAGAAACCTTATAGCAAAAACAAAATAGAATAATAATAATAATAATATTAAAAATAATAATAATAATAATAATAACAATACACACTGACAGAACAATCAAGGCCAACCGGCCAGATATTGTTATTAAAGACCACAAACAAAAACGGTGCCTCCTTATTGATATGGCAGTCCCTGCTGACTGCAATGTATCTTTGAAGATATTCAAAAAGTTGTCAAAGTACAAGGACCTTGAAATAGAAATCGCGAAAATGTGGCATATGGGAACATCAACAATCCCTGTTGTAGTTGGAGCCCTAGGACTGGTTGGAAAAGATTCCAGTAGACTAATTGAAGGGATTCCTGGAAGTCCATGCCTCAAGGAGATACAAAAAATTGTTCTGACAAGTACAGCCCACACTTTACGAAGGGCTTTATCTATGTAATTTTTTTTTTTTTTTTTTTTTTTGTTTTTTTTGTTTTTTTTTTTTTCAGTGGAAAGTGTCATGACGCCATTTCTAACCTTAGGTTTGGGCGGGACCCGGAAAGAAATGTGTAAACGCCAGAAATCAAAGAAAATAAAAGTAATAATAATAATAATAATAATAACATGGTAAAATCAAAGATAATAATGATAGCCATCGTAGCATTAATAGTAATTGGGCGAGAAAGAAAACAATAGTTATAGTAATGGGTGAATAATAAAAAAAGATGTTGGAACATTATATATGAAAAAATAACCTTAGAAGTAAAAAATTGAAATTTCTAAAATAAAATCAGTTTAAATCTACTTAGGTGAAAAACACTTGGAAATTAAATCGTTCCTTTTGTTTTAAAAATTTTGAGGAAAATAGGAAATTATTCTAATTTTGTAACAGAAAATAGATTCGAATATATATGAGAATATATAAAATATATGCAAACATTAAAGTACATATATTATATAAAAAATCTAAAATAAATTTCCCCAATATATAGAATTTATTTTTTTCCACATTTATTTAAACTCAAACGTGTTTATGCATAGAGTAATTTTCACATTCAGTTGGTAAGGACAACTCATTGGTCACACAAATTCGCATATGTAGATATATATATGAATATATATATATATATATATATATATATATATATATATATATATATATATATATATATATATATAAATCAAACACAAAATATATATAAATTTATAAATCTTTGATGGACACACATCAACTTATCGTGAACGATAACACACACACATTATATATATATATATATATATATATATCTTTATATATTTAAATAAAATATTCTTATCGTGAACGATAAATGAGGGGCATATAGTGGATGATTTTTTTAAAAAAAATTTAGGTAAAGGAAATTGTGGAAAAATAAATAAAGGGAAAGACATATTTCATTTGTGCTTTTTATAAAAAATACAAACGCAAAAAATGGGTGACAAAGCCACACTGACAGATGACATCTGTTAAAGTAGGATTTTGGTGGCGTCTCTGCTTCAGAGCTCAAAAGCTGTTCACAGCTTCTAATTCAGTCTACTGATCTTAAAACCCTTTATATTTAATGAAACCTGATTTACACCGCTCCTTTCGATTTGATGCTTGGTATTTTTCCCAGGTTTTCAGATCAAATTTGAGACGTTTCAAGTTGTTTTTCAATTTATCTTTATAGCGTAAGAGTGGACGACAACTGAATTGTTTGGAGTTTGGCAGTTGTCCATATTAAACCTTTTTTGAAAAATATGCTTATAAAGCGGGAAAAAATATGACCAGCTTTCCTAAATTTTATCTTTGCTAGAATGGTTTCAATGCCGGCGATGTTGTTAAATTTCGTCAGTATTGCACTATTCTTGACCTGTCATCCTATTTTCTATCAAATATGGCAGGAAGACCGCGCATGTGAAAGGCGTAAAGTCGATTTATGTGCTTGCGGTACAGAGTCCAAGTTTCAGCACCATAGAGAAGCTTTGAGAGAATGACTGATCTGTATATGTCGATCTTTATTCTGAGAGACACGTCTTTGGTGTTCCAGAACCTCTGTTTAAGATTACGGAATGCTGTGGTAGCTTTGGCTATTTGACAATTGCCTATTTCTCTGTCCATTTTTTCCATCAGAAAAGACTGTTAATCCAATATGAATGTGAACGTTTTCAATTTTTCAAATACCGTACATCAATGAATACAGTAGAATTTGTTAGAGATGCAATGTCTGGCACTTTTGGTAATTAGCTAATAATCTTTTTTGTTAATAGCGATCTTTTCAAATACTTTCGCTGTTTCAGACTGTATACTAATAGTGCGGTATCATCTGCAAAGAGAAATCGCATACCAGCTGCAGACCAAGTTTTGATATTATTTTTAAATGGATATTGATTGTATAAAACATTTAATTGCTCTGAATTTAACAATGACTTCTTCACTTACAAGTCAGAGAATGCTTTTTTCACAGCCCAGAAAGGAAAATGTGTAAAGGGAATAAAGCAAGGAGGCAACTTTTTTTGTACCGTTGGAGATATAAAAAGGCGTCCGATTTTTCACTCCCAGACCTTACAAAAATTTAATTCCCAATGAATGGCGATAATAATATGGAGCATTTTTTATTTAGAACACCTAATTTTGACAAAAAATTTTCAAAGAAAGTTTGGAAGGAAAAGTATCGAAAGCCTTTTGAAGTCTACAAAAACATAAAATAGATCCTTGTTTTGTATAAAAAATTTTCACCTGAACATTGAAAAAAGATCATGTCCATGCTTTGTCTACCGGATGAAAAACCGTACTGGATATCTGGTAATGCCGATTCTGAGACAAATTCATTAAGATTATTTAGGATGATAGGAGTGAAGGATTTTGCCAGCAACCGAAAGAAAGATATTCCTCTATAGTTGCTTACACTCACGCCTGTTTTTTTGCGCTTATACAAATGGACACTTGAAAATTTATACTATATTATAGAAAATTAAAAAAATAGATAAAGAACGTGTGATATTCAATACCAACCCACGTACATTTTTACATACACACACACACTTTTACAAATCGACATACAAAATAACATGAATGTACAAAATATATTATTACTATCAAACACAACACACCCATACACGACCCTGTTTTTTTTTGTTGGACCTATGTCTGTCTAATGATTTGCAACCATACCCATGTTTCTAAATTAACACTTTCTTTTTCATTATTCATAATCCATAAATTTTCATTTATTTTTGGAATTTTGATTTGAATTTTAATTAAAACTTAATTCTCTAAATTTATTTGTTTTATTCGCCTATTTCAATCTCTCTAATTGCATTTGACAATATCATCTTGATTTCTAATTATTATTCATTTACTAGGGACTATTTTATGAAACCTACTACCAGTCAATCCACTGTAAAAAACCACTTTTGTTTATAGTTCCAGAAAGTACTAAATTTCTAGGCCCGTCAATCTGCTAAATTTTCCTACTAACCAGTGAACGATTTAAATCTCACCCTATTCTTCCGCAAATCTTTGTCCATCCCACCCTTTACAGAGCATTCACTCCTTCTATCACCCTCTTGCGTACCCTTCAACTTAATGTCTCCACTGACTATTAGTCTTCGGTCTAAACAAACAAATGCTTAAGTATTATTATATTAATACCGACCTTTATTTGAATTAAGATCTTTCATTAAATTAATTTGAATCGGCCTCGTTTGTCCTACCTGAAAACAACAAACCGTATTGGTCAAATAATAAAAATACAGCACAATATAAAATCTCAGAATTAGAGAATAAATTCTCGGCTGGTTAACCGAGACTGTTTACAAAACCACTAATTCAGGATTAGCACGTCTTTTTAGTCACCGCTTAATCTTTCACCTTCCCTTATCACTACCAATCTAATGTGTATATTTATATATATTTTTCTTCATTTAAATTTCGTTCTGAAGAGATGAACACCTGGGGTGCACGAAATAAATTTAATCTAAATGGATAATTATAGTCTCCGTCTTCTTCCTATTATTATAATGCTCTGTAATCTACATTGAGCTCTTCCTTGGAGATATATCCTCCTTGGAATTATCCCTGTCACAAACTGGCAAGACATATATATATATATATATATATATATATATATATATATATATATATATATATATATATATATATATTGTGTGTGTGTTGTTTGTGTGGGTATATATATATATATATATATATATAAGATATATTTATTATAAAAGTTTCATTTATTTGTTTGGATAAGTCCTGTTATTATGTACATCGTCTTTGTCATGTTGTATTGATAATGTTATAATTTATGAATATATCCTGAAGATGGTTTGAAGACCGAAACGTCCGACGTTGATATATTAACATTAAAAACAGTATAAATTGTATATAATGATTTTTGTTTAATTTTTTGTTTGATTTTTTCATTCATATATATTTTATATATATATATATATATATATATATATATATATATATATATATATATATATATATATATATATATATATATTCAATAAAAGATTAATGCAATTTAAAATCACACAATTAAATCAATTTTAAATGAAAAATTTAAATAAACATAATGTGAAATTAATGTGCGATTCTTTGTAATTAAACAAATAGTTCATGCCACTTTGACAGTAAAATGATTTTAAAAAATTTGTATAGATATTTGGTATAAAATTATTTAAAAAAAAAAAAAAAATCAAAGCGTTGCTTTGGCGCGTTCAAAAACCAATATCTCATTTTCAATAGCATTTCGGATACAATACATATATATTTTCGATGTCCTCTTATTACTAAGAGAAAAAAAAAACAAGAACAACATCTATTATATACCTGAAGATGTCTGTAGGAACAGACGAAAGCTTGTGTAAAAATAACAACTAATACGGCAGAAATTTATATGAACAAGGATCAATTCATTCATAACGGATCTAAGGTTTTTGTGTAATATTTGAATTGTTTGCGAGATGGATGTCTCGCCATTTAAAATCATTAACCTTTGCATTAGTTTTGTGTGAATAATTCATGTATATATATATATATATATAATTTTTACCAAATCATTTAAATAAATAAATACAGGTATAAGCATCCATATATGCGTGCGATCACGCGCATATAGATATTTACAAATAACTATTGTATTAAGTTTTGTGGCATAGCAGAGCTATAATGAGTATATTATGAAACTTATATATTACCTTAGGTTAATATTACGAAGTTTCATATTAAAGATAATTTTATGGGAGTTATAATGGTGATGGATTGTTCCTATGATGCTTAGGATATTCAAAATATCCGTGTCTGTGAAAGCAACCTTATATAGTATATTAATACCACATTTGAATTATTTTTTATAATTAAAATCTAATATGAAGGCATAATTTGGTTCCATTTTAGAAAATTATAGCGTGGTGATAGAAAAAAAAACGGAGGCGTCGAAATATAAATATAATCAGTTAAAGTGATAGCGAATCAATCATCTCTACATATAAGAATAAGAAAATGCAATAATTATTCAGAAATATTCCTGTTTAAGATATATAAAAGAAAAGATTAAAATTAAAGAAAAAAGAAAAAGAAAAAAAATCATATATATATATATATATAAATGATATTAAATAATTATAGAATTAAAAATATGACAAATAAGAAATATATAATAAATATTTATAAATAGAGGAATAATTAAAATATATAATAGATAATTATAAAAAAATATATATCAAATTAATATAAAATTAAAAAAGAATACAATTAGAAATAACAGAAAAGAGGAATAATATTGGAAATATAATCTTATATTTATGGAGAAGGAGTAAACTCTAAAACTTCAGAAATAATTAGGAATATATGGATTTGCATGAATATGTATGTGATATATATAAGAAGAAAGCAAAATCTTTAATTTACCCTCAAATATTATTCCATTTTAATTAAACCTAAACTTTAAGTAAGAAAGATTACCCATATAAAATAATTACAAATTGCATTCATAAATTAGATTAAACTAAATAAAGATGTTACTGTAACTATTTTTTACAATATTAAAAAAGTACGATTGGTCGGGTAAACAAACTGTTATAATTTAAAATATTTTTTAAATATGTTCTCTATAAATGTGTTAATAAATATAGTATTTAACTTATATTAAATCCTTAAACTATTTTAAAAAAAAAATTAAATATTTAAATTGATAGCAAACATCAAATTAATTTATTCGGTTTTTTTTTAGACATCTAAATTACTATCAATTATAAAATCTATTCTTTACATAAATTGCTAAAACCCAATTACAGCCTCTTTTCTTTATATTTCCCTCCTCTTTTTTTTTTTTTTCCTTTTTCTTTTCTCCCTTCTCCCCTCCCATTTCAATATATCACTTCCGTTAAGTTAACCGTCTAAATAGGTCAAGGTCTGGTATATCCTCCTCCCCAATACAAAGTATACTTGAGAGAGATATGAAATTAATCCCTCCCTATACTCTACCATGTCTATTTAACTATCCCTCTTACACTCTCTGTTAAATTAGAAAAAACTTACACTACCCATCAATTTTTATTTCATTTTTCGTTTCATTTCATTTTTGGAAGTGCTATCTGATGATCCGGCGTCATTTAAAAGGGCTCTGGTGAAATAAATTATTATAATGGTACCTTAAAGTGGTCTTTTTTTTCTTTTATATATATATATATATATATATATATATATATATATATATATATATATATATATATATATATATATATATATGAATGTATTAATCACACTTACTTATATTCTTTAAGATAGTTCTGAAGTGTATATTAAAAAACAATTAAAATAAAAAGGAAATTAATTTAAAATTAAAAAATTTTTTTTTATTATTTACCGTATTTGAACGCCCATGGGTATATCACAGCCCTCATAAATTAACAATTGGACACTATTGTAAATGAGGGTAATATGCTGTTTAAATAGCATTTCCATTAGCAGTGGTTTTTAAACTTCACGTCGCTGTCGAGTATTGTATTTCGTTGATGACTTCAATTCCCACCTCCGTTTTGGTCATTTCTCATTCATTAACCCTTCCTAAGTTACAACATATTAAATATGTCTCTCTCTGTCTACTTAAAAGTATCTTAAAAAAATGTATATTCGTAACTGCATGTCGTCTGTGTTGACGTGATTAAAAAGTGTCAATTTATGTAATTAATTTGAATTAATTTAACCCACGTAACGTTAACTTCTAACATCATTTTCCTATTTTAGCTTTGATCCTCTTTTGATTTTCTTTAATAAAGACAAACCCACAAATGAGTTTTCTAATTTTGGAATTTTATATTCAAAATATTAATTTACCTCTCAAATGAGTCACCGAACTGTTTTGTCATAAAAATAGTAAATCATTTAAATCAAACATTATCTATAAAAATCGCCTGATGAGGACAATTTTTATATATATACTTTTGTAGATATATATAATTTTCAATATATATATATATATATATATATATATATATATATATATATATATATATATATATATATATTTTTTTCACAAAATATATTTATATATATATATATTTTGTATATATTTGTGTTATTTTTTTTTATATATATATATATATAAATTGATTTCTTTTATATATATAATTTTGTACATATACACACATATATATATATACATATATATCTGTATACTTTTGTTTATGTGTATATATTTATTTGATTTGTTTGTATATATATCTTCTGTATACATTTTATATATATATATAATTTGTATATATATAAATATATATAATTTATATATATATATATATATATATAATTTACATATATATATATACATATATAATTTATATTTATATACATATATATATATATATATATATATATATATATATATAATTTATATATATATATATATAATTATATATATATATATATATATATATATATATATATATATATATATATATATATATATATATTTATATATTTAAATTTTTTTTATATAGTGTTATCACATTTCGATTAATTTACATAATAAATACAATGAAAAATGTTTTTTTATTTTTTATTTATAAATAAACATAAAAGTATTATATTTATTACAATTTTCATATATCTTCCTAACAGTAAAACTGATAGATTTATAATGAAAAATTTAAATTATTAATAAGGTTTTTGTCCTGAAAAATTTTCAGTCAATATGTCTTTTTTAAAATTTCTTAAATATATTTGACATTCATAATTCTTTTTGTAAAACGGACAACATTATGGTATATTTTATCGAAAAAAAATTATGTCCTAATCTTTGTGTTCGAATCATCCCAAAGGGAAATTAGCTTCAATGTTCACTTACAAAGATATGTTTAATATTTTCATTCGCTTTGAAAGTCAACTTAGTACAATTTTTTGTAAAAAACCCTTAATAAAAGTTCATATTGTCTCATTTTTTAGTGATTTTTAAAAATATTTTGTCAGTGATGTTCCTACATGAAACAGATATTAAGAAATGATCTGAAACAAAATTTTATTTTACAATTGATATATTTTTACCATCTTCCTCCCTTATTCCTGTTTTTTTCATTTTATATATAAATATATATATATACATATAATATATATATATATAAAAAATGTTTTATTAAAAAATAATTTTATATATATTTATTCAAAATAAAATATCTTTAATAAATTTGCCTTAAAAAAACAATAAAAATTTTTTATATATTTATATATATATGTTATATATATATATATATATATATATATATATATATATATATATATAATGGAGAAAATGAAAATCTTCCGAATGAGTATGCTAGAACGACCACGACTATATTCAAATTTCATCAAAAATTGATGAAAAAATGCATTAGCGCTCATGGAACTGGTAATCAAATATTTCGTCAATTAAAAACATTGTTTATTTAAATTATATATATATATATATATATATATATATATATATATATATATATATATATATATATAGTCAAACCTAGAGAGCCAGTTTCTTATCTTTTGTATTGAGCACTTTAAAAAGTTGGTTGATTAAAAATAATTTGTTTTTTTATTTGGGATTTTGACCTGTATTCTTTACGATTATTTAATACAGACGTTCATGTTTATAGAATCTTTTCTTTTTTAAAAACCTTTTTTTCTTCGAGAATCTTTTGATATTAGCAAATCAAGAAACCGAAGCTTTTCTGAGACGATTAAATATTTACATACATTATATATATAAATATAAATTATAGTTATATATATATATATATATATATATCAACTCGATGATTATTATATTAATGTTGTAATAATTTCTAAATAGGTCTTATTATTTGCTTAATAATGCATGGTTTTATAGTGGGTTAAAAGTTATAGTTGAAGTGTATGAGTGTTGAAACAGATTAGTTTGATTTGGCCCTTTTTGAGTTAGATTGCCCACCAAAATATCCGTATAAAAAAGAAAATCAAATTGAAAATGTGAAACAACAAATTTATATACTGAATATAAATCAATTAAGGTCTCTACAATAAAATTAATATAAAAGATTTGATACAACGTGTCAAAATGTTCGTAGTAGTCCTTGCAAGAATGATTGATAAAAAATTTGTACGTAGGCAGGAAAATATGTGTATGTATGTATCTATGTTTGAAAATGGAATTTTTTAGGGTTGCAAAAGTCTTAAAATGTTCCGTTCGTTTATCAAGTAAAAAAAAAATGCGGGAGAAACTAGATATAACAATAACGATCGCTTGACGTTTGACAAGGACATGTTAATAATAATATTCTCCTTCACACGATTGACAGGTGAACTTGCCTATATTTTTTATTTTTTTTTGGGGCTTGAAAAAATTTGAAAATTCAATCCTGCATATGATTCAGAATATTTCCATTGGACGACAGCCAGAAACTTCGCGTCGGCTCGCAAAAAAGGTCCGTAAAAGAATTTTGTTTTGAGAAATGAAGATTATTTGAATTTTGTTTTTAAATGTTTTCTAGTTTTCTATTGGCCAAAAACATTTCGCATCAAGGTGTGGAGTTTTTCGAATTTTAATTTTGGATTCTTTTGCATGGATGTGTTAATAAAGATTTTTTAAATGGTTGAGAAATTTTTAATTTCTAACAAAAGCAATGAGATGAAATTGATTAGCATTTGAATTTTTAAATCTAGATCTTGTTTTTTATAAGAGGTTTACATATTTACAGAGGTTTAAAATTCATTATAAGAACAGTTGAAAGAGCAAATAAAATTTTGTAAAAAGACATTCACAAAAACAAAAGAATTATATTATTTCTCATGTCAAATTTTTTTTCATTAAAAAATTTTTACAATTTATGATAAAAGTTTTATATAAATAAATTAATAAAATATTCAAAGAAAATAGTCAACAAATCATGAAACGAATTTAATAATCAATTGCAAAAATCTAACACCACAAGAAGAAAAATATATGATAACATTTGTTATTACATTTGAAATTTTGAAAATAATAGTTTGTAGAAATTTTATTTAATGCCACTTATGACCAACATTGAAATTATATTTCAGAAATTTTATGGCTGCATCGCATTTTTGTTCCAACGGTGAAAGTTCTACTAATCAAGAGATAATTTTTTAAATCTTTTGTTGCTTGATATATATTTATATATATATATATATATATATATATATATATATTGTATATACCATATATACTGAATGAGTTTGTAAAAAGATATTCTTAAAAGAGTTAAAAAAAGTAAAACAGATATAATTATTTTTTTAAAAAAATATTCTATAATATGTATTTTTTTAAGTTTCATATTATTTACCTTATGTATTATAAAATTGTGCTTTTATTGACAAATTTTTCACAAACTTCAAAAATAAAAAAGAAAAGAAAAGGAAAAGAAAAAATATATACATTTCAAAAATTTATTTAGTAATTTTGAACATAATTTTTTAGAAATATATTGAATAAATATATATATATATATATATATATATATATAGTTTTTATATATTCATATGAAAAATTTGATTCATTAAAAATTTAATTTTATATTAAATTTATTATATAAAAAATTTAGTATTTTTTATAATTTACTTTATCATTTAAAGATCTGAAATTTTTAAGCATGATTGTCAAATTTGAATTTTTTCTATTTTTTTTCGTTTTATTGGTTATCATTAGCTTTTTCGTTAATATATTGAAATTTTAAAACCATTTATTATATTTTCATATATAAAACTATATAAGACACATATATCTTTAAACAATATATATTTTTTATATATTTTATATATTTATGTTATATATTTTTTATCTATATATATATATATATATATATATATATATATATATATATATTAATGCATGTTTTTAAAATATATCAATATTTTGTCCAATTATTTTAAGTAAGTTATATAATATTTCATTTCTTAATCATATTATATAGTTCAGGGTTATATATAAATATATATATAAATTATATGCAACTATATATTATTAAAATAAATAATATATAAATATATATATATATATATATATAATTTATATTCATATTTAAAAATGTTTATCAGACAAAAAATATATATATATTTTTATTTATATATATATATATATATATATATATATATATATATATATATATATATATATATATATATATATATATATATATATATATATTTATATATATATATACATGTTTCATTAAATTAAATAATATAGACAAGTGTTGTCTATTTATTTTATGTAAATTCTTTTCATAACGTCTGATAAGCTTAATAACATTATCATTAAACGAAGAAAGAAAATCACAATATTGATACATATTTTTTAATCCAATCTAAGCTTTCGGCTTACATAAGCCATTATCAAAGATGACAATTACCGTACAATATATTAAGTAATATACGGACAAGACAGTGATGATAGTCTGTTTCTGTTTACATAGATGATTTTCAAGCAACCTTAAACACGTGAATATAAGACGCTGGTACCGAAAATCGCACCGCAGCCCATGACGTCACACTCGACCACGCGAGAGTGAATTTAAGAAGTATTAAGTATGGGAAGACGTTGGTATAAACCAATGGTTTCTGTTACCAATTATAAACATTTAAGGATATTTGTGGAGATTATATAGTTTATTTTGTTTAGGTTAGGTTTCAACTGTTTTATGTATATAGCTTCAAGAATTTTTAGTTTTTGTTTATTGTTTTCATGTTGAAGTATAATTGTGTTTTCGACAAGGATTTTACGGAATTGTGTGTGCGTCCAGGCATGTTGTTTTAAATGATTAAATATATATAACACCAAATAAGTTTGAATCAAAAGAACCGACAAGGTCTCTGTTTTATTTGTATTTTTACAATTTTTAGAATATTGGTGCGTATCGTGATATAAGTTATGGATATATTGCCCGAGGATCTTCGACCGTCGACATATGACATATGATGCCAGTATGATGCAGTTAGAATTTTATATTAATTCCTGATATTCTTTGGAAATCTGGAATTTTGAATTATTTTAAAGTGATGCCACCTGTAACGCTTATTAGGAAAGAGGCTGCACAATATGTCTGCGGTTTATTTATTGCATTTTTTATTTACAATTTTATTTATTTTTTTATTTATAATTTTATTTTATTATTACCTTTCTACATTTTCCCCCTTATATTAAAATGTACGTATAATTTAATATATCATATACATTTCAAAAAATACCATTCCATTGATGAGTTTTATTTAATGTGGACTGTATTTTCTATAATAATAGCTTCCATAATTTTGAGACTTTTTTTTGCATTGGTTGTTGTTATATATTTTTGTATTATCCACTAATATTTGTTTCGTGTTGATAGTTTTATTTTGGTCGTTCGAGATGTGTTGATCGATATGTGCACAGATTGTATTGAGTTTCAACAGGTGACAGATCAGTTTGCGAGAGACTGAAGCGTATGTGTGCCTGGTTTAATTATTTAATCTTGGTAGCATGAAAATTCATAGACAAATCTATTTATACATAGGCGAGGTTGAGGCCAATTGATGTTGGTAATAATTAAATGTTTTAAATTTTAAGATATTTATTTTTAGCTATATGTTCATATCTGTAATTTCGTCAAAACCCACATTAAATTGATCATGTGAAACAATCTTCATGATTATTTTTATTGTCCTATTACCAAAGTACGTTAGGCACCTCGAGGTGGTGTAAGGATTAGCAAGCTTGTCTCGCTAATAACAATTACATATGAGTAATGAGTTCGATCCTCACTGGGTGCCCCTTACATTCGGCCTTGTGCCATATCCAAGCTACGCTTGTAAAATCACTATTACCAAAGTAAGTACGTCACTTCATTTTTAGTAAGCTAAACAACAAACACACTTGAGTATTAAATAATTTAATTCAGAGACTTTAAAGACGATGAAAATATGAACATATTTTTTGCTATAACTTACTGTCAGGATGTATTTCTATTCTGTGTTCTTACCATTAATGTAGCGGTAAGATATAAATGAACTAAAATATTAAGGATTTATGCTGGTCCTCCAAGAGTTAAAAAAATATTTTCTCATCGATTAATAAAAGACAAAACAATACAAATCAAAATATTTCGTTACTGTACATTTGAAATTATTCTAAATATTAAATGTATACAAATACTAATACCGTTACATACATACTGGAAATCTGCCAGATGCCTGTAATTGAACTAATTATTGAAGTTATATAAAAATAATGACGTAATAATGTCGTTTTTGACGTTAAAAAATACGTAAAAAAACGACATTATTACGTCATTATTTTTGCACCAACCTAATATATTGGATAAACATTCGCAGATGATCAAGCATGATGATAAACCTAAATCACACAGATGGGCAATTTTAAAACAACAGACTTGAATATATGCTTCGTATATTGATAAACTCCCCTTTGGAGTATAGAGCCACAGCACAACCAATGTCGTAGTATCTACGGCAAGGTTTTGCAGAATGTATTTGCTAACCCCAGGCACAACCAGTTTTAAATTCATAGTTGACAAACAAAGCTAGAGTACCCTGTCATCCCTGTTATTAACCTCTACCTGTCGGAATTGTATTAACACATGAAAACACCTTTCTTGTAAATTGTGTATTCCATAATAAAATTATTATTCCGCTGCTGGCAGGATTAATTTTTGCTGGAATAAGTTTATATCGTCTTGTAAGTTACAGGGTATGTATTACAACGAGCAAAACAAATGAGAGACTTCGATGTTGTTTGTCACAACATCAATAGACGACTTTGTTATATAGGAGATTGTGTTTATTTCAATGCGTCATATAAACATTTTAATTCCCCGCAATTTCACGTCTTACTTAATCTGCATATTCATTTGAATGACTTTCTAAATCTTTTGTTTTTTCCCATTTTGAAGTGTTTTTAGAGTTCTTGCCTTTAAGCTCCTAATCTCCTTATTAAACTTTGTAAACAATAATCGACACTTGCGTCCTCTTAAGATACATTTTTCACAAGCGTCTGTGATCAATTGTGGACATATCCTGTATATTCTATCAATACTAAATACAAGGGTTGACTCAGTATTTTAAATTTCAACCCAAAGTATAATCAAACAGGCAATAATGTGTGAAGGTTTTCGTAACAGTGTGCAATGATGTTCATACAAATGAGAGATTGGCTCTCTCACAGACGTGCCGTCGCCTCTCTCTGTCTTTTCTACAAATATTTTCACGGTAATTGCTCCGACGAGCTACTTTTGCTCGTTCCCAGACTGCATTAATTTAAGCGTGCTACTAGGCTGGCATCACAATCCCACCCTTTCACTGTCGAAATGGTTAAATGTGGCCGCCTCTTCTACTCCAATAGCTTCATGTCTCGCACTTCTCGCCTGTGGAACTCCCTCTCCTTATCCTATTTCCCTGATAGCTATAATCTCCAACTATTCAAATGTAATGCCAATCGACATCTCCAGATACCCTGATCTATCCTCTAACCGTCTCTTCATCCTTTCCTCCATCACACCTCTTTACTCTCCCTCCTAGTCTGTAAACCCTTGCGTACTAGTGGCATCCCGGATTGCTTGGGGTGAAATGCTTAAAAAATATTTACGAGGAAATTTGATTAGAAATAATTTATACTTGAAAAAATGTAATGGTAAATTGTAGAGTTTAAATTTCTAAGATGAAATATTTGACGCATGTGTTTTATAATTTATGTAGAGTATTTTAAACGGGAAATGCAAAAAGTTTTCAAATTTTATCAAAACCCTTTTTTAAATTTGTCCAATAAGCGAAAAATATATGAATATAAGTCTGAAAGGTATAATGATAAAAAATTTTGTTGAAGATCAGTCAAGATTTGCTTACTTTTCAACATGTTAAAAAAATGCGAAATGAAAGCAATGAATCATATCTTAATTCATGTTAATTCTTTAAAAAATAAATTGAATTTTATGATAACAGCAAAAGCAATTAATGAGTCATAATTTGGTTGTGGTGAGATGAATAACGGTCGGAATAAAAATCAGAAATTGCCAAAGAGAAATCAAAAAACTGTAGAGTTTTAATTCCAGTCGCATTCGTTACGTTCATTTACGCGCTAATGTGAAAAGGAAAGGTATGAATTCGGCTCACCTCTCCCCTGCTATATGTTGAATAGCATGATAGATTGGGTCCTTGGATCGCAACCAGTCTAACGCAGAAAAAGATGGCAATCTGTTCTGCCGAGTCACTCATGAACCAAAAGAGACATAATCACCCAAGCGTGTATCACGTATGACATTTAACTAACTAATCTGTAATATGAATATGCAAACGTTTTCTTTGTATTTATTGTGGGGACCTACCTACAAATGAACTCTTCCACACCTATATAATATGGCTACCAACACTGAGTAAAGGGAGTCACCAAGGAGGGTCACAAGGAAAGTAAAACACCGAAAAATGAATGAGTTTTGAGTCAGGACACCAGTGAGAGAAATTCCTCTCCAGTCCACATTTACTTTTTTACTAATTTCCGAGAATATACTATTTAACCATATATCCGAGTCCTTGTTATCTTTCTATGGTTCTACACCATAACAGTATTATATATGTATATTCTACGAAAAAAAAAACAAAAAAAAACAAAAAGACAATATAATTATGAATATTATATTTATAAGTCAGTAGAAAACAGATGTACGTTATTAAATATTATATCTCAAGTATTAATGAAGCAACTCATATTGTATGAAGTCAAAATGGAATTATTTAAGAGAAAATGAACACGAGAAACATTAGTAAATTTTGACACATTTAGATGAGAAAAACTTGTACAATTATTACAGAAATATATTACGAAAAAATGTGCTTTCCTCTTGGTGTTAATTATAACAAAGAAACATATTGTTAAAAAGGCCTAAAAATATAAACGTAATATTGCATTTAAAAATTTATCCCGTAACGACAGTCGAATATAAAAATTTTAAGGCAAGAGACAACAAAATATGAATTACAATAAAAAAGGTATCCATTGGGAACTTGATATCAGAACTCTAATCTAAGAAGATATATTGTAGGTAGTGTTTCAATATTGTAGAGTGTGGTGGCAAAAATTAGTATTATCATTCCTGATTGTATAATATTAACCGAAGAGTAATAAAATTCTAGTGTATTTTTTTAAAGAAGTTATCGTTTAAAATTGTATATACTTTATGGATGGCATTCTGTAAAGTTAGGTCTATTTGAAGATTCTAGATATTATGGCGAAGGAAGAAAATGAGATTAGTTGTTGTGATCGAGGCAACAAAGTTTAAGAGATATGACAGAACAGCCATCGGTTTTTTGTCAAAATTGTAATAACAATAAACTAGGTACAACGTATATTGAAATCTGTTAAGTTTCTTAAATTAATCGCATGAAATACTATTTCAAAATAAGTTGAGACTAATACAAAACTTTAATTTTGTGCACATTGTTTTTAATTAAATTTTTACAGAAAAAAGGGTTTAGTTTAGTCTATGCTGGCCTGAATATTATAGGATTTAATTTTTAATATTTACGGCGGAATATTTTGTTAAGTTTGTTCTCGTGTTTGATCGTGGTTAAATTATGATATGGAATGGTTTTCTGGTTATAATTTACTTTGTGTCGGTATTGTTAATGGAACTTTGACAAAACCCAAGTAAAAAGAGATTTATATATGTTATCCATTTTAGTTGTTGATGTTGAAAATCCTTGTGCAGCACCAATCTACTTTATGTTCCTCCAGCAAAATATAAATTTGAACGGAATTGGCACAATTTCGTCTTGTGTACGAATATTCTTCAAGAAGCGCAAAACAAATTTGTTTTTGCTGTCCAGTTTAATTAATATAATACAGTGTCCACTAATCGTACTAATAATATATATATATAATGTTAAAATATTTCTGAATTGAGAATATTAAAGTTGCATATGAAAATTACTTTGATGCAAGAGTTCAGCAGCCAAAACCTTTTCGGCTCCGTGTTATCAGCTCATATTTCTAGACTCTGTTGGAAAAGCAAATATTGATATAAACTAAGAACTACTATTTCATACTGACAGACTAATAAGATAATTCAACTGCTCTTGAATCTATCCATGTATTATTATTTTCATACAAAATATAACCTTCACCCATGTTGATATTTTTTTAAAGGGGTGAAATGAAAAAGTAAAAGTTAAGCTTTTTTTTGTTCTACTGGACAATAAACAGATATGGACCGATGATGTCTTCAAAAATGGTTGAGAAATGTTTGCCTGAATGTGATTAAGAAGGTATTGTTACACATTTGATATACGAGCACTGGGTGCAAATTCGACTAGAGATGGCAAGATAGTTCACATCGGGTTGCTGGAAGGATAGAAAAGCGATAGAGATGCCAGCGTGCTATGTATAGCTGTTTAGTAAACGATACTTATCAGGCGTAGATAGTTATGGAACGAAAGAGAAGGAGCAATCGGTTGGAAGGCTGATTACTAGTGTGGTCTGGTCATGCGATTTGGTTTTGGTCATTCAATATTTCACGCTATGTCTATATTTCATCCATCAGTCTTCGTAAGAATTAAACTGAAAAGCTCTGAAGGCGTTATACGTAGAAATCAATACAATGAGGAATTTTTCATAGAGAATCAAATGTAGATGCAAAACTGTTCGTATAATTATACAGAAGGGGATACACACATACATACCGACTGAGTAGGATAATGTATGATTATATAATGAACATAACCGTCTTTGTTTCGCATTCAGATGTATATACATGTCTGCATGAATAGACATGAACATGTGTAAAGATATAACAACTCTCTAATTGGCACAGAACACACACACACACACACAAATTATATATATATATATATATATATATATATATATATATATATATATATATATATATATATATATGCCAAACTTGCAATCTTTTTTGCTATGGAACGGAGAAAATGAAAATATATCCCTGGGGAATTGAATTAAATGAATTGAAGAATTCTGTAACAACATATGAAGAATTGATATATGATTGATATATATATATATATATATATATATATATATATATATATATATATATATATATATATATATATATAATATATATCAACCATCCAAATTTTTTTTTACTGTATAGTATGCGTTTCGGCAAGGCAGTTTTGAATTTGATCCTCAATCATACCCGGTTGCCGTCCAGTTTGTCGTATATTTGGAAATATAATTTGGGGGGTAGAAGATGTGATTCTTACATTTTCCAATGATATTAACGCTTTAAAATCAATTTATGTGAGGAACTTAACCGGAACTCGAAATCGATTCTGCAGCTTATCAAAAAGAAGCCGACAATCCATTGTTTTTACTGTGCCTTCTATATCTTCCATGTATATATATATATATATATATAATGTAATATGTGTGTGTGTGTTATGATATGTGTGTAATTTTAAAAAAATCTTTAAAATAAATATATACGCTTCTATCTGTGATAAATGAAAACATATAAAATAGTAAACATTTAAATTTTATTTTATTACACACACAAACTATATATATTTATTTATCACTTAAACGTTATAATATTCAAATTTTAAGTTTTCAGCTGTTTATTTATTAAAAATTTAAATATTCGTTTGAAACATATAATCCCTTGGATGAGAATATATATATAAATATAAATATGATATTTATTTATATTATTTTATATATATATTTTATTTATTTTATAGATACAAGTATTTAAGCAAATGCTCTGTTTATGATAAACAGTATTAAATAACATTTACCGGCCTGAATGTCCGAGAAATTTTCATAGAAAATATTCGTTCATAGACAGGATTCGAACCTGCATCCTATACGGAACCGTCATATACGCTGACGTGCCTTAACCACTCGGCCTAAATGAACCTTATGGTAGACAAGGTCGAATTTACTGTTATAAACTACAATCTTCCATGAATCTCGTACATTCATAACTGCTCTGGCGTATCGAATGTAAACAAATGACGTCATATGTTAAGAAATGGACAAGGTCCGACAATTTATTTATTAAAGACATTTTTTTTATGTTTAACGTTGTTATTTTATAGATACAAGTATTTAAGCAAATGCTCTGTTTATGATAAACAGTATTAAATAACATTTACCGGCCTGAATGTCCGAGAAATTTTCATAGAAAATATTCGTTCTTTGACAGGATTCGAACCTGCATCCTATACGGAACCGTCATATACGCTGACGTGCCTTAACCTCTCGTATACCAATGAACCTTTGGTAGACAAGGTCGAATTTACTGTTATAAAACAATCTTCCATGAATCTCGTACATTCATAACTGCTCTGGCGTATCGAATGTAAACAAATGACGTCATATATTAAGAAATGGACAAGGTCCGACAATTTATTTATTAAAGACATTTTTATTTATGTTTAACGTTGTTATTTTTTATAGATACAAGTATTTAAGCAAATGCTCTGTTTATGATAAAAACAGTATTAAATAACATTTACCGGCCTGAATGTCCGAGAAATTTTCATAGAAAATATTCGTTCATAGACAGGATTCGAACCTGAATATACGGAACCGTCATATCTAAGACGTGCCAAAAACCATTTGGCTACCATGATGACTTTTCAAAGAAACAAGGTCGAATTTACTGTTTATAAATATATATCTTCCATGAATATTATTATAATTATATATATATATTTTATATATAAATAAATGACATATATGTTAATAAATTACAAGGTAAAATAAAAATATAAATATATTTTTAAATATAAAATATATTTATTATATATATATTATTATAATATAAATTATATGATAAATATATTAAATTTTTTATATAAATAATAAAAATTTTCACAATTTCAAAATTAAATAAAATTCATATTTTATCAGATTCAACCTCGCATTAGATATATAAAAATGTTAAATTTAATTGTCTTTTTAAAAATATAAATCAATATATATAAGTTTTATCATTTATAAAAATATAAATAACGCTCATAAACAGGCTGATCTCTTCCGTTCCAAATTTTACAATAAAATTCTAAATATGTAAAAAAAAATTACAATAAAAAATATAATTTATTATATAGTTTATAAATATTATAATTATTTATAATATATTTATATATATTTAAATAATTGCAAGTTAAAGAAAAAGTTATTTATAATAAATATATATTAATATATAAATTTTGATATAAAATGTCTTTCTTGGTTCAAAATATTATAAACTGATTTATAAAAAATTTGATGCCAGAGTTTTTACGGAATATATTAAATATATAAATATAAAAAGATTGTATTATAGAATTATCTATTTATAGTTTTTAAATATAAATATATATATATGATAGATAATTAATATATAAATCAAAATATATTCCAATTAATATTAAAATAAATGACCTGAAAAAAGACATTTATGACATACATATAAAATGTTTTAATTTATGAAAAAATAATAAAACAAAAAAAAAATTAAAAAATAAATAAAAAAACATAAATATTTTCATATATATGAACAATAAAATCTTGTAAATATATATTTATATAACAGAAATATTTATTTAATATTTAAAATTTTCTATAAAAAAACATATTTATCAAAATAAATATTTTGAAAGCATGAAAAATTAGGATTTTTTTTATAATTTTTATATATTTCATTAAAAAAATAAATATTTTGATAAAATAAATTATTTACAAAAATACTAATGATTTATTTTGTAAATTATTTGATTTAATTTTAACTTTTTAAAAAACTCAAAATCAATTTAATAATTTTTGAATGAATATTAAATAGTTTTATTGTTTTCCTTGCTGAGTGAAAATATTTTAAAAGCTTATATTATTTTTTATTCAAAATTGTTTCGAATGAATTTATGAAGTAATATTTCATTGAAATTTTTTGGAAATTTTTTTCTTTGTTATTTAATTTTTCAATTTAAAATAAATTTCTTCAGAGCAAATGGTTGTTAATTTGTATATAATTTTGGTTTGTTTATAAAAAAAATAATTATCCTGTATAAAATGTAAAATTAAATATTACGTGAATATGAATATTAAATAATACCCATGTTTATTTGTTCACTTTAATATAGGAATGTAAAAAAAATTCAATAAGATCTTTTTATAACACAAAATAATCTTAATGTATTTAAAAATATTAAAAAGAATATACCTATTTTATATATATAAATACATATAAAAAAATAAAATATATATATTATACATAAATATATTTAAACAATATAGAAAGAATTTTTAAAATAAAAAAAAAAACGGTTTTATTATTTTATTTGTTTTGAATTTAAATAACATATAAATATATATATATATAAAAATTCATATTGAACGGAAGGAAATAAAATTCTTTATATATAAATTCTTTATTTAAATAAATTTCAGGATTCATCAAAATAAACATTTTATATATAAAAATATAATTAAAATTTTTAAAAAGAAATTCGACAAACGTTCATAATTGGATCAAATGTAAATAAATTAAATGTTTCATTAATAAAATCATATTTATAATTTATATATATAAATTTATATATGCTATAAATATAATACATCATATATAAAATAATGTTATATTAATAAATTTTATAAATACAATCTATTTTAATATGAATAGAATTATATATGTAAGAATGAAAATAAGGGTTTCATATGAATTAAAACATAAAATTTTTGAATAATATTTTTTTTAATGGTAAAAATGTTAGAAAAAATGTTTTTAAATAAAAAACAAAAAATATTTTTTTAAAATAAATCCCACTTTACAATTTTTAAAGATTTCAAAAATGTATTTTTTTTAAATATATATATATATATATATATGTATATTTAAAATGACATATTTATCTTTTTAAAATTTAATATAAAAATTTAATTATTAAAAACAAATCTTAAAGTTCTTTTAAAATCCTGAAACAAATTTTTTTTTAAACTATTTATTCAATTGAAGATATATTTAAATCCCTCTTTGAATTTATATATATAAAAATATAAAAATCTTATATATAAATAATTTATTTTTTTTGTAATTTGAAAAAAAAAAACTGTATTTTTTAAATCTCCATTTTAAACCCATTTAAAAAAACATTTCTCTCATTATACTATAAACATATTGAAACATGTTAGCAAAAAAAAAATTAAAATATTTATCCAGAAATATTTAAAAAAAAAAAAAACTTTTTTCACTTTAGATAATCCAAAGACAAAAAAAATAAAAAATTTAAAAAAAAATTTAATTTTTAAAAATTCTTACATTCTAAATTAATTCATGGTTTAAAAAAAAATTATTTCCTTTTAAATAACAAATTTATATAATAAATATAATATTTAATAAATAATTTTTGAAAAATAAAATTCAATTAATTTTGAATAATAAAAAAATGTATATTGTGAAAAAGGAATGTATAAAAATTTTCAAATTTTTAATGTTATAATTGTCGTATAAAAGAAATTTTTTTGTCCAAAAAAAATTAGAAAAGAAAATAAATAAACAATGAACATGTATGTCAAAAATGAAATTTTTTTACAAATTAAGCTATTTAAATAAATTTTAAAATATATTTAATATATAAAATTTATATAAAAATATTTAATGAATGAATTATGAAAAACGATATTTTGATAAAAATCAAATTTGAAATTTTGTGAAAAAAAGAATTTTTTGAAAAATTTTCAATACAAAAATTTGTTTAAAAATCAAAATTTAATTCAAAAGAATATAAATGAATCAGATTTTGTCTAGTTTAAGTAAATATTATAATCTTTATTTTTTTCAACGTCATCAATTTTGATCTTTTAGGAAAAGATTAATATTCAAAGTTCTTTTTTTCTACTGAAATACAAAAAGAAATGAAAGAAAATTTAATAATGAAAAATATAAAAAAAAGAAAATTTTGAATTTTTCAAAAGTTTATTGTTAAAAAAAAAAAAATTAGAAAAAATGGAATTAGAAAATGAAAAAATAAAAGTAAATGGAAAAATATTTATCAAATCATTATAAATTGAATCCCATCAAAACTTTTTTTTGAAAATGAGAATTTCTTATGTAGCATATAAATGGTTTTTAAAAAAGAAATCATAATTTTAAATAAATAATTATATTTACGTTATTAAATCTTGAATTTAAACTATGAAAAATAAAAAATCTTAAATTATTTCTTTATGATTATTATAACGAATATTTAATATTTTTATATATTTTATAAATATATATATATATATATATATATATATATTATATATGTGTGTGTGTGAAAATATAGATATTTAATCTATAAAAATAAAAATTCCAAATAAAACGAGCAGTCTTTTAGAAACGACTGTTGAAAAGTTTTTAAATGATGGAAATGGACCCTCTCCAAATATATACTCTTGTTATTTGCAAATTTTTTTGGATGGTTCATCGTTCTGATAATTTTTCAAAAATTTCTCAGTTAAAAAAAACATATGCATTTCTTTGTTGCATGTAATTGATTACTAAAAAATAGAAAGAAAAATATTGACGTCAAAAAAAAATTTTTTCATCTTATGAAATATATCCTTTTTTTTGCTTTTGTTCAAATAAATTTGAAGGAAAATATGATATAAAGAAAAATTTGACGCGAACTGCCTGAACTGATTTAAAGTAAAATAAAATCAATAAAAAAAATTTAGATAATGAAAAAATGAAAAAGTGTTAAGAAAACCTTTGAATGATAGATTTTATTTTTTAGTCTGTGTTAGAAAAAGAACGTGAGTTTAACAGAAATGTAAGTGATCATAGCGAGGAGATCTACAAACATATGTCATTGATTGACAATCTACTACAATTCAAAGCAAATTATTTAACAAGATACACACGGATCATCACAAATGTGTCAGACATGAAGTAAGAAATTACTGAAAAATTACATACATGGTAAATAATTTACAAGCGCCGGGAGAATGCAAATGGCTATAAAATAAAAAAAAAATAAATTACAAAAAAAATAGGGTTTCAATGAAAAGAAAGAGAGAGAGAGAGAGAGCGAGAAGAGAAAGAAAAGAGAGAAAGAGAGAGAGAGAGAGAGAGAGAGTTTTGATAGAGAGAGATCTTTTGAGAGAGAGGGAGAGAGTTATTTAGAAGAGGGGAGATATTTTTGAGAGAAGGGAGAAGAGGGAGGAGAGAGAGAGATAATAAGAGAGGGAAAGAGAGGAGAGATTAAGAGAAAGAGAGAGAGAGAGTGGAGAAAGAGAGAGAGAGAGAGAGAGAGCGAGAGAGAGGGAGCAAGAGAGGGAAAAAGAGAGATCGGAGAGAGAGAGAGCGAGAGGAATCGTTGGAGAGAGAGAAAAGAAAAGAGGGAGAGACATTTAGTTAAATGGAGAGCGAGAGAGATATAAGAGAGAGCGCGCGAAAAAAGAGAGAGAGAGAGAGGAGAAAGCGAAAAGAGAGATTCTGCCGACATGGGAGAGAAAGAGAGGGAGAGAGAGCGAGAGAGAGAAAGAGAGAGAGAGAGAGAGAGAGAGAGAGGGAGAGAGATGGAGGGGATGATAGTGAGAGAGAAAGGGAGGGAGAAAAATGGCGAGCAAACAGAACAGCATTTACAGATTAATTTGGAGGGGTCCATTTTTAGCCTTGAAAAATTCAACATATCGTTCAAGTTTTGTTATATATAGCCTTGATATATATAATTATATATATACACACAATTATATATATATATATATATATATATATATATATATATATATATATATAGAGAGAGAGAGAGAGAGAGTTGAAATGAATCGTATTAATGAAATAATGTTTAGAGAATTCACGACATATATTCAAGGTAAAGTTGTGAAATAGTAACATACCTAAGGAGTAATTTCATCGCACTTAAGAGAGATACAATCCATCAAATCTCAAGAAGGTATCCCAGATTGATTAAAAAGGCAATCGCATTTAAATATATATATCGGTTATTATAATCTAAAACGTAGTGAATCGTTGTTACGTTCAAAGTAAATATTAAAGAATCTATTTAAATCGGAAATAATGGTGACAGTTTAATTCCCAACATTAAATGCAATTCAAAGCAAATTATTTAACAAAATACACTTGGATCAGCACAAATATGTCAGACATGAAGAAAGAAATTACTGAAAAATTACATACTGGTGAATGGACCTGATGATTTTTTTAAAAGAAATTCGACAGAAAAAGCAAATGGAACTGAAATTGAGGAATTCTAAAAACAAAAGGCACAGAAAAAAAAAAAACAGATTCACATCCAACCATTTTTCGATTTCTTTCGAAAATGCTCCTGTATTTCATTCCAGAAAATTATGATAATGATCACATCGAAATATTCACTGAAATTATATCGGAATTGTTCTTTATTCTAGAAAAAAAAGCAATAGAGAAGCAAGGAAAGAGGATAATATTTCATAACGATCAAATTATATATATATATACGCACACACATATGTAATTTTTTTTAATTTAAAGTGGTTGATTTAATGATTTTTACTTATATGTGTGTGTGTGCACTATTAAATCAACCATTTTAATTACAAAAAAGAACAGCATTTAAAACAACATGCCTGCCCGCACACACAATTCCGTAAAATACTTGTCGAAAACACAATTATACTTCGACTTAAAAACAATAGACAAAAAAAAAAAAAAAAAACATACCTTCCAGAAATACGCTGGTTTTCGTTACCGTTTTATTTTTGAAACACTTGTATTTGCCCCCATTTCTCTCTCTTTTTATTTATATATATATATATATAATTTATCCGAATCGGACTAAAATTGTTTATATATATATATATATATATATATATATATATATATATATATA
Organism: Acanthosepion pharaonis; assembly: GCA_903632075.3. NCBI lineage: Eukaryota > Metazoa > Mollusca > Cephalopoda > Sepiida > Sepiidae > Acanthosepion > Acanthosepion pharaonis. Next base: position 347,207 of record CAHIKZ030001704.1, read on the forward strand.
TATATATATATATATTTATATATATATATATATATATATATATATATATATATATATATATATATATATATATATATATATATATAAATTCAAATTAATCCGAATCAAAAATGGCTTATGTTATAGATGAGATGTTTTTACTTTTTGCTTTTCGTCCCAATTGGACGTAATTATAAACATTAACTGCACTAAAGAGCCTGTCCCTTGATTTGTCTGAGAAAAGCAAAATAAATTCAACGTCGTCTTACATTTCCTTCTTAATACAAATGAATAATTCTAAATATTTCATCCGTAACTTAAGTTGTACTTTCTATAGTTTCTAATTTTTTACTTTCTATATTCTACTGTGATACTAAAATCTCATTAGCGAAAATAAGTAGACTAAAAGATGCTATCAAGATAGATCCAGTGACAGGAGCCAAAGAGTGTGAGTTCAATACCCGGTTAAGGCAGTGGCGAACTTTCAGAGGGAAATTAACAGGAGATAACTGACATCCATCAAACATGGCACGTGGAACTAGAACAGTCTACCCAGAAATAATGTGTTCGGTTCGACATTCCAGCCACCTGAAAAAGATAGATATGGCGAAAAAGATGAGGACAATAGTCCGAATAATGTACATAATGCAGACTATTGTTTTCTTACTCAAAGTTTAATAAGTCCGTAGTCTTACATTCTTATTTCATTGTTACTTTTTAACATTGCATTGTAATCTCAAAAAGTTATGTCTGCGTGTTGTTGGGATGATTAAGTTAGTTAGATGTTTCCAATTTTGTCTGCGTTCCATTTATAAATACGATATTTAGAATGATATTTTCGGCCAGACAAGGAGGCTCTAACCACTTAAGAAAATGGTAGAACGACGTTTCATGTTCTGATTTCCTGCTATATGACTTTGTAAAAAAAAAAAAAAATCCAAACAAACATTGCAAATAGAATTCGACATATATAGTCAAATCAATTAAGAATTAGTAAAGTCAAGAAATATGAGATGGGAAGAAAATAAAACAAAAGCTAACAGAAATGAAATAAACAATGAGAAATCATAAAAAAGTCTAAAGAGCAGAATGAAGATTAATTTTTGATAAAATTGCGGTGAAAGGACTAAAAATGGGGAAGAAAAAAAATTAAAATATAATAAAATACTCAGGGAAAACAGTATAAAATACATTGAAAAATAAAAATAAACATTGCACATTGTAAAATTACCTATGTGAGTAAAATGGTAGTAGATGTTAATTCTAGTACATTATTCGGACTATTGTCCTCATCTTTGTCGCCATATTTATTACAACGTTTCGGCCTTTCAGTATCTGTCTATATTTCTGAGATGAGGTATTATGTACACTATTTACATTATTCGGACTATTGTCCTCATCTTTGTCGCCATATTTATTAAATTTCAGCTCTTTTAGTATCTGTCTATATTTCTGAGATGAGGTATTATGTACACTATTTACATTATTCGGACTATTGTCCTCATCTTTGTCGCCATATTTATTACAACGTTTCGGCCTTTCAGAATCTGTCTATATTTGAATTTGAGGTATTAATACACTATTTAAATTATTCGGACTATTGTCCACATCTTAAAATTATTTATTACAACGTTTCGGCCGTTGTACGGTATGGAATATTCTTCAGGTGATTGGATTGACGAACTGAACCCTTTATTTCGCTCACTGGGGGTAGACTGTTTTAGTTTCACATGCCATATTTAACAGATGTCAGTTATCTCCTGTTAATTTCTCACTGAAAGTTCTCCACTGCCTTGACCGGGTATTGAACTCACACTCTTTGAGTCCTGTCACTGGATCTAACCAACGCCTTTATCTACTGTGCCATGCGTTCTTGAGTTCGCTATTCCAACCACCTGAAGAAGGCCGGAGCGTACAACGGCCGAAACGTTGTAATAATCATGGCGACAAAGATGAGGACAATAGTCCGAATAATGTTAATAATGTACATAATACCTCTTCTCAGAAATATAGACAGATACTGTTAATTCTTGTAGATGAGTTTTATAATTTTTTCCACATTAAATATTATTATTTTGTAACATGGCTTTAACAAAGCATTAAGTACAAGTCGTTACTAGTATCGTCCTACTAATTCTGTAGACTACACTGCCTGAAGAGGATAGGTTTTATGGTTTCTGCAGTATGTATTTTTTAAGAGTCAAAATTATTAGCTCCATGCCTAGTGACTTTTGAATTCTGAATTGTCCTCTTTTGTCAAACGACACTAGTGTCCAGACCATACTGTGATTAATTACGATTTGGCGGTGATGAAATATATGGACCCATAAATTTGTGAAGGATTTCGTGGGAACGCGAAAGGATACACCCATTAGTCAGCGTATTGTTTTGAAAGTAAAAGTATAATTCTATTTGCTCTAACATTTACAGAAAATAAAGAACAAAACGAAATACAAGTATAAAAAATATTATCATATTTGCATAGTCAATGTTAACTTTTCGTTTTCCAGATTTTACACAATTTTCATTCGCTTCTAAGAAAGCTTAAAATATAATGTTCAACCATCTGTCCCAATAAGCAAACCGATTTATTTTCAAAAAGAAATTGGAGTTCGACATTACGAAGAACGAGGAGAATTTGCGTTCAGATTAAAAAGCATAGACGCCTTCTAGGTAACTCGTTTATCAAATGTTCCTGCCTGGTTCTCGTCGCCACACTCACTGCGCACACAACACAATACTAAGGATAGTTACGGCGTCTTGTCGTTTTCTGTATTTTAATACTTTTACTTTTCATCATCTTTTTTTGTGAAAATCGTACTTCGATAAAGAATTTTTTATTCTTGGAACACAACGAAAATTGATTAAAGTTGTGAATTTTGGTTAGAAAATTAATGATCGACGCGACGAACGAAGAAACAGAATCAAAAAAGGCGGGATGATTGAGAGTCTGCTTTAAAAGGAGAAAACAAATTGTCGATATACTGTGGGGTGAAGAAAAGAGGAAATGACAAGTGTGTATTTACATCTGCTGCTCAAAAGAGGGAGAAATATAGCCTATTTTTAAATGTCTCTCTACCAATCTCTCTCTCTCTCTCTCTTATATATATATATATATATATTTTTATATAATCATATACTACACTAAATCTGGTATATCCAACTAAATTCTTCGCAATGATTCTTCTCCTCCGGTTAGCGATTTGCAAAAAACTAACATAGTTTATAAATTCAATTGCCCTCTGGGAGAGTGTATCTCCAACGAATTAAATAATATTTATGTTGGTCACACCACAAACTTGCTTTCACGACACTTGACACTACATTTGAATGAAAACTCTAACATTTTTAGGCATTTAAAACAACATACCTGCCCGCACACACAATTCCGTAAAATACTTGTCGAAAACGCAATTATACTTCGACATAAAAACAATAGACAAAAACTAAAAATAATTGAAGCATTATACATCAAACAGTTGAAACCCAACCTAAACAAAATCAATTATGGCATCTCTACAAATATTCTTAAATGTCTATAATTGGTAACAGAAGCCATTGGTTTATACCAACGGCTTTCCATATTTCATACTTCTCCAATTCACTCTCGTGTGGTCATATGTGACGTCATGAGATGCGGTGCGATTTTCGCTTCTAGCGTCTTATATGCGCGTGTTTATCGTTGCTTAGAAATCATCTATGTAAACAATGACAGACTATCATCACTGTCTTGTCCGTATATTGCTTAATATGTTTGTAATTGACATCTTTGATAATGGCTTATGTAAGCCGAAAGCTTAGATTGTATTAAAAAATATGGATCAATATTGTGAATTTTCTTTCTTCGTTCAACGATAATGTTATTAAACTTATCAGACGTTACGAAAAAATTTACATAAAAAAATAGACAACACTTGTCTATATTATTTAATGAAACGTGTATGAATATATATATATATATATATATATATATATATATATATATATATATATATATATATGAATAGAGAGAAAAATACAGTAAAGCTGAAAGAATACAGAATTTAAACATTGTATATTTTGAATACGAGATTATATCAAAGGCGAAACCACAATCTGATTATTTTTGTAACCAAACGATTTTGTTGACGTCCATGTTTGACACTGTATAGAAGAAATATCTTTGCCAATGCTTTAAAAACGTATGCCTAAAGCGCATTTTTTGTGTTTATTTATTAAAAACTGTCTGAACAATCATCATGCGTGTTTTTTTTTAATCCTGCTTTCAAGAAGTTTATCATCTGACATATGTAGTTATATTCCTGAACTCTCCAAGAATCTTTACCATTACAATTAATGATATTGGTCGTGAAGTTACTTGAGAAAATTACCCTTCTGTTATATATGTTCATCATAAAAATCACTTTGAACCTGTCACTATTCATATTGTTTATGTAGGTTATCCGATGATTATAATATTAATACAATGTAATCAATATAATCAAAATCAATTTTGCGAAATCCGATCACTTTTTCTTATCCAATTTCAAATCTTTAATTTTGTATCGATTTTCATAAATACAACGTGTGAAAAAACGTGCGATAACCTGCCCTCATAAGCCGTCAACCAGGAGAGGTAACACAATTTCGGTGGCTAAGGGCGTACTGCCACACTTGGCGCCACTAGCAAAATTTGCCACCGGACAGGGTATTGTTTTTCTTATTGTTTGTTGTAGACGTGTGGGTCCCTATGATTTTTATGCAAATGCAAGTCTTAGTTTCACACGTTGTGTTCAATAAAAGCGTTTGCTTTTGATCGTTAAACAAAAAGGTAAAGGGAGGTAAGCAGATTTGTTTCACGTCGGAATTAATAAATAATAAAAAAATTCTTGGTTTTTATTAACATATAGTTTAATGCTATCACTGATATGACCAAATAGGCATTCATAATGTTAATTAATAGATTGTCTTCGAAATCTTATTGAGTCTTCTACTGAAACAAATGTCTTCTCATAGCCAAAATATGGCTATGTTCCATTAGTCTTTCTATCAGTCAAAGTACTTTGTCTATAGCTGACCGGATAGGCACATGAAAACCCGTATTTCATTTGAATATGTTTGAAGGACAGTTTGTATTAAGTTATATTTATGAACTTCGAATAAATGCAATGATTATGCAATTGCGCGACTTGTATAATTTCTTTTCCTTATACCATAGAACCTACATTCTACAGAGTATTGAAAAAATAAAGTTTCAAACGTTCTAAATACATATCTGAAAGTGAGTACATTTCTTGCAATATTTGAAGCAACTCGTACCTTTGTGTATTTTGCATGCGATTTAGTACAAAGAAAATGTTGTTAAATCCTTCATTTATAAATTACTTTGATTTCGGGCTTGTTTCTGGTACGCATGCATTGTCATTAAACGTCAGTTAACAAGATGTGCATATACTTGAGTATTAATACAGAGCTTATAGAAGCACCAAATATGAAATCTTTGGTGCTTCTATATTGTATGACAACGTGGAGCAAGTGTACGTAGTCAAACACACATACACATATATTCAAACTCACATTCATACACACGTAAGTAAGTGTTTTTTGGTGTTTTTTAACAAACGTTAATGTGCATAAATTATATGGACAAGCACACATACACACTTGCAAATATAAATATATATATTTAACAAAAAAGTACCAATTTCGAATCGATATTTCTCGTTCAGACCTTTGCACTACAACGAAAACTCGGACAATAATCTCTGATTTTTTATATGAGGTCATATACATATTTATTTATATAGACAAACACTTATTTTCCATTTAAGTCTGATTGGGAATAAAATAGTTTTAATGTGTCCTCAAATCTACTTTTTGGACTGTATTGCTTTTTATAGGTTTATTAATTATGCATTATCAGAAAGCAGTCAGTAATTTGTATGAATATTTAATAATCAAAACTGAACTTCAAACTAGCTCTGATGTGTATCTCTCTACGACTTTGTATTGATTTTTATACATTAAGTGAATTTGATTGTCAGCAGGAAGCCCAAACCTGAAAGTTATGAAGCAGTTTGTATATATGTGATAATATATATATATATATATATATATATATATATATATATATATATATGTGAAAAGTGTATATATATATATATATATATATATATATATATATATATATATATATAATTATTTATATACTATATGCGCGGTTTATTTATTAGAAATTTATCAATATCAGAGAATAGAATAATAACATATTTGGTTGATTTGATGTGAAAGTTTGAAATATAGGGTTTAAAAAAATTGAATCATATATCTATATATATATATATATATATATATATATATATATATATATATATATATATATATATATATATATATTATAAATGAATAATGAATCATTCATACAAAAGTGGATTAGTAAATTAATATATCCTTAACTTTACTAATCTACTTTTTGTATAAATGATTCATTGTAATATAATTTGAACTGCTCCGCATATTTGATTTAAAAGAACTGATACGATGTGCAAATTTTCAGGATAACAACTGAGACATTACTCTATTTATTGAACAATTTAGTTCATGCCACATTAACTGATAAACTCGTACAACAAAAAAAATCTCAATTTGCCATATTAGTAAAAAACGCACTCTTTTAAATTTTCAAAAATTTCAAACATAGCGTTGCGACTGCACGCTCCAAAAGTTTGTATCCGTTATCAATAACACATTAAAAAAATATATATATTTCGATCCGCATTATATTTTTTCACGTCAGTTGCTACCTGAATTTTACCAAAAAAAAATAATTCCATTCGTGAAGATGACTGAATGTAAAGTTGAAAGTACTTGCGTATTAAAGAAAGACCTTATACAACTTATAATTTTTAAAAACAAGGATCATAGCATTCATTGAGTGATCGTAGGTTAATGCACCTTTAAAATTTTGTTAGTGAAGGGATTTCGCCATTTTATATCATTAACTTTACTAATCTACTTTTGTATGAATGATTCATTGTAATATAATGATCTGAAAATACAACACACACACACACACACACACACACACACACACACACACACATATGATATATATATATATATATATATATATATATATATATATATATAATATCCAAATAGCTAGAATGAAAAATACTTATCCCCACCACAAAAAAAAAAAAATAAAAATAAAAAATAAACAAAAAACCTTCGGTCTGAAGAGAGGAATATTTGAATATATTCATGAAATAAATTATAACCGAAATGAATATTTAACGATCGTCTGTACTTATTTTTATTATAAGAGATTATAATAAAAACACGTTATAATCGCTGCACAAAAGCGTTCATGTTTCAATAATATGATTGTTCTTCTTCAGGCAGTGGTAAGTAACTGGTCAAAGTGTTACCTCTTTTCTGAAAGTTAAAAGGGGGAACATAAGGTCAGACTTAAAAATAGATTTGTGGGTATGTCTTGAGTAACCGATTAAATGTCAGATCTACGCTAAATAGAAAAGTAAGCTCAGAGAGTGGAGGAGCGTAAGTTATTTTTTCATATCATGATAAACCGGAACATAGACAGGCAATCTGATATAATGGAATATGCATACACCTGCCTTCCTCCTCATAAATATCGACGGACATGTAGGAGAGTCAAAGAGCCTTAGTCCGAGAGCTATGTCTATAACGACGCCATAGGACTACGCCATGGATCTACACTTCTTAGCTGCGACTGCGACGCGTATCAGTCGATTACTGCTACCATATTCTACTTGGTTATAGTAGCCAAAACCACTTAGCTACTTCGCTCAAATATATCCCTTTCCGGGACATATTACAATCACTGACGATCGCGGAATATATATCAACTTCAAGATCTTTTACTTTATTATTTTCATGAAAAAGTATACATGTATTTTCAACAAGAATTTTTATAAATTGCGAATGGGAACAGGCATGCTGTTGTAAATGTTGAGCGATTTTAGATGCATCATTCAAATGAAAACTCAACCTTCTAGACAACGTAGATATGATGTGACCAACATATATTATTTCTCAGCTATGACATAATCTCAGTGACTGAGATCCCATAATTCTTCAAGATTGCACGGATTCTTCTGGCGTTTAGCTCCGTCCATATTTTCTCGATGATTTACGTCTTGTCTCTGGGTTGAAAAATCATCTAATACGGTGATATCATCAGCGGAGGGTGGGTTGTTTTTTCAGTAGAGAGAGGTACTCTCGGGTTAAGTGTTTTCTTCCCAACATTTCCGCATAAATTGAACTTCTTATATCTTACTCTTAACTATCATGCAATACCCTGATTATGTAACCCAGGGGTGGGCCAACCTTTTGATTCCATGCGCCAATATTTTGTACGATTAATTTAAATGCGCCACACAAACATTCCCTTCCTTTCACTACGTGTTGTAATATGGATATATTTTAAAGTTATAATAAAATCTATTTATTTGAAAAATATATGCTTATGACCAGGGGCGTATCCTTTTAGCACTTTCGCAAAGGACGTGCAATAAATATAAAATCACTGAAATGAATGAGTAGAAGTGGCTTAGTTTCTTTTCATTAAAAGGATGCAATGCACCACTTGTAAGCATCCAATGCACCACTTATGGCGCATGCGCTACAGGTTGGCCATCCTTGATGTAACCTATAGCAACTCTTGAATCTTGTATAGAGTGAATATTAGCATGAAAAAAGGGGATCCGTGATATGGAGTTTCGTCATGCTGAAACAATTTGCCTTAATTCAAGCTCTAGTGTCAAATGTTCCTTCAGTAACAGGATAATTTTGCTACAATTAATGCAGCCATCAGTATTAACGTGAATTTCGAACCATTTTTTTGTGTCGTCTGAATATTAGTTTCTTACTCCTAAACGTTATTTTCTTTGTCTTATAACATAGGTCATTTCTCTTTCCTATATGAATTCTAACAATCTTCCATTCGAGAATGCAGTTCCTCCTAGTTTCATCGCTAAATAGGATCTTATACCAACAATCTGCCTCCTATATTTAATACCGATTTGACTAATTAATCTTCATTTTGAACGCTTTTTGTTTAATGTTGTATTCTTATGTGAAATGCAACTAGAGTGAAATTGTTTCCCAAATGACCAATGCAAGGAAACTCACCATTCGTTTCATACTGGCAGGAGAAATTTAGTCTTCTCAGTAATGCTGGAACATTAATAGCTTGGTTTTAGAGGTATTGGATGTTACAGGCCAGTTTTTTTTGGCATTGAGTTGCAAGAATTTATTTAGAGTGTTGGAGGTGCATTTATAAACCGTCGTATATTCACCATAGATATTTACTTATGATTTGCGAATGTTCATACACTGTTCGGTACTGTAAAGCAGAAAGTGGTTTAGACAGAACAGAGAGCCTTAGCCGATGCCTTCTTTATGCTTTAGATTACAGGCCATTAATGGAGACTTCCATGTATCTGCACAACGTGCCAGAAACTTTCGTGACGAGTTCAAGATCACGGATTTCGAGGATTTTCTGTTTAATGATCAAATATCAGTAGTGCCTGGGGTATTTTTAATGTCGGTATATTGACATACCACTGTCGATATATTCATTGCCATATAGAGCGTGTGAACAGGGCGAGGTCAAGTACATATTTGAATCTCTTTCCCTTCTCATCTGCATTTGTGTATGTTATGTGATTTTGTTTATTATCTGAATTAACATAACATCTTGGTAAATGTTGTGGATTAGTTTCCTGTCAACTTTACTGCGGTTTTCAGCAGTACAGCTGCTTAACATGTTTTTACCGAAGGTTAGCCCATGTACACTTCTTGTTAGTCCATAACATTCGTACAAAATAGAACACAACTAACCATTTCGAAATGTTAACTAGCATGCAAAAAAAATCGATAGCTGCATTCGTCACAAGTGGTAAAAATTTAAATCTGCATGGCACTTTACTCCAATTGGCTCATTCGCTTGCTTAAACTCAACGTTGATTCTGATTCCGCAGAACTGGGTTTTGTGTGAAAAAGTATTAGTTGTTAACATTCTTTTTTCATTCGGTTTTTCCAGTTAAAGCTGATCGTTTTGTGTTCATTTTGTTTAGTTCTTTTTCGTAACAGATTTAATGTTTAGTATAGAGCTTAGAAAAACATCGCAGTGTGAGATAGTCAAGAAGTAAGGCATGTAGCAACATCAGCACGGCAATGGGCACTCCTTTAAAGGCAAGGAAGGGCAAAAATATTTTAAGTCAAGTGATAACGATTGCTGTATGAGTCGTACAATTTTTGAATCAAGCACGGGCAACGCCGGGCTATGCTGCTAGTTTAAATATATAAAAATGGACACTGAAGTCAAAGTGGTGACAGTCTTTCATATTTCAACGCAATCTTTCATCGTTAAAATTAGACCCTTACTTTTATTCGTTAGATTTACATAGTGTTTGCTTTCATGTATACGTTACTTAATTTCTCAGTTGGGTAAATTTTGTTACCATTGATATTCGCTGATTTATGTATACCGTATGTTTAACAGATAAAACGTTTTGTTTGTTTCATTTTGGTGCTATTTTATCAGTGTTGTCTTATTCCTTTCGTCTTTGCATATCTTGTATGCACTAATATCTATGTTGGTAAAAAAAGACGCTTATTGTTTCCTTCTTTGCAGTTTCTAATAAACGCAGATTACCGAGAAGTTTGTAGTAACCAAAATCAGGATTAAACATTTAACCGAATGTTAATATTTCACTTATCTGCTGGATCAATGTCTACCGCACAGGCCAGCATATCTGTAAATTATAATACTGAGCTTTCATAGGAAACATTAAGTATTCAGCCTCTTCTCCTCAAATTCTTACCTTAAAACAATTTTTTAAACCAATTCACCCAAGCATGGCGTAAGTGCCATTAGCACATAAGGAGTTACAGAGGATTGAGAACAAGATTAAAGAGGCGTGTTTGAGGAAAGGATACAGAGAAGGACGGGGGACAAGATCAAGGTATCAGAAGATATCGATTGACATTACACTTGAATATTTGAAGATTATGGTTATGGGGGAAGCAAGCAAGGGGAAAGGAATTCCACAGACGGGAAGTGCGAGTGAAGATGTTTGAGTAGAAGAGACGGTTATATTTAACCGTTTCGACAGTGAAAGTGTGGGGTCGAGATGCCAGCCTAATAACTCGCTTAAATTCATTAAATATAGGTCGGCTCGTTTTAATGCTGAAATCACCCACCCTCATTTAATTTTAGAGGATCTACATTTTCAGCCATGTTTTTTTTTAGTATACATAACATCGTCCATTGTTCCTTCAATTGTACACTGAGATAAAAAAATAACACCAAATCCTTACATTTCTACCGTTTAACTGTTTGAATGATATTTTGAGTGCAATTTCTTCTTCAGACAATTCTAAAATGTCTTCCAACAAAGATGTCAGTTTTTGTCTAGTCAAAAAATATCTTAAGAAATTATTGGAGATTATTGGGTCAAGAATAGAATCGTTTTTACATAACTATTCTTCAGAAGAATTTTTTTATTTTCTAAGAGACCGCGACTGTAGTGCTACAAATTGAATTGCCGGAATAATTTTGTCTTTTCTCACTTCTGTCCGAGCTATTTGCAGGTATTTCCAAATTTCTACCGGGAATAGTGGATAAGTTTCATGTTTCTTTCGAAAATGGATATTGATGAAAATTATTTATTTTGTGAGGATGTTCTGTGCGAGACAGATATAGTGCCAGGCCATATTGTATTCATTTTCAAATAATATGTCTTACTGTACAAATGCGGACATACTGGAAGCGATCTGCGATTATGATATTTAATTATCAACACTAAATTGGCTAACTTAGTTGTCTGACCAAAATACTATAGAATAAATCTGGTGGTAGTTGAAAATTAGAAGTCATCAGAGGAAATCCAATAATTCGAGCAATCCTAAGATTGTTTTTCATCAAACAATATAGTTGGATCTAATTTCTGTGAGAAACGTTTTAAAGTTTATTCTTAACGATTTATCACCGTCGTAAGAGATAAAAGTTTATTCTTAACGTTTTATCACCATCGTAAAGGAAAGGACAAACGTTTTTATTCTTAAGAGTTTTATTCACCATCGTAATTTAAAGGACAAAAGTTTATTCTTAACGTTTTATCACCATCGTAAAGGACAAAAGTTTATTCTTAACGTTTTATCACCATCGTAAGAGATAAAAGTTTATTCTTAACGTTTCATCACCATCGTAAGGGACAAAAGTTTATTCTTAACGTTTTATCACCATCGTAAGGGACAAAAGTTTATTCTTAACGTTTCATCACCATCGTAAGGGACAAAAGTTTATTCTTAACGTTTCATCACCATCGTAAGGGACAAAAGTTTATTCTTAACGTTTCATCACCATCGTAAGGGACATCACCGTCGTAAGGGACAAAAGTTTATTCTTAACGTTTCATCACCATCGTAAGGGACAAAAGTTTATTCTTAACGTTTCATCACCGTCGGGGGACAAAAGTTTATTCTTAACGTTTCATCACCGTCGTAAAAAGTTTATTAAAAGTTTATCACCTTAACGTTTTATTCACCATCGTAAGGGACAAAAAGTTTATTCTTAACGTTTCATCACCATCGCAAAAGTTTATTCTAAACGTTTCATCAAAAGTTTTTAAATTTTCCATTAACGTTTATTCTTAACGTAACATCACCGTCGTAAGGGACAAAAGTTTATTCTTAACGTTTCATCACCGTCGTAAGGGACAAAAGTTTATTCTTAACGTTTTATCACCGTCGTAAGGGACAAAAGTTTATTCTTAACGTTTCATCACCGTCGTAAGGGACAAAAGTTTATTCTTAACGTTTTATCACCGTCGTAAGGGACAAAAGTTTATTCTTAACGTTTCATCACCATCGTAATGGACAAAAGTTTATTCTTAACGTTTCATCACCATCGTAAGGGACAAAAGTTTATTCTTAACGTTTCATCACCGTCGTAAGGAACAAAAGTTTATTCTTAACGTTTCATCACCATCGTAAGGGACAAAAGTTTATTCTTAACGTTTCATCACCATCGTAAGGGACAAAAGTTTATTCTTAACGTTTCATCACTATCGTAAGGGACAAAAGTTTATTTATTCGTCGTAAGGGACAAAAGTTTATTCTTAACGTTTCATCACCATCGTAAGGGACAAAAGTTTATTCTTAACGTTTCATCACCGTCGTAAGGGACAAAAGTTTATTCTTAACGTTTCATCACCGTCGTAAGGGACAAAAGTTTATTCTTAACGTTTCATCACCGTCGTAAGGGATAAAAAGCAGATAATTAAATGTTTAATTCCTTACATTGATGTTTGCTCAAAACGTTTCTATTATAACATGTGGTTAAAGTTCACAAATTTGTACAGGCAAAAAAAATCAAATTTATATATATATATATATATATATATATATATATATATATATAAATGTCAACACTTAGAGGCGACAGGCTGTTTCATGCTAGATGCAATCGTCAGGTTACGAGTGCTGTTATTTTTCTTGGCTATTTATATATACGAGTCATTGGTGCATTGTGGGTAGTCTATTTTGGCGGTTATTTTACCGGAAGTCGTTTATTTGTTTATTTATTTGGGTTAAATTATTTTGCTTGTTTTTATTTTTATTTTTATTATTTTTTTCTTATCTTAAATATTTATTTATTTATTTTTATTTTATTTTTATTTTAATCGGTCTAGCATAAAACAGACTGTCGCCTCTAAGTGTTGACTTCTCTGCTTACTTTTATATTTACACACGCTCTATCTCTGATATTGAGCACTTTATCTCATAAATATAGCACATCTTAAGACTATATATTTTTCATATATATATTTTATATATATATATATATATATATATATATATATATATATATATATTATAAAAAGGAAAGTACATACTATGTTCAGTTAACTTCTTCAGGTTTGTAGCCATATTAGAAGTGTTTTAAAAATCTTTTAAAATTATCCTGTACAAAATCATTGCGTGTGACACAAACACACATTTACCTTCTTTCTCTTTCTTTCTCTTTCTATCTTTCTACACACACACACGCGCGCTTGTCATTAATTTAATTCAAATTCTACAAATGAATTTTTGTTTCTTGAAATACATACTATATATACTAGCCTATCATGTGACATTCGAAGACCTAATCCTTAAGCTAATTTCAAAGGGGTCGCATCATACACGAGATATAAAATTAAAATATGTACTGCTGGTACTGGTTACGCCGTTGACCAAACTATATATCTGTTTACTCTAGAGAAAATGAGCAGGCACGTTGCACGAGTATATATTGTATATATGTACACACCCACACCCACATATATGTGTGTGGTTGCGTGCGTGCAATTGAGTGTATTAATATCTGTTAAAATTATACATATTTCTTTCTTAATGACTTGCGTGTTCTGCTCTGTTCGCACTTAGATCCGATTCGATCGTTTGGACATAGGATGTGATGAACTGATTATGCTAATCACTTAGCCATAATAGTTTGATAGGTTTACTTGATGGATAGTGTCTTCTTTAAATATATGAAGAGTGTCAAAGAGGACGATTTGGGGGGATTATTCTTATCTACATACTGCCATGAATGTTGATGTATTCCTTCATCCCTTTTTTGACTAGGTCTCGAGCACTTATTAACGTTTATATATTGGTTTAGTTTTAATTCCCACTTTTTGGCAAAATCAAATTCTTGGCATGAGAAATATTTTTCTGAAGGCTTTAGGAAGTTTTTTCGTTCGGTGACATTCTCTCATGTTTTATTACTATACCTTGGCAGTTAGCCTGTATTTCGTTTATCAGTTTGGTTTGACATGTCGGAAAATAGTAGTTTCATTGTTATTATTATTAAATACTTTTCAACTCTTACATGTTCCAGCTGGCCGATGAAGTTTATATCTGATCTTTTACTCGAAGTTGTCATAAAATAAATGTCATAACACGATTCGCTCCAAGGTCAGTTGCTGCCTACACACACCCAATGATGTTAGGTATTAGTAAAGTATCATGAAATGCAAATATATTTTTGGACGTTTTTTCCAGATACAAAATGGACAGCTTGAGTTGTTGTTTGGTACATTTCCCCGGTTGGTAGATCTTGCTACTTCTGTACTTTTGCCTGTTAGGTGTTGAAGATATACTTATGGCAAGATACCGCAACCTGTATCAGCTCCTTGCAGAAATGAAATGTGAGAGCGATTCCTAATCAGGCGCTTTTTAAAAATGCCATATTCCACATGAGCTTTATATGTTTCATTTCTTTTATTTTTCTTATCTTCTTTTCTTTTTCTTTCTTCCTGTTTTATTCTCTTTTTCATCTTTCCTTCGTCTTTTTATCTCAATCTTTTCATGTCATTTTTACAGGTTTACTCTGTACAAGCCCCGGGGGCCAGTTGTGGTAGTGGGTTAGGGTAAAAGGCAATTTATGCGGATAGGAGGGGAAGATAACGATTAACCCTCGAACACGATTGTGGTGATCGGGTTTGTTAAGGATTCTTTTTGTATAAAAGGAACCAATGGAATAAGGAGTGAATGTGGCTGATTGGCTACAATGGGGTGGCATGGCAGGTCCTGGTCGTGAAAGTTAGAACTGGCAGAACCAAAGAATGCAGTTCGCCTGAGCATATCCAATGGAAGAAGTGATATAGCAGCGAAAGCCATGACAGGTGCACTGCCAACGCTCTTAATA
The DNA here is from genome assembly GCA_903632075.3 of Acanthosepion pharaonis. Taxonomy (NCBI): domain Eukaryota; kingdom Metazoa; phylum Mollusca; class Cephalopoda; order Sepiida; family Sepiidae; genus Acanthosepion; species Acanthosepion pharaonis. The sequence continues at coordinate 362,910 of CAHIKZ030001704.1, forward strand.
ATCAGAGATTGGCAACACATGAAAAATCAGCTGCCGACTGATTGGATCTCTGACCATCAAGAATTTTGGAGGTGCCTCTGTATATCATCATAGATATTCACAAATGATCTGAGTTAATTCTTAGTTAGATCATTTATGCAAAGTAAAATGAGGGTTGGTCCGAGTAGTGACCCTGGGTGACGCCTACGTTAATTGCTAGCGTTTCGGAGGACTCGCCGGTTAGAACTACCTTCAGGGGCCTTCCCGTTAGGAAGGGATTTTAACTGAGAATACTCTTTCAGTGATTCCAGAGTTGGAGATCTTGAGCAGCAAACGATTGGGTCACACCTTGTTAAAGGCCTTCGAAATATCTATTGTCCTGGAAATGTATTTTTCGTCAAGAGCTTCAGTGAGTAATACTAGATAGGACATCTATTGTGGATCGTGCTGATCGAATCTCGTAATATTGTCGCTCAATATGTTATTTTTATCTACGTGATCAACGACGTTTTCTTAGGTTTTATACCCTCAAATATTATACTAATGATACTGAGGAGACTGATGGGTCTCTACTTAGAGAAGGAAGAGAGCTCAGAAAACTTGAAAGCCGGGCATATACTTGGCACTTTCCACTGGATTTGGAAGGATTATCTCATCAGGTAGAAGTTAAATAACATCGCTCGTCTTTTTCAACGTCTTCTTTTCTCCTAAGTCTTTTCTACATTTTTATGATGGCCCTGTCCTTAAATACGTTTTTTAAAATGTGCTTAATTATGATATATATTTAGGCAGTGTGTTTTCCAGTTATATTTTTGTTACGTTTTTTTTGGGTATATGTAACTAGTGAGCCAATCCAAATGACTTAACTTCGTTTATAGTCTACCAATAGAAGGTTAACCAATCAGAAGCCGCAGACCATTGTATCCGTCGTGTATAAAGGCGGCCATTTTTGTTTACCCTACCGGAAAGACCAGTGCCAACTTGACAGGCGAACATGATAGAAGGAAGAACTACGCTCTGCTACTTTGCTACGATATCCACTGCGAACCTGAATTGGCCATTCCTACTGTCTCCGAAATATTCACTGCCAACCTCTGGATTCTATACTCGACGACGACCGTCAAAATGTCTAACAATTTTAACTTCTATTTCAATATTTGAACCGTTGCCCCTTAGTGTGCTCGCCTAACCCATGCTCTTTTACTGGTCGTCGTCGACTTCTTGTTGGATGTATTCGATTATCTACTACGTCATAACTTTTCAATTCTCTCCGTTTATCTTCATTACTTCCTGTTGGTGTCAGCAACGTTATCTGTTTAATCAACAGTACATCTCTCTCTATGTTAATACGTTCATCATTCTTGTTAAATGAACATTGCCTTCACTGATGTCGCCCTTCTCTCTTATCGCTCCTATAATCCTCTGCTATGTTCCTGGCTCTCTATCTTATCGGACTTGCTTATCTCGAAGTTCAAATATTTTCTCTGTTACTCGCGTCTCATTCTATTTTCACATTTACATATTTTCTATCTATACACATTTTCTTGCTACTTTTTCTTTTCCTCAATATTTCATTTAATCAGTCTGTTTAAAACTATTTTACTATTTATCTTTCCTTCATAAAAGGGCGCTTATTCCATCAGCTAAACGTTCTTTTATAGCTTTAATTATTCATTTGGGACAGATAACCTTTTGGATAGTATATCCATTTTACACTTCGTATAACCTTCTTTGCCCTTTTAACTCCTAATAAAAATACAACATACATATATACATACATACACACACACATTATATATATATATATATATATATATATATATATATATATATATATATATGAACAGGCAACCATCCCCTTGTCTGGATGAATGGATTTCTCTGTATCCTTGGAAACGTGAATTATGAATTTTTGCAGTGCCTTTGAAACCCAGTGATTTTAAAAATAAGTTACTCCAAAATTCGCTTGAGGATGAAATGGAACTAATGTCTTTAATTTAATTACAAAATTAAATTCGAAGCTTTTAGCTTCCATTTTTGAAACATGGTTAGAACTGTGTGAAAAAAAAAACATATTTTAAATCAATTAATTTATAATATTAATGCTCTGTAAATTTACATTGAGCACTATTTTGAAAAAATAAATATATCTATAAGAACACCGGATTATATATCCTACTGTTCTTTCTTTTTTATTTATATATATATATATATATATATATATATATATATATATATATATATATATATATAGGTAATAATATTTCGTTTCAAAAACCTTTGAATTTTGATTTGCCAATAATCAAATCAATCTCGAAGGAAAAAAAGGTTTTAAAAAAAAGAAAGAGCTAGGGACATGAAAGTCTGTCGAAAAAAATCGCACAGATACAGGTTTGAAGCCCAAAAAAAAAAACCTGACACGAGTAAACAACTAACTAAAAAGAGATCAATACAACCGTAGAGCAGACCTAGATAAACCCTAGTGAGCCAGACAAACTTACCCAGGTTTCACCTCGCTTAGGTTAAAACTGTAAGTTTGTCTGGCTCACTAGATTTTACTACATATATATATATATATATATATATATATATATATATATATATATATATATATATATATATGAAGAAGAAGATTTCCTCATGAGTCAATAAGAAACTAGAAGCATGGGAGATGGCATTCTATCGAGGGATGATAATTATTTCACGGGCGAAATATAAGCAACAATAAAGTATTTGGTAGCCAGGAGAAAACTGTTATTTACATTCAGTAAGAAACAGTTTAAATTTTTGCGACATATAATAAGACCATACGGGCAAAAGCATTTAACAAGCCCGGGATAAAATGACGGTAGAAAGTAATTTGAGTCGTATTCGTAATGAACTTGTTTGACAATGAGCGATGGTAAAGGAAAAGGAAAAACTGAGATCAACATAAGAGAGGAAGTTATGTAAAGAGACAATCACCTAGATCCTAAAATTGCTTGTCACATGAAAGAAAGCACAAGGATTTCACTTTTGTTTGTATTCTTCACAAGTCTCCCTTCTGAAACCTAATCATTATCTCCCTTGATATATATCTTAGAGCATAAAACTAGTTACCCTTTTTATAGTTCGAATATTTCCTCTATTTTCCACATCTTCTTATCACCTACGACACAAATGGAAAAGGTGTTTGTGAATTTGGAGACAAAGTAATTGTGATCACAATATCTTGGTCGAGTAGTGTGTGAAGACGGGCGAGCAATAACTAAACAGTACTGAATAAAATAGAAACTAGACGATACCACATTATTTACATTATTCGGACTATTGTCCTCATCTTTGTCACCATATTTAGTACAACGTTTCAGCCGTTGTACGCTCCAGCGTTCTTCAGGTGGTTGGAATGTCGAACTGAACCTTTTATTTCGCTCACTGGGGTAAACTGTTCTAGTTCCACTTGTCATGTTTAATGGATGCCAGTTATCAGTTATCACCTTTTAATTCCCCTCTCCAATTTCTCCACTGCCTTGACCGGGTATTGAACTCACACTCTTTGGGTTTTGTCACTGGATCTAATCAACGCCTTTATCCACTGTGCCATATGTTTTTGAAGACGAAGCGTACAACGGCCGAAACGTTGTAATAGATATGGCGACAAAGATGAGGACAATATTCCGAATAATGTAAATAATGTACATAATACCTCATATCAGAAATATAGACAGATACTGAAAAGCCGAAACGTTGTAATAAATATGGCGACAAAGATGAGGACAATAGTCCGAATAATGTAAATAATGTACATAATACCTCATATCAGAAATATAGACAGATGCCGAAAAGCTGAAACGTTGTAATAAATATGGCGACAAAGATGAGGACAATATTCCGAATAATGTAAATAACGTACATAATACCTCATATCAGAAATATAGACAGATACTAGACGATACAACTAGACATGAGCAGTGAACGCAGAACAGTATATTCTCGTAAATTAAATAAAGTGTTCAGTTCAGAGTTACCTGTAGAATACCCAGATCGATTCCATGCAGCAAGTATTTAAAAAAAGACTAAAAGAAAATTGGTTTGTCTGGCTCACAAGGTTTGACTATATATATATATATATATATATATATATATAAGAAGAAGATTTCCTCATGAGTCAATAAGAAACTAGAAGCATGGGAGATGGCATTCTATCGAGGAATGATAATTATTTCACGGGCGAAATATAAGCAACAATAAAGTATTTGGTAGCCAGGAGAAAACTGTTATTTTCACTCAGTAAGAAACAGTTTAAATTTTTGCGACATATAATAAGGCTATACGGGCAAAAGCATTTAACAAGCCCGGGATAAAATGACGGTAGAAAGTATTTTGAGTTGTATTCGTAATGAACTTTTTTTAACAAAGAGCGATGGTAAAGGAAAGGGAAAACTGAGAGCAACAAAAACAAAACCCACTACAATTGTCAAAATATCCTACGTTCACCGAGGAAAATACTACGTGACTTACGCAGAGGCACAATGCAGTATCGAGTTCACTCACGAACACACAAAGTAAATATACACTTAGAGGGAAAAGTACGAAGCTTCAAAAGGAGCAATAGGAATCAGTAAATAGTGAATTGATATGTCTATCTTAAAATAAATGGGAAAATCGAGAATCAAGAAAATGTTTCAGGAAATGAAAGTTACTCTAAATATTAAACTACAATAAAATAAGATTCAGTATGAAAAAGAGAATCAGAAAAATATGAATGAAATTTATTTGCCTGCAATTGTATGTTTGGCACAAAAAATATAGTGAAAATGAAATCAGCGTTGACAGAAAAAGAGTATAATTTAATAATTGTTGTGGTAGGATCCACCTAATTTGCATAGTGGAGTACCGACCATATAAATATGGTTGGTACCGGGAAGAGAGGGATGAATCAAGAGATTCAATCCAGAGACTCTGCCCGACTGCGACTAAGTCAACACATTCTCCAGGAACGGTCTTACCAGGAATATACAAAAGACTATTTGTAAATATTGTGTACACTTTCTTGTTTCAATACATTTTGTTCTAAGTACATTTTGTGTTGCATTATTATTCCATGCATTAGTCAAGTTTCAACAATAATCATCAAACGAAAGTGAGTCACTCAAAATCTGAATTTAAAATGTTTTAAACTATATATCTGTAATTGCAATATTTAAACTATGAATTCCATCGAATTAGCTTTATATATATTTTTTGTTTCTGAATTGTTAGGATGAGGAGCTATTATTTACACACTTTCATTCGGACTATTGTCTTTATTTTTGATGTTGCTATGACAACGTTTGTTGTTGTGACCCCCAGCCTTCCTCGGGTAAAACATGGATTAAAAATTATATAGGTGTAAATTTTTTAAATCATTTCACCCAAGCAATGTGGTAAAGCCACTAAAACACAAGTGTAACACATTGTGTGAGGATAGAAAAAACAGAATTTAAAGAGACAGAAGATGATGATTGACATTACATTTAAACAATTGAAGATAATGGAAAGCATGAAGCTGGATGAATCTCACAAATAAGAGTGAGAGAAGAAACATTTAGCAATTCGGACTGCAAATGATGAGACCTAGCGAGGTACCAAAAAAGAGCTTTAAAGAAATAATTAAAAAAAAACATACATTGCTTTTAGATTTCCAAAAGCAGCAACAACAAAAATGGATAGCATATATAACTAGAAGGAAATATAATGACATGCCTTTACATTATAAAATAACAAAAGATTAAGCATGAAGCTACCATTAATATTAAAAAAAAAACAATGATAATCGTGAAACGTTCTTTCCTAAAAGCTTCTTTAACTGTAAAGATTTATGAATTTCAACCGACTGTACAGTTATTTGTACGATCAATGAACGTTTAATATTACCTTTACGGAAACGGCTCGTTTAATTTCTCTTTAGTATAATCATTTACAGTACCATTATTAGAGTGAATTAGAAGGGAATTCGCACTTTATTTCGTTCAGTTACATTACCACTAAAACTAGTTTTACTCTCTTTTGCTATTGATTTCGTATCCAACCAAGATTATCTACACTTATAGCCATCTACGTATACTTTTTAAACTCATACCGATTCTCCCTTTCATTCAGTTACGTTTTACAGTTTTATTCTTCACTTTCCACTTTTTTTAAAAAAAAATAGTAGCCACCATTCTCTTTTTTGTGCTCATCCAGAGATTTCTTTTCTATACTTTTTTCTCTTCATCTCGAAATTGATCCTTTTTTTTCCTCTCTTTCTATATTTTCCTTTCTATCCAATGAGTACGGATGGAAAAGTTCCTGAAATGTGTAATTGTAGTGGCAAGCAATATCGGTCAACGTTTGATAAACAAGAAAAAGAGAACAGGAAAGATTTTGAAAACAGTCTAATTTACACTGATAACAACAGACACACGTTACAAATTTCATATAAACTATAGCGAGATACTGAACAAAATGGCGCACATGCGAAAGCGTATTAAATTATATATGTGAGTTTGGAGACATCAGAAAGGAGCCTATAGGCAATTAAGAGATCAGCGACAAGACTTTTCAAGTATATACAATTAATGGGTTAATAGAAGCAATCTGATATTGGCAAATACTTAGGTATATCTATATGAAGATATAGAACGTTCAATGTACCTATTTAAATCACATACTTATAAGCAAAGTATGTCTATAGGCTCGCTCTATCGAAAAAATAACGTATATTTAGTCTTTTTTTTACTTGTGGCGTATGTCTAAACTGACGCTGTCTCTCTGCATATCAAAATATGATCATGTAACAATTTTGGGAAGTGTAAATTTCACTGAAATATGAAGAAAAATTTTCATGTAAATTGTTATGTGTATATTAACCACTAATATTATCTACTAATCTATCTATCTATCTATCTATCTATCTATATATATATATATATATATATATATATATATATATATATATTAAAATAAGTTGGTATACATTAAAATACACACAAGTCAGTAGGTTCATATTTCTATACCCTTTTGTCACTTCGATGTGTAGTAATAGCTATCAAGCTTATCCCGCTGGATCAATTAGTTAATGAGTTAAATCCTTACTGAGTGCTCCACACATT